>VXAZ01005904.1:1134545-1615372 GCA_013399875.1 Gymnorhina tibicen | reverse complement strand
CCCCATGGGCTGCAGGGGCACAGCTGCTTCACCATGGCCTGCACCACGGCCTGCAGAGGAATCTCGGCTCTGGCACCTGGAGCACCTCCTCCCCCTCCTTCTCCACTGACCTCGGTGTCGCCAGGTTGTTTTCCCTCACATGTTCTCACCTCCTCCTCTTCTCTGATTAGAAGCAAAAATTCCCCTGACTTTCTTTTGATTTTCTTCTTAAATATGTCATCACAGAGGCGTTACCAGCCTCTCTCATTGGCCCAGTTCTGGCCAGCAGCATGTCCATCTTCAGAGCCATCGGCCACTGGCTCTGCCAGACATGGTGGGAAGCTCCCAGCAGCTTCTCACAGGAGCCACTCTGTGGCCCCCCTGCTACCCAAAACCAGGCCGTGCCAAACCAATACAGTCCCACATGAGTTTTATGAACTTCTGTGCTATGTTTCATCTCAGGGATATAAAGCTTTTTATAATTTCACCCCTCTATGATATATCACCAAGCCAGATTTTCTTCTGCACCTGTTTAGGTTTCTTCTAGCCTTTAATTCAATCTCCTCCTTCGGTGAGGAGTAAAAACCTCCCTGGTTTTTACTTACAGCAGCTTCATCTGAATCCCATTTTTGCTGTAAAGACTTTGTACAAAGTTTGTCCAGTTCCTGATGAGTCTAAACCCTCCATTCCTAGACCATTGTCTGAAGCCAGCATGAAAGACACTGCCGGAGCAAGAGCAGAGGTAGCTAGATGGTCAAGGATATAATTTTCGTATTTGAGGATGTCACCTGATCATCCTAACTGAGGGACTCTGCAGAATACTAATCTCTATCTGAAAGCAATGGTATATAATATACCTTGCTCATGCTGATTTACTCAGACACATTTTGTCCACCCAAAGGCCTCATGGGGAAAATGATTTCTTGCCTCATAAATGCACTTCCTGCTTCTGAGATATTCGACAATAGTAGATGAATTGAGTAAGTAATTGAGCAGTGGTTATAGGCTGTACCTGTGGGACAGACAACTCCATTTCTTTAAATAACTTGTCTCTGCCTGTGCTTTTGAATTTGAGGAGTGCCTTTGAAATCAGTGTGTCCACCTAGCACAGATGTATATGAGGAATTTTGCTGTGAGTGCACATTGCTGGATCATGTCCTGCTTCTCAGCCACTAGCATCCCCCAATACTCCCTGGGGCTGCTCTCAATCCATTCTCCATCCAGCCTGTATTTGTGCTTGGGCTTGCCCTGATGCAGGTGCAGTACCTTGCACTTGGCCTTATTGAACTCCACGAGGTTCACACAAAGGGGAAAGTAAGCATTATCCACTACAGGATCATATATCCTGTAAATAAATATCCTAAGTAGACACAGACCCCTGGACATGCCTGTCTTTATAGACCATCCTGTTTGTGGCTTAAGGAGTTCAGCAGCATTGTAGTTTGAAACTCTTCTCTTTTTCTTTTGTGCAATTGCACATTTTGATTCCCTTCCAAAAGCATTAGCAGATCTTTGCAGGGTGTTCATATCATGTGCAAGAGGGGAGACGCCTCCTTCAGCAGGATATTTCTCTATAAAATCACTCACAGCCTGATCTTTAAAGCACACTGTTAGAAGGACATGGTCTCTTCCACTTCTTCCTCAGGTCTCTGTACAGCGAGAATTTATGTGGATATTGAATATCATGTATGCTTGTAATATTTTCTTTTGGGTGCAACGTTTAGGGGTTTTTGTCCATTTATTTATTTTGTGCTTTGCTGAGTTTTATGAGCATTGCTGTGTCACAGGATGAGTTTATCCTACCCGCAGTAATGAGTTGTTAATAAATGCATGTTTTCCTTTTGACTTAACATGATCCTAATTTTGTTACTGCAAGATGTAGAGTTGGACTTAGCATTACTGATGGAGTGAAAGGAAGATGTGAGGGAAGCTGGCAGTGTGAGTGACATGTCTGGAGGGAAGGGAGGAGGCAGCAGAGGATGGTTCAGGCATCACCTTTTCAGTCCTCAGCCACTGTGGATAAATCTCTTCCAGTTCATTTCCCTACTCTGAAATGAACAGATAAAAGCCTGGTACAAATGAACTTCCCTCTTACATATAAAGACCCACAGTGGCCAAGGTGTCTGTAGTGGCAGGGGATCCTCATGGAAGGCAGAGAGGCAGCAGGCAGGCAGGGCCCATCCCACCCCCAACCCAGAGCAGGGCAGCTGGAGGGCAGCAGGACAGCCCCGGCCCTGGGTATGGGCACCTTCCTGGGGTTGGGGACGAGTCATGGGCCCACGGGTGGGCTGAGCTTGGATGGGCCCAAGGCCGGCTGGGGCAGGGCTGTGGGAGCTGGAGACCAGCCCTGCTGTGGCATCGGTGGGGCAGGAGCTGATGGACCCAGGGGGCTGACCTGGAGTCCTGGCCCTGGGTGGGGCAGGGGAGCCCCAGGATCCAGCACAGCCCCTGAGGTGTGGGGATGCCCTCCAGGCCTGGCACACCCAGTCGGGGTGTGCCATGGTACTGAAAATGCATGGATTGTGTTTCAAGTTTAGCATAGCTAAAGCATTTGATGGCAGTTGTGTTCTCGCTCTCTTTCTCAAAGGGCGTTTTGTTCACTGTGTCTGTCTTGCATGGGTTTTCCTGCAAGAATATCTGCTGTTTCAGATAATCACAGACAGCAAGTAGAACTTTGGGTGTCAGCCTTGCTGCTCCAGTGCCAGTGAGATTGGCTGGCTCCCAGAGTCAGCAAATGGATAGGTTGGGAGATGAGAAAATTTGAGAAGTTCTTCCCACGGTGGAGTAAAAACTCCTTTTTTTTAACCAAAAAGTGTGGATGTGAACAGATACTATTTTCATTCAAGTGCATGTATCCCTCAGGTCTTTGCTCCTAAATATAGTTTCGATTTTTTCGTGGACTCTGGAGTGATTAAAAAAAAATATCTACAAGTTCTGGAGTGCCTTTATCAAGGTCTTTTTACAGTTCTGTGGTGGCAGAAAGACTGTAGACTTTTCGGTGTGAAATACTGTTTACTGAAAATTTTTTTGAATGTTTTTCATGTTCAGTCACAGCAAATAAGAGGGGCATGGAGCTATGTATTTATGCTCACAGTATTTAAAACACATCTGTGTATGCCCAGCTTTAGAGTCTGTGCTGGAACACCTTGCAGACACTGAAAGAGTTCATGCATTCAATAGTCTAGGAAGTAGGAAGGCCTGAATAAATATGACAAATAATATCAACTTATAGGGCATTCTTCGAGTTTTAAGTTTTCCTTCCAGATTTTTATTGATAATTCAAGAATTGAAAGGAAATATATAAGATTATGTATTTATTGAAAGAATAAAGTAGAAGTGTGAGAAGTCCTTCATTCTCTAAAATGGGTACCTGGTAGATCCCAAATTTTTACCTCTTTTCATATCTCCAAACTGAAAAAACTAATTCTACAGCTTTAAGATTTTAGGGCAGTAGCTCATTTCTGCAACTTACTGGTGGCACATCCTGCTACTGTGTAGGAGGCACAATCCATTAGTTGTCAGTTCCCAACTCTCTAAGGTCAGCTGCCTCAGTCGTGGGAACCAGCTGACAGCTGATAGAGGTTGATTTTTTTCTTCCCTGCATGTTGTTAGCAGGATTTCAATTAGTGCAATTAAATGTACCTGTTTTCTTGAGGCCTTGTTGGCTCTTGAATCAAGTTTAGTGAATCACTTAGCCTCGCATTATTTTTCTTTTGTATAAGTTTTTGTTTTTTTTTTTTTTTAGGACATTTAATGGTATTTTTTCTGACTTAATCTCTTTTAGAGTTTTCAAGAGTACAGCATCTATACGTTTGACATTTCTATTCCTCTTTTTTAGCAGGGACCTATCAGATACTGAATTTTTTGTTCTATCTGTCCATCAGCAAATGGATTTTGATTGTAATTTACCACAAATTGTTTGGACAGCTCTTAAGGGATGGTAGTGTAAGACCATACTTTTTTTTTTGCTAGCTTTCTGCTCTGAGGCAGAGAGTATTGTACCTGTGATATGTAAAGGTGTGTGTTAGTTTTCCTTTGATCAGTCCTTTGGGAATGGAAATTCCTGATTACTGGGAAGCCTGTGGTGTTGTAATACCTGTGATACTCTGAATCAGAGAAGGTATATTTAAGTATTCTGCCCCCACCCTCATCTGTCAGGGATTAAATAGCCCAGACTGTCTTCCTATTGTCTGTGTTCCTATTATATCCCTGAACTTAAATATTTGCAGGAACTTGCTGTTTCTTGTATTTGCCTTCCAAAGCTCAGCCCAAGTAGTTGCTTTCTTGTCAGCTGGTGTCCTCTGATGTTGGGATGAGAGAACACCACAAGAGCAGGAAAGCATCCCCATCAGTTTGGGTAGGACAGAGGAACAGAGAGGGAAAAGCCAATACCCAGATTTTGAAGAGTGAGCTCCACTGGCCATGGCAGGAAGGTGCCATGGGGCAGTACCCCTGAGGGTGCCTGGTTGCCCGCTTCATTCCTGCTGAGAAGCTTCAATTCCACCGCAGTGACCACCACCTGTGCCCGACAAGCAGCGGAGGAGCTGCTTTGGCCGGTTGCTATGTCAACTGCACTCCCTTTGCCTGCAGAAAGCCAAGCACTGGTTGGTATGGCAACCCTCCTCAGAGCACCCAAGGATGCTCGATGAGGCACAGGCTCTTTGGAGAAGGCACAGGGGTGTCAGTGGAGGTGGAAACTCTTGTGCCAAAAGGGTATGAGGGGCAGGAAAGACCCAGGCAATCACACATTTATTTGGAAAATTGTTTTGTAGAATCAAGTGGGTTCTTGGAGACTAAATAATTCCTGCTTATAACGCCATCCTTTTGTGTTTCAGTAGAAGAGGAAAACAATAATGGTAATTTGGTACAAAAGATACCAAGAGAACATGTATGTATGAAGGGTCACTCAGAAATCAGTGTGTTTGAGCTGCTTTAGCATTTTCTTAATGGAAGAGTATCGTAGCCACATGCTCGGGAAAATACGTGCTATGTTTTCAACCTGTCAGCACTGTAGAGGTTTTGCATCGTGTCAGAGAAAAGCCTGAGTCACGATCTTATAGGTGAGGTGAACCTTTACTGTAACAGCAGGTAGGCCAAGAAACATTAGAAAAAGATGCTTTGGTGGACTAGAGTGGATGTGTGTGTCTGTGTGCATGCTCAGGTCTCCTTCACTCAGGCTGCCCAAGAACTAGATCTGTTGCCAGAGATTCTGATCGGGCAGTTTTCTTGTAAAAGACTTTGCAGAACAATAAACTTTGGTGGCTTTCTCCATTTTCTGGCAATTAACGAATTTTATTGTTTAGACATTGGACAAACCAAAATGTCAACAAGTAAAATACAATTTAAAAATACAGGTTTCAGGCAGTAGAACAGGCTATCCAGGGAAGTGGTGGAATCACCATTCCTGGAAGTGTTCAAAAGGCCTATAAATGTGGCATGTGGGGATAAGGTTTGATGTTGAACATGGTGGTTAGTGGTTGGACTCAATGATCTTAGAGGTCTTTTCCAACAGTAATGATTCTGTGATTCTAAATTCTTTCTTTAATAAAATTTTTCTTTAATATGAAAGTTGCTGAAGCTATTAGAAAATTTTGAATGCTGAGAAAAAGGTTTATGTGATCATCTGACACAACTGAATAACATTGCTGGTAAATTCTGGTTCCCTGTGGTTAGCCTTTCTGAATACATCTTTATTAAACTCATAGTTAGTTATGTGAATTAATCTGTGCATTAATCTATTTGTCAGGTCTCTTCTGTGTATGGTAGGGGGACAGATTTACAGATATTTTGTCAAAGTGTGGGTTTCATGAGTTTGGCTTTGCAACTCACTTTGGGCTTATTAGGAAGAATGTAACTCAATCAGCAATGGTGCAGAAACAGCTCCTTAAACTACAGCAGCCATATCTAATTTTTGAAATTGTGTAGAAGGTGAGAGAAGAGACTTTGAAGTTATAAAAGAGACTTAAGGCATGGATTTTCAATACATCCTTTCATCCACTGAATGAGTACTTACTTTATTAACTCATCGAAATTAAATAATCCAAAACCTGATGGTAATAATCACATTTGTCTTTTGTTCAAGAAAACAAGGACATGAATTTACAACCAAATGCAAATTTAAATAAGGTAGACACAAGGCGGTCTTCCCAAGCAGTGAAATAGTTCTTTTTTGCATAATTTTTTTCCAATATTTCCAGTAATTTTCAATATATTCTTTCATTTTGCATGAATAATTTCTTTTGCTTAGTTGCCATATTAACAGTATTCCATTGTAATTATTAATTGCAGTGTTTATCTAGGCAGTCATTTTGAAGGAACATTTTTACAGCTAATAGAAAACTTGTAACATCCCTGATACATAATATAGTAAGACAGTAAACAGTGAGAGTCAAATTTAGAGCATTATTGTTGCTGTAATTATGTTAATTTTATTTTGATGAGCAAACTATGTTTTAGAATTTTTCTTTCACTGTTACTGAGTGCAGGAGAGAAAAGCTAGAGATAACAAGCCCTGTAATAGGAAACAAGTAATTGTTTCCTTTACTCTTACAGCATATTAGTATTTTTCATTCATTAGTCTTATCGGTAGTGCATTAGGTACTGTGCGTTATCTCTCTGAAGTGGCTTTGTAGGAGTGGGTTAGTTGTGTTTCATGCCTGGTATGCTCAGTCCGGGAGAGACAAATACCATGTAGAAAATGCCTAAAAATTTCTTTGTACAATGGTTACACACCATTTTTTTGTAAAAATGGTTAGCACATACAATACTTGTTAGTCTCTATAATTCTTGCTTAAGATGTATTAAAATCACAAGCAATACACACAAAGAACACAGATGTATTATACACTATTTAAGTTGTGATATCAGCCTCTTTATTGTTGTATCTAAATGTCTTCCAAAGTATTATCTACTATTTGAGGTTTTTTAATTCTACTTTCCTCTCCCCTTGCCCAGGGAAAACTAGATTGAAAGAACAACCATCACACCTTTTTGCGTGCCTTTCCTTACATTAGTGGCATTGTTGCCATGCTAGAAATTCAAGGATGCCCAGCGCTGTCCTTTATCCTTGTAGGATGTTCCAGGGTCTTTAAATGCACAAAACAAAGATCACGTTGCCTGTGCAGTCACGCTTTTCCCAGTTTGAGGACATTTCACATGTACTTGAGAAGTACTGTGTTTGTTGCCTGTCAGGGCTTGGAGTTCTTTCTGTTACCATGCTTGACCTGAAGTGTCTTACTACTGTGAGGATCTGGAGAGGTAAATGTTGAATGTTGCATTGTATTGTTGGGGGGAATAAAATAGGTTTTATAGAGGTCTTTGCTGCTGAGAAGATTGTCCACTGCTCTTTGCAGTAGTTAGAATTTCCTAAAGCCGGCAGCTCTGTGTCATCTTTGACATACCATAACACCCTAATGCAGTAGCTATAGTGGGATGAATCTCTTCTAGGTTTAGACATCTGTCCTCTTGACTTCTATATCAGAACCAGTCATCATAAACTCCCTGGAGGGAAGTGGCCCTTAATAAACTTTGTAGACTACTTACTGAGTGGTAAATGTTTATTTTCTCATTTACCTGAAATACCTAGTGTATATTTTCAGTCTACACTCAAACCGTTTTTGCATTTTCCTCTGAGGTCTAGACTAGGAAAAAACTTTCTTTATAGATACAAAGTCTTGAAAATTAGCTAATCAAAGAGTGAGAACTGATATCCTTATGGGTTTTAATAAGTATAGTTTCTGCAGGAAATGATTGGCTTGCATGGAGCCACCCTAAGGAATTGGCCATTCCTGCTCATTTATTGTTCCTTGCACAGCCAAGCAGTTTCAGTGCACTTCTAATACAAGCTTGCTGGTGCTTTTTTTTTTTTGAGGGAATTGAAAAAAGTGTGAGGGTGGCCAGGCATGGTTCATATTAATTCTTTCTGTCATCATCTTCAGTGCAGGTGAGGCTGGCGGAGCCCAAATGTACAATGATCCTTCAAGGTGTGGGGTAGCACACATGCTTGGTTGGGCACTCTATTTCTGTCATCGCTGTTGTTCAAAGTTCAGAGAGTGGGGTTGGGCAGACGTGTCAGTGCATCTGAGGGGTACGCTACTGTTTCAGAAGATGCTGCTTGAGCAATTTCCTTAGTAGATACTAAGTGAAGAGGTCAGAATGAGCTGATATGTCACATGGAATAATGTACTCTTTTTTTAAAAAAAGTAACTATATGCAATATAGTAAATGTATATATAAATGTAAATATATAGCAATATGCAAATATAGTGAAATACATTGATAGACATAGAGTGTTGAGGTTTTTTTTAATTTAAAATCAAGATGATATAAGAAGGGAGGAGGGTTAATAGAGAAAGCAGTAGTGAAATTTGTACCTTAAAGAATGTGTTTTGGAAGGTTTTTTTCATTCAAGGCACAGTAAATTTTGGATGTTTGATGGTTGTTGTGTTTCTGCACGTAATTTGTAAAGTTGTTCCCTGTCATAGTATATGATATTTTAAAATACAATGCCAGATTCTTAGTGCTCATATTGTAACATATGTTTTATTTAGCTAATTAATTACTCCATTCATTAGATGTTAATATATATTTTAACTTAAGCCAAAGGAAAAAGAAAGCTAGCCTACAACTTTTTTCTTTTTCAAGTGTACTGCTTCTCTTATATTTTGGTGCTGGCCAGCTCACTTCTTTCAATGCTATGCAGTGCCACCTCTTTTCTTTATTTTATTTTTTAGCTTTATTCTGTGCATATACTGTGCATTTACACTAAGTGAGCTTTTGGTGTACTTTTCTTGTGTCCACAACTTTTATAATCCCAAATTTCTTGACATTGCTGTGCAAACCATTATAGAAGCCAGGCACATACAAGTTTTGAATGTTAATAGAAACAAGCTTTAATTAAGGCAAAACATAGCTGGTAGACAATATTTGTTCTAAAGCATCAGCGTTAGAAAACTGATTGCAGAGAATGGGAGGAGAGAGGTGGTCTTCGTGTCACGGTAATGGGAGCGAGGCAGGTGCACCCAGTGTCTCATGCACCTCATTCACTGCTGAGCAGGGACCATTAGTCCCGCTGAAGAAAGCTGCTGACAAAAAGGTTAGAGCTCATTCTCTTGAGTAGTCATGTCAGATTTGAGGTTTGAGGGATGAGATTCCTTCCAGGCAGTTCCACGTGGACTCCTTTCTCCCATCACTGGGCCCTTTTGTTTTCAAAGGTCTCCTATTACTTTCTTAAAATGGGAACAGCTTTTCCTTGATATCTATAATGATTTATTTTTCTAAGCAATTAAATTTGATTTCTTTAAACCATAGAAGCTCCCTCATTAAAGAGAATGAATCACTGAATCAAAAATGCAAAGGCTCTGAGTGTGAAAGGCAGGCTCAAGTTTCATATGATTTCAAGGAAAGACCATAGGGCTTAAGGGAAACAGGGCAGAAGCAGTGCCTGAAATTGGATTGTCTCCACATGAAACCCATTACAAGAATGGACCATTCCCAACAGCCGTGCTTAGAAAACTTGAGCATCCTTTTCCCGAACAAGCAGCAAGCCTGAGGGATTTTGCATCACCAGCTTGTAGAACCAGATGCAAATGCAGGTATCCTGTGGCTTGCACACCTGCTGCTAAATATTTAAATGTGTTTGGAGATCACATAAATTTCGCAGTGTTTTGTGAAGAATCTCATGAAGAGTTTTATTGTTTAGAGCACTTCTGTAATTTGAAAATCAAGAGTTTTAATGGCCTGTACTTATGGTCTCATTATTTTCTTGTGATTTATTTTTTCAATTTTGCTGGTACATAACTTTAAAATGTTCCCAGGCATTTTTTTTAACGTCTTATAATACCATGAAGCTAATGAATGAGGCCTACCATCTAAGACTTTCAAAGCGTTTTAAGATAGTGTTATTACGACATGAAGAAGTCAAGTTAGCAAATTCTGAAATGAAATAAAGAATTTTAAAATGGATGTTTCAAGATTCTGTATCCATGTTTAGGCTTTTATGTTAGTGATCACAGCTCATAGTAGACACCATAAACCTTAAAACTGACAAAATTATGAAAACCAAATATTGACATTAGTGGGACTTTTATACAATTTACTGTTCTTCTAAGTACCAGTGTAGCCTGTTGATGAGAAAATACTTATGTCACTGCAAAATGCAGTCTCACACAAAGGCACATGTATAATCAACATATTTGCAGCTTATTTTTCAGACAGAAATTTGCATACTGCTTCAAAATACTTTAAATGTTTTTCCATTTATCTATCATTTTTAAAAATTGGGAAATGGCAGTATTTACCCATTATGTCATTTATCATTCCACAAATATGATAATTTTGGGTGGTTGTCAGAGGAACTATATGAAAGAAGAGGAGGAGCAGGACAAAAGATACTGATACCCTCTGAATTTCGTAAGAGTTGAAATGCCCCCTTAGTCTATAGTGATACTTGAATGATATGAACTATTTATTAAGTGATACAAATATTCAATTTTTATTAAACATATAAAAATATTAAATTTAAATTGAATCAACAGCAGAATAAGCTATCAACAGGGAAATTATTCTCCTAGTTACACAAAGTATGGTTGACTGTTCTACTTCTCTTTTTTTTTACCTCACCAGGATTACACTTTGACTATGTATTTTCAACAGTACTGGAGAGATAAGAGGCTGGCTTACGCTGGCATACCTCTCAACCTCACACTTGATAACCGAGTGGCAGATCAGCTTTGGGTGCCTGACACTTACTTCTTAAATGACAAGAAGTCATTTGTGCACGGCGTTACTGTGAAGAATCGAATGATTCGCCTTCACCCGGACGGAACGGTGCTTTACGGCCTCAGGTCTGTGCTTCCATGATGAAGATTTCATCATTGCTTTTATGTCTTGTTGATGTTTGCTTCCTGGTACAAGGTTATTACAAACGTTGGTTAGTGTGTTACGTAACCTTCCCTGTAACTCTGAGAGATGCCTGTAGAAAACAAATGACACACTCGATGTTTCTTAATTTTGCCAGAAGCGCCTTCAGTCAGGTTTTATCTGATTCTGTACAGTCACCATATCTGGAAAGCCCACTGGCTATAGGAAGCAGAAAGGCACGTATTAATTGTAAACCTGAAAATTCTGTCCAAAATACAGGCGGTAAGATTGAATGTGGGTGCTTATGTTGTCTCTTGATGTATTCATAGTCTGTAAAAAAAAAAAAAGCCAGAAGTAGCTCTGGTTGAGGGGAGTCGGCCACAGCTAAGATCGTGACCTGGTACTTTCAGTGATTTCTTCAGTCACCACTGTAATTCTTGTATTTCAAACCAGAGGTACAAAGTGACCTTACATTCTCTTACTTTCTACCTATTTTAGGTTTGACTTGTGTTTTCTTTCTTTTCTGTCATAACTTTTATGTTTAGAAATGCTGAAGTATCCTTCCCTTAACTGTAGCTTAATAAACTTAACTACACCCCCAAAAATCCTAATGGAAGACCCAGTAGTATCAAAATACTGCTTTCTTTGAACAGGTTACTTCATTTGCTCCAGTGGTTTAAGCCAGCAAAACAAGTCTTTGCCAGTGAAAGCTCCATTTCCATAACTGGAAGTTTCTTGTATATTTATTGGAGATAATACTCAAGATGGGTGCACGCAGGTAGTGAAGGACAAAAAGTCCCTAATATAAAAATGAATGAGGTCTGAAAAATTGTGCAGGTGGGTTATATATCCAGGATCATTACTCTACCTGCTTCTCTTTTTTATCAGCAGTTGAACTTTGTACTTGACTTGGGTCTTGGCCCTCACCTCTTTAACTCCTATTACATGTCATGTATGGGGTAGAATTGGATGAATCTTTCTAGACAAAATAGAAATAGACTCAGCCTAATACGAAACTTCAAAGAAGTTTCGAATGTTTTCTCTGTAATTAACCAGTTTTAGCAAAAGGAGGCTTTTGTTTTGCCTGGTATTGACCCAGTATGGAACACTATAGGTTTAGGATTCTTTCCACAAGTGGTTAAAGGTAAGAAAAAATTGCCTGAGATGTATTTGTTTTCTTCATGTCAAGAAATATCCCCACAAGCAACATAATAAAGAAGTAAAGGAGATTAGAACTCTTGTGATCCTAGTAATGTGTAGAAGTCTTTTGTCACACTCTAAAAACATTTGGAGCCATTCAGATGAGGATTATCTATCATAGAATAGTGTATTTGAATAAGTTGGCTTCGTCTTCTGCAAAATGTAAGTGTCCACAGGCAGATTGCATTTCATGTAATAGGATTTGCTTAGCAGGGTTTTCACCAGTGGCTCATGTGTAGCACACTTCTTTCCATTCCTCTTCTCTGGAAGCATGTAACATCCAGGGTGAGATATCCATGATGTGAAGCAGCTAAGTTACATAGTGAAGAATGACTGTCTTAAATTAAATCGTGGCAAAATATAGGACATTGTGATCAAAAGGAAGAAAATATCTGAGTCTTATCTCGGCTGATTTAAAGCCCTGTGCTTTGTGTTGTTCCATCACTACCCTACTTCCTCTGTTACGGCTTCAGAGCATCCCAATGGCATTGGGCTCAAGCTGCAGTCCAGGGGCGATGTGGGTTGAGGCCAGGACTTGGGAGTTTTATGTGCCACAAAGCACAGAGTCACTCAGAACAAAAGGTGAAATTTTGGAGGGTTACAGCCAAGTACAGAACATCCACAGAGCAAAGCAGTTCCTCAACACATACATAATTGAAAGTGATCCCAAGGCCACACTGGATGCGTGTTCTTTTCTGTAAAATGTAGGATTTATCACAGTTTTGAAAGACTTGACCTTCAGTCATCCAAGGTTCCTCTCTACTTTAGAGAAAGCACTTTGCTACTGCAGCAGAAGTCTGTGATAGTGGGGGAATGGAACAGTAGCTTTTTGAAGTTCAGCCCATTTCTGGGGAATTTTTTTTTTGGGAGACACACTGAATTTGTTCCACCTTCTTCAGAACAATCTAAAAAGCAAATGATAAAAACAGCTTTTTTTTTCCCATAAGAGACTAAGGAGGAAATAACTACTTTATAGTCTGGGGATCAAAAATAGAGTCTGACTGCTTGTGTGTTTCTCATGCATAAACCTCTTGTTTTTAGGCAGTACAATGTTAAATGTTAAAAGTAAATGGAATGGAGGAATATATGTATTTTTTCTGAAAGGACTTGCATAATTATTACCTATATATGAAACATGATGAATGTTTGCAGGATGAAAAGGTTAGTTGTGATCAGTCAGACAAGGCAACCATGCTTACTTCTATTCTTTTTTGGATGATGAATGTATTTCTGTATCAAGAAAGTAAGCTGTCAGGACTGTGACCTAGTCACATATGAAGTATCTGTATTGCCTAGACTGATTGATACTGTAAAATTTTGGGGGACATAACATATTCTTCTGTCAGTTATGTATGCAGCATCTCACAGCACATCACGAGTGGGATTCCTATACAATATAGCAGAATAATCAAAGGCAATGAGCCCAGGAACACAGTACCAGAGAAGGGTATAAGAATCTATATCCGGAGGAAAGAAAACCAGAGTAGGAAATTATAGACAATTAAAAACATTTCTTTTGTGTATTGCTTTCACATTGATTGTATGTGTGTCTGTGTCTGTGTCCTGCTTCATCTTTGTCTGGCTCATAATCATTTCTCTATCACTGCCATGATGATTTCTTGAAACCTTGTTGTCTTGTGTCAGGCACCATCCCATCCCATAAAAAGTAAACCTGCTCTTCTTGGGAGCATGCACAAGCCTGAGCAATTCATATTTTCTTTTGATGTGCATTTGTGCAAGTTAAATTTGGTTGTCTGGCTCATCATTCAAGAGGGTTCATTCAAGAGGACTCTGAGTACTAAACTTGCTTTGAGAAAATGAGGTAAATCTGTTTCTGCCTATTTCTAGCTGTATCTTCTGTTTTAGTGGATATTTATTAAATTAAAACCATACATTTTTCTGTAGTGTAAAAAGTTTTTTGAGCAAGATTGTGCAGTTTCTGGTACTGGAACTTTTGATACAAAACCACTACAGTATGTGAACAGACCAAAATAAAAATACATTCCTTAAAAATTCATAACACAATTATTAAGGTGAATATAAGTTTGCCAGCTGTATAATTTTTTACAATTTTGTAAAATTAATCATTTGTGTTCTGTACGGCTGGCATTTAAAGCTAGTTATACAACATAATAGTTAAGAGTCTGGTAGCACATTCCCTTTTGTATCAACTTAGCTCATGTGGATTCTGCTGCAGGATCCCACATGAGACCTAGGTCAGTGTAGGCGAATCTACTAAAGCATGGGAGAGAGCCTGCATATCAACAATTTCCAAGCATGCCTACTTGTTTTACTTTGAACACAGTTATTATTTGACTCAGGAGCAAGACCCTTTCATTGCACAATCAGTATGGCTTTGTAAAGATGATCACTACTTGTTTATCAGTAATCACAGATTTAGGAATAAGTTTTCTCCTGTAAGACCGTATGCTAATCCTAGTTTTATATGCTTAGCTAGACCTGCTCTTAGTCATCGTACTGAGGAGACATTCAAAGAATCATATAAAGCTTTGGATTGGAAAGGACCTTAAAAATCATCTCATTCCGACCCTCCTGCCATGGGCAGGGACATCTTTGATTAGATCAGATTGCTCAAAGCCTTGTCCAGGGCTCCAAAATCCTTGCTTTCAACACTTCCAGGAATGGGTCATCCACAACTTCTCTGGACAACCCGTTCCAGTGCCTCACCACCCTCAAAGTCAAAATTTCAACCTAAAATCTGATCTAAATCTACTACCTTGCAGTTTTAAAGCCATTCCTCCTTGTCCTATCACTACACATCCTTCTAAAAAGTCCTGCTCCAGCTCTCTTGTAGCCTGTCTTTTGGTACTGGAAAGCTGCTGTAAGATCCCCCTGGAGTCTTGTCTTCTCCAGGCTAAACAACCCAGATGATTAATCATCTCCATAGCTAATAGCCCTGTGTCTTAGCACCCTGCCTGAGGTTCCAGAAGGGCATTTCCAAATGTTGGTTGCCGAGAAGACGTTTCCTTAAACTGCAGAGCAACTGAGGAACTGCTGTTTGTCCCACTGCTCCAGACCACTGGAATTTGTGTTAACAGAGGAACCAGAGTAATTCCCAGATGCATCTTGGAGGAAGGCTGACCTAAGTATCCTGCTGTGATACAATACTTAGTTCCTGAAATCCTATGGGACTAGCATAAGAGTGTTCAGAGGACAGTCAGAGGAATCAGCAGTGACAGACATGATCATCCAAGGCTGGAAAGCACAAAGATGAGGTGTGTGCCTTTCTCACTGGCTACTGGTAAGAACACAAGTGAGAAGATGTGCTGAGTAACAGATCCTTGAGTTTTTCCCTCTACTAGCTCATTCATTCCCTCTGTCTCTCCCTGTGCAAAGAAATTACAATATTTTCTTGCAGAAGCATCTTCTCAGTGAGAGAAAGGTGGCCTCTGTTGTCCTGTGAGATAACAATAACGGTCTTAATCCCTTTCTTTAGATAGGAAAAAAGATTGTCATGGTAATGAGAAGTAAAGTAAGCCCTTAGAACACCTTCCCCCCACCGCCAGGCCCTCCCTCCTTCCCACTGACAGAGCAGGGAGGCAGGGCGTGGGGATTTGGTCAGTTCATCACCAAGATTTTCTTCTGCTGCTCCGGGAGAAGAGTCCTTCCCTGTGAGGCCGTGGGGTCCCTCCCACGGGAGACAGTTCTCCGGGAACTTCCCAGCGTGGGCCCACTCTCAGGAGCAGCAGCCAAACCGCACCTGCTGCAGCGTGAGTCCCTCCCACGGGCACACAGCCCTCCCAAAACTGCTGTGCCGTGGGTCTCTTCCCACGGGGTGCAGTCCTCCAAGGACAGGCTGCTCCAGCCTGGAAGCAAGGGCCCTCTCTCTCCACCGGGTCTCCCGCTGGATCACAGCCTCCTCCAGGCACCCACCCGCTCCGGCACGGGCACCTCCCCCATGGGCTGCGGGTGGATCTCTGCATTCCCCGTGGATCCCCATGGGCTGCAGGGGCACAGCTGCTTCACCATGGCCTGCACCATGGCCTGCACAGGAACCTCGGCTCTGGCGCCTGGAGCACCTCCTCCCCCTCCTTCTCCACTGACCTCGGTGTCGCCAGGTTGTTTTTCTTCACATATTCTCACCTCCTCCTCTCCTCTGACTAGAATCCAAAATCTTGCCCATTAACGTTCTCAAATTACAGTCTTCTAATCTAATAAACTATTTTAAAATTCCAGGGCAATGTTTCAAGAGAAGAGAAGTAGTTAGGTGCCTTTCTTCACCTCTTTCACAGTAAAAAACCCCATGTTGTTATTATGAATGTTCTATCCAATCTCAAAGAAAAGGAAGAACACTTATCCTTAGTATATAGGATCCTTTTAGATAAATAACTACATAGTATCTAAAGAAGGTTAATGGGTAGAAGAAAGAACTTCAGAGAAAACACATGAAAAAAACATTAACATTGAGGGTTCCAGCTTTTAGAGGTACATTTAAGGCATTTTGCCCTCTTGTATTTATTAGCATAAATTATCACTAGAATATTATTTGTTTAGGAACAAACTGTGCAAGGTCCATGTCTTGTTTATATCAGAAAAGGATCAGTAAGGAATGGAGCTATTCAGATTCGGAAGATAATTTAAATGTGAAATTTATATGAAGCCATTATAAAAACAATGATGCATAATAATGTACATAATGTACAGCCTTGGTGAAGGCTGTGATTCAGAAAAACATCAAAATATGCTGCAGATTAATTATGAGCATATGGTTATATCTGTCTAAAGTTAGTACAAATATATAAATCCATTAATTAAAAAATAAAGTGACAGTGCTGTTTGAAGCTGTTAAGACAGTTGTTCTGGTTGCACGTGTGTATTGTTGACTCTCATGGTATACAAGAGGTTGATGAATAATGCTGATTCATCGATAGTGACATGTTTTGCAAAACCATCCTTAGGGTGCTAAATGGCTAAATAGACAGAGAAGCAAAAGTGTATTGTTAAATGAGGAGAAAATTTAAAATTCAACATGGAGCTTCATAACAAAATCGTCTTTACGTTTGAAAACTAGGGAAGTATACTTAACTTTGAAGCAAAGCATTTTGCTGGACTTAAAACTTTCTTTCAACGTTTCAGGATTTTATTTCTAGACCTGCCACAAAACCAAGAAATCAGTTATTCATGCAGCTGTGATCATTTTGACATTTGTAGCAGACTGTTTCCACTTCATGGTTTCTTTTATAAAGTCGTATCTTTTAATCTCAGCAAATGTTTGTGTAGTATTTGCATGTGAGGATAGGTCCATTGAACCCCGAAGGGACTGGTTGCATAAGGGTAATTCACAGCAAGTTGTTCCACTGAAAGTCAGTGTAACTGCTGTTCTATTAGGCTGCTGTTCAGTGTAAAAATACAGACCAGATTCTCAGTTACTGTAAGCTGTTCTTCAGAGTGTCTTCACTTTGGAAGATGAACAGCCCCGTCACCCAAACCTGGATTACTGGCTGTACGGTAAAACTGTTTGATGCTTGTATTTCAGAATCACAACCACTGCAGCTTGTATGATGGACTTGAGAAGATACCCATTAGATGAACAAAACTGTACTCTGGAAATAGAAAGCTGTATGTACCTAAGAAAATGCATGTGAAATCTAGTTCGGATCCAGGTTTTTTTTCCTTTTATAGAACTGTGTAATATTTACACGTGTGTCTATAAAAACTGTCTGAGTCATGTAATTATCAGCGTTTGGATTTTTTGTTTGTCTGTTTATCTGACTTACTAAAAGATATAAGGAGTCATCCATTTCTAGATAGATGAATACATCCTAGAAAAATGAGATTAGGACAGAATGAAGTCATTCAGTATTCCTGCCTGACTTGGCAGAGGTAGTGACTGGATGCTTATCTTCAGCACAAGAGATGAGTATTTGTATTTTTATCAGATTTATTTTCAAGTGAGCAAACACTGTGATATAATTTTCTTTCAGTATGCTTTATTATGGATGCTTTAGTATGGATCATCTTGCTGCAGGACCTACCCTGGGCTTTCAGATTGATCCCATTTATGATTTGAAATTGTGTTGCAAAAGTAACAATATTGTCTTTTTCACCTAGTCGTGTCCTAGTATTGCAATATTCCAGTGTCTATTTGCACTTCAGAAGTACCTGGTCCATTTCAGCTACTGGCTGGAAATTGTGGGCCATATACAGAAAATACTAGTATATATTCTGTATTCAGCTGTAGTCCTCCACTAGTGGAAGCTAATGGAAATGGTGCAACTCAGTCTACTGTGAGTGGAAAAGGTCTGCCCCAATTATGTTTCTCTGTGTGCATTGAATAATCAACCTTCTTCTGGTGATTATCAGCGTAAATATACTCTTGGTTTCAGTGCTAAATGCCTGTGATGTCTTAAATCTTGGATAGTGTTTTCTTCTCACTGTGAATACCATATGAGTGATAAAAAAAGATAAAATAAAAAGAAAGCAGTGTATTTTGCCTAAAATTCCTGGGCAGACTGTAATGGTGTAGCTATTTGGGAGACCTTCCCAGAGGCGAAATACCATACAGCTCTCCAGCTGTTCCAGTTCTTTTTGTTGTCTCAGATGACAAGCTGCATGTTTGAAGCTACGTTAGATTCTGTTGTTATTTCTGACTTACTTTCCTGTTTTGCCTGCAGATGGCTACACAACTGATGACATAGAGTTCTACTGGAGAGGTGGAGATAATGCAGTCACTGGCGTGGAAAGGATTGAACTTCCTCAGTTCTCTATCGTGGAATACAGACTGGTGTCAAAGAATGTCGTCTTTGCCACAGGCAAGTAGTGTCATTTGCCCATTTAGTGTTTAATTTTCTTGTGCATGAAAATTACTGTTTTATTAATAATAATAAACTATTATTACCAGTCATGATATGTAGCCTGTGTTGCATGTTTGGATAAAGAAATTACTTTACAAAGCCTGGAGGTAGGAGCCCATGAAATTTCATCCAGGCCTGCATTCAGTAGTGCATTTAGCTCTGGGACCTCCAATGCAAGAAGGACATGGACCTGTTGGATTGAGTCCAGAGGAGGGCCACAAAGATGATCAGGGGGCTGGAACACCTCTCTGATGAAAACAGGCTGAGAGAGATGGGGTTAAGCCTGGAGAAGAGAACCTTCTAGCAGCCTTCCAGTATTTCATGGGGCCAACAAGAGAGCTGGGGAGGGACTTTTTACCAAAAAAAAGTGTAGTGATAGCACATGGGGAGATGGCTTTGTACTGAAAGAGGGTAGATTTAGATTAGATATAGGAAGAAATTCTTTACTGTAAGAGTGGTGAGACAGTAGGTTGCCCAGAGAAGTTGTAGATGCTCTATCCCTGGAAGTGTTCAAGGCCAGGTTGGATGGGGCTTTGAGCAACCTGGTCTAGTGGAAGGTGTGCCTGCCCACAGCAGTGGGGTTGGAACTATAGAGTCTTTAAGGTCTCATCCAACCCAAATAATTTTGTGGTTCTTTGATTCCTTGTTTATTTTTCTTTTTCTTGTATGTATGTGATACTTAACTAGACACCTAAATATCTATGATTTAAATAAATATGAATCATGAGTTTAAATGCAGCCTACAGGGTAACTGATCATACATAAATGTGTTTTGGCATGCTAGGTCAAAAAGCCACCAATTTTATAAACACCTCCCTGCAACTTTTCAGTGTACATTTGTTTGGTTGTTATATAGTGAATGTAATGTCTTTCATATCTTGATTTGCACTGATGGGTATATAGTACTTTATGCATAGCCAGCCAGTGGATTTGTCGTCATTGTTAAGGTGCTAAAATTAAATCCCTGCTTGTTTCCTTGAAGATGTAATAAAAGTTACTATTAACTCGCAGCACTGGATGTCTTTAGATCACAAAGTGCAGTGTTGATTTACGTATTTGGTGTTAGACATGAGTATAGGAATATATATGACAAAACCAAAGCAACACAGAAAGCCATCAGCACATGTGGGGCCATTATTTGGCTCATTATTGGGGGCCTTCACATTTTCAGTGCTCTTCAGACCACAGGAGTGTGCTGTTCCATCTGTCTCAGCACACTAGAACAAATGAAGCACAGCTCAATCATGTTTGTAAGCATCACTTCACCCACTCTTTGGACACAGCATCTGTTTCAAAGTACACAGAAACACAAGCTGTATTTCAGAACAAAATGTAAATATTGCTGGGATTGAAATTAGTATGAGGGGGTTTGCCAACTGCCGCTGTTCTTGTTTACCATTGTGAATGGAAGATTTTTTTCTATGGAGAATCAGTTGCTCTAATCCTATATCCTTCTGTCCTGCAGCTTGTCACCTTTGGCAGCCAGGGCTTACCTGCACCTCCACAGGACTGGATACACTTTTGCAGGAAGGCTCTTTTCGACAACAATGACAATACAGAGAACTTATTTGTGGAGTGACTTTTATGACAGTCCAAGGCCACCTTTTAGTTCAGTATGAAATATTTCATTAAATGCATGACTTAGAAATGTAGAGATGAGAGATTTGTAAAAATCAGGAAAACGAGAAGTCCAAAGAGATACAGGACAAATACGAGAGTAAAAAATAGGAGCACATATTTTTGTGACTGACCAAATGTTCAGAATATTAACAGTTCTGAAAAAAAAAACAGTGAAAGGAATAAAAAAGTCTCATGCTTCAGGGTTTAGGACAGCTTGACATTAGGGAGTTGCACAGAACAGCATGTTTCTTGTACCATTTTCTGAAACATTTAATTTTTGTCACTGATGAAGACAAAATACTGAATTTATTATTGCTTTGATACAGGACATTATAAAAATGCTTGATCCATTATGACATTTTATGACAAGTATTTCCATGCAGAGGAAACATCACTTTTTTTTCTCAAAACCACATGTTTAAATCTAAATGTGAAGCATGCCAGCAGATCTGATACATAAAGTCAGCAGACTCTTTTCAAGTTTCTTCTCAAAAGTTTCTTACAGTCCTAGTAATTAGGGCCAGTTTCTACATTCTTTTGGAAAATAAGTTAAACATGTTTTTGTCTTTGAGGTTACTGAAGTCTCAGGGGGAGATATTAGTTCTTTGAGCTCAATATCTCAGTGAACATTTCAGAGATTTCAGTCCTAGTGTGCTTTGATTGAATAAAAATAAAAGAAGACTTCAGAGTCATGCCATAAACAGCTTTTGGATTAGTTATGTCTCCTATCCTCCAAGAGAAACTGTGCTGTATAATCTTGTGTAACTTAGGCAAAGGGAAAAATCTGTTCCCATAGTTACTACTGAGAAGCAATGATAAGCATGGGAAAAACCCCATAGATGATGACAGAGGTCTGGGTGGAGCTGCAAGAATACTGGAGGAACTGCATGCCTGTTGAAGTATAGAATGGAAGTTAAAATTTATCTTGCCAAATTAGCAAAATGTGTATGAAAAAAGTATAAAATTCAGTATGGAAAAGTGCAAAATACAGCCTCTGTGCAACTAATTATTCCTATCCAAATTAAGGCTAGAGAATCCCAGGTTATGTCAGGGTTCTGTGTGTAGAAATATTGGGGTTGCTGTTGATCTCAGACTGAACATGAGCCAATAACATCTTTTTTGGGAAAAAGAAAAAAGAAACAAACAAACCCACAAATCTTATCATAAAAAGGAGTCTGATTTACACTGGTAATACTTGTGCTTAGTATTTGTCGTCAAGGGTAGCACCCTTGAAGGCAGTAATGGAGCAATAGGAGAGGGTTTATGGAAAATAAAAAAGTGTGAGTGAAAATCTAGAAAATGGCATAGCTGAGATTAGTGGAGAAACAAGTATAGTCATGCAGTTTAAAAAAGAGAACACTTGATTGGGAATTAAATAAAATCTTCAAGTGTCTAGAAGGTATGTGCAAAGCCACACACAATAGCCTGTTCCCTTTATTCCTGATTTTTAAATTGCTATGAAGAAGAAATACCTGGTTTGACTATCCTTCTAACACCAGCTGAAGGCCATATAGGATACCATAAGATATTTAAATGGCACTGGATGCCCATGTGTCAGTAACTGAATTAAGCCCAGAGTCAAATGCTATCAAATCAGTGCTGTCAGTGAAGCCTAAAGAGCTCTTCAGCTCTTGAATACCGCTGTTTTCTCAAATGAATATTTTAAGACACTATTCAGTTGCCTAAATGTATCTGCTGCTTCTTGAGCTGCTGTAGAAGATCCTGGTTAGCAATTAGGCTGCTATTCTGGCATCTTACAGCCTTGTGTCTTATGTTCACCATCTAGTGATTCAGTATTGATTACTTAACTAGTGTTCTGTTTTACTCTTCTTTAGCCTATCACATCTCAAATGGCCTTAGACACCTCCCTAGAGGCAATTAAGTCACACCCTTAGAATCAGCTGGCTCTAAGTCTAGATCTCTGTGGTTTCCAGTGACAGCTCATTCCCCATCCCTGTGCAAATATCTGCATTCAAACACCTGAAATGTAGTGCTGTTCTGTTCAGTCTGTTACCTGAGTCTGCCTCCTATACATTTGTTATCCTGAAAAGCTAAGATATTGAACAGGAATGGGCATATGTAAAATGCCACCTAAAAGCTTCAAATCACGTAGCAGTCAAAGCCATATTAGCAACCCATTGGTAAGAGGAGGGTAGTCTTACAAGATTTGAAAATGAAATATTTGCTGTATTCTGAAGGATCAGTACATAAAGTACATTTCCAATTAGCCAAAGAACCTTCCCAGAAGAACATATTAAAATAAGAATTCTGTAACTGACCAACTGTGTTATCTTGTTTCATACTTGGATAAAACAGCAAGAGACTAATTTAGCCTTGAAGCCAGATATTTCAGCTTGCTAGCTTTTAATGAAATTGGAACAGAAACAAGTAATCTCTTTTTACTAAGTGCCCAAATATGTGAAAAAGGAATATTTGGGGTTCAACTATTGATTAAGTATTTGTTTCCATACCTTCATTCTCAAAACTGTTTGTGTAAATACTTCTGGCAAAACTCTGTTATTCCTGTAGTATTTAAATTAGCCCATATGCATCAACATGTTATATGAAATGGGAGGAAGGATAACAAGGCAAAACAAGGTAACAAGGAAAAAACCACAACATTTTTATGTAAACTTAATAACTAGAATTTCCTGGTAATTAATCTCTAAATGTACTGAGGCTTAATTGACAAATCATGATGCGATCATAATCAGACAAGTAACAGTGTAATTGTTAGGCTTACCCAGAAATCAACTTCTATTAAATAAGTTACACAAAATGGGTCCTTCTTAGATAAATAAAGATCTGGACTTAGAGTCCTTGCTCCATGAAGGTTAGGCCCCATCCTTTTCACTGAGCTTTAGCCATTCAGACAAGAGGGGGAATTAACTGTGGGAAATAAGGAATGGTCCTTCTTTTAATTGTTTTTTTCCACAGATTCCTGGATGGAGCCTGTTTGCTGGAGGTGCGATACTGTAGCAGAGATGGCAGGCTGCAGACAGGGTCAATAGATCATTTTTGAGGACATAAAAGCAGTACAGCTGAAAGTAAAATAAACTCTCATAGTCTCAGGGAGAGGTACCTAAAGGAGAACCCTGGCTGCACAGTATGATAAAAACCAAGGCTACCAGTGCATGTTTCAATTTTAACCTGACCCTAACAAAGACTATACTATACTATATAAGATCACATAGTGTAAAATTATACTGTACTATACAACCTGCAGTGAACAAAGCTTCCCTACCCATGGCAGGGGTGGGAGCTATATGATCTTTAAGGTCCCTTTCAACCCTATTGTATGATTCTATGATATGTTTCTATAAGACCATATTATTCTGACATTTTCTGAGATACAGACCTGTCAATAAAATTTGAGCCTGTAAAATCACCACGAAACAGGATGATACTTCTCTTACCACCGGTGAAACTGAGCAATGTGTCAACTGCAGTAAACAGCTGTAATGCCAGCAAGACTTTTGTTTAGGTTGCCCAGGAGCCTCGCACCATCAAAATCTACTCTGAGACTTGCAAGGCTTGGATTCATCTTGCTCTGATTTATGGTTAACGTAATTTCAGTGTCTACATTTGAACTAGGTGTCTCGAGTTGGTCAGAATCTAGTCCATATTAGTCGGTGGAGTCTGGAGACAAATTCAGTACACCTATAGGAGTCCATTTTAGGAGATGATGAATGATTCTCTAGGTTTCATTTGCTAGATCAACTGGATGAACTGGAGCTTAAACACCAAACCCATGTGTAAGCAGTTCATGTGAGTTGCTTAATCAACTGCTATCTGAGAGGGCAGAAGGCAGCCTTTGTAGTCTCCACCTGCAGATCAAAAAGATGTAGGGGGTATATCATGTCCATCAGCTGTGTGCTGGTGTCTGAGATGTCACAGGGCATCTCAAAAGGATCAGGGCACCATCAGATTAGCAACTGAATGTCTTTCTTACAGTCAGCTCCAGCTCTACAGCAGGAAGACAGAAAGCACTGACAGCCTTGGCCCTAGACATGGTTCTTAGGGGTCTAACTTCAGGACAAAGAACCTGGTGCTTGAAGTATATTTAGGTTGATGTCTCTGGCCTTGAGGTCAGCTGTCTGAGGAGTCAACCTTTAAGGCCAGGTCTTACCAGTTTCAGTAATTACCTTACCTAATTAAACAGAAATGGTCATAAGGTAATGGATGATGGTCACAGGTGAAGCATTCCAGATAATGTCTAAAGTTCACTCTGTTATACTGTTTCTCAGTTTGGGATTTCATTACTGAACATTACTAACATATGTGACACATTATTCTCTCCCCTATTGACACATACCTCTTTCACCCACACCATTTTCTGTGCTTTATCAATGGCAAAGTTCTCTCTTCTTTCTCTGAATTTCCCCAGTGCATCCAGGGGATGCACTTGGCTCTGGAGCAACCCAAGAATGGACTTTGATTCAGTGATTCAGTGATTCAGTTCTACTAAACTTTCTTGAATTAATCCTTCATACTATTTAGTCAAAGAATCAGTATTTTATGGGAGATTTTTCAGTTGTCACCTCTATCAATTATACTCCACAGATAGCCAGACCTGGACAGAACTTTTGGAAAGTTCTTTACAGATTTATAGAGAATCCTTTGAGTGGGTGATGTATTATATGAAATAATTTTTCTCAGCAGAGCTTTATAAAGATTTCTGTCTGATATTCTACTCTTACTGCAGAAAGGTGATCAGGTCTGCTGCATTTTTAATGTATTTCACGATGGCAGTGTTTATCTATTTCATTATGGTCTCCTTTTTTATTTATATAGTCTGCAGAGTATATAAAGGCCACAGAAACATTTTAATAAGAAGCCAAATGAAAAAGTTAAGCTTTGTAGGCAAAAAAAAGCAGGCCTGGTTTCAATGAGAGAACTTGTCTTTTGAAATGAAACATTGTTCGTTGGAAAATGAAGATGTTAAGCAAGCTGCAGTATACATGATTCCTTGCTGAAAATTGTGTTGACTGCTTCAGACAGCAGAAAGCCTTGGTATTTCAGGATGAAATACATTCTTCTGGCTCCACCAATATACCTCTATTGCCTCTAAAAGGCATTTCATTCTGGAAAAATTTCTACTGATTAAAGTAATGGTGGCAACCAGATACACCTATCAGATATTTCTTTTCCCAGTGATAGTTGTTCTGAGATTTTTTGATACAACAGTTGAGGATATTTTCGCAAGTTTGATACTACCTTGATGTTTCTGCTTCCTGGAAACGGTGTGGCATTCTTCTGTCATATGACTCAAAGTGTAACAAACTATCAGGAATGTGATGAAGAGAAATCTGCAGTTTTCTATTCCTTCTTTCCCTTTCTCTCTTAGAAATAATTCATGTGTGTATGGGCAAATGTAATTTCTTAAGCTCATATGCAAACATATGAATATAATTTAAACAGAAGTTTGTAATTTTCCTTTTTTTTCTCTAGATGTAATCTTTCATATCTTCTACATATTTGCATTAGAATGGGTGGGAAGTGTTCTAATATCTGGTTGGGTCCCTGGTATGTGCTGAAATGTTTTTAGGATGTTGACTAACTAGATCTTAGAGATGAGCTGTTAGAAGTATCATATCTAAGACCGGTAGTGCGAACACTGAAATCATGGAGCTACTGCGTGAATGACTACCTTTTCTTACACAACTGTACTCAGATTTAATCATCTTTGCATTCGGTGAAAAAAGTGACAATTATTTTTAACAATTTGAGATTTCTAAATATATTGGCCTGAATATATGTATGTAGATATATATGTCTAAAATGTATTCAGTAAGATTAACACCAATTCAGTAAGATATACACCAATTTGAAGTTAAGTTGATACTGAGGTTATTAATTTCTTTCATTGTTAATTTTTTCTGTTTGTAACAGTTCATGAATCACATATACATATACACAAAATTCAACTTTTTTTTGCTTAAAATATATTTGGAAGAAAAATTCTGGCTGGCTGTAATTGATGTTAGAGGATCTAGTCTGAAGGCTTTCCCTCAATGGAATTCATTACAACTTATTTTTGACACCATGTGGTTGCATGTTTCTTATAGTTCAGATGTAATTAAGAAGTCTCATCTCTTGAACAACTCTTCATTGTAAACGAAAAACTATGCACATTACCCATTCTCTCAATATAAATTCTTTACAGAAAACTGTGTACTCGGATAAGCATTTTACTTGGACACCTAAGCATTTGTTTTTAAAAACTAACCAGTGCTCACCTATCTGTTCAATAGTCCAAAGTAATTTATTGTCTCTCTTTTCTTCCCAAATACAAATTACTTGACTATCACTATATTCACTGCAAGGTTTCTTTTGATACCGATGAGTAATACAGTGAAGGTACCTTCCCTACTGTTCTGGAGATGTCATACTGCCCCACAAAATGTGCATGCTTTAGTTTCTGCAGCAACTGAAGGCAGCTATCCACAAGTGTTTTTTCTTCAGTATAATAATGCTGTTTTCCTCTCTCTTTTCTCAGGTGCCTATCCAAGACTCTCGCTGAGCTTCAGGTTGAAGAGAAATATTGGCTACTTTATTCTTCAAACTTACATGCCCTCCATACTGATTACCATTTTATCATGGGTGTCATTCTGGATCAATTATGATGCATCAGCAGCAAGAGTTGCCCTTGGTATGTGCTAAGAATGGGTGGGCCATTAAAATGTCAGACTGAATGTAGCCTTCAGAGGTTGTTAAAAACTACAACGTGATGTCAGTGTTTTGATATTCTAAAATAATTTGTGTCAAAATCATGTCATCCAATATTGCCTCAAAAGTGATGTTTTCCCCTGCATGCAAGAGTATAGCTACCACTAAATCTCTGACATGAACTGTTCATACAGGTCGCAGACTTGTTCTCATCAAAGTTAATGTTGCTGTCAGTAAGTTCATCTAGGAGACCAGCTCCACAATCATACTCGAGCGTGGGCTTTAGTCCAACTCAGTGTGGGAGGACAAATGTGGCTCCAAGCCTCCTCCTGAGGTCCTGGGTGCTTTAACTGACACTGGCAGGAACAGATGAACAGACTTCAAGAACCATTGCTAGTTCAGCACACAGGGGCACATCAGCGATGGACCATAACATGCCCTCAGAGTACATGGTGTGTTAAGTGCATGTTTATGACAGCTTAAAGTGTCATTTAGCTCATGACAGAAAAACAGGGATTTGGCACAGGTGAGTGATTCCTGCCCAAGAACTTTTCAGATCAAGGTATCCTTTAAATATGGGAAGGTGACTAGAAAATTTTGCAGCTGACATGCTGGAGGAAAGGGATGCTATCCAGAAGGACCTTGACAAGCTTGAAAGGTGAACCCACATGAACCTCATGAAATTCAACAAGGCCAAGTGCAAAATCCTGCATGTGGGTCAGGCAATCCCAAGCACAAGTACAGGCTGGGCAAAGAATGGATTGAGAAACAGCCCTGAGGAGAAGGACTTGGGGTTTTGGTTGACAGGCAGCTCAACATGACCCAGCATGGTGCACTTGCAGTCCAGAAAGCCAGCTGTGTCCTGGGCTGCACCAAAATCAGCGTGGCCAGCAGCGTGAGGGAGGTGATTGTTCTCCTCGACTGTGCTCTTTGACACCCCAGCTGGAATACTGGATCCTGGTTTGGGGTCCCCAACATAACAAGGTCATGGACCTATTGGAGTGAGTCCAGAAAAGGGCCACAAAGATGGCTGGGGGCTGGAGCACCTCTCCTTTCAAGGCAGGCCAAGAGACTTGGGTTTGTTCAGCCTGAAGAAGAGAAGGCTCTGGGGTACCTTACGGCACCTTCCAGTACCCAAAGGGGACCTACAAGAGAGCTTGAAAGGGACTTCGTACAAGGACGTGTAGTGAACAGGATAAGGAGGAATGGCTTCAAAATGACAGCATAGATTTAGATTAGGGAGAGATTCTTGATCGTAAGGGTGGTGAGGCACTGGAACAGGTTGCCCATAGAAGTTTCGGATGCCCCATCCCTTGAATTGTTGAAAGCCAGGTTAGATGTGTCTTTGAGCAACTTGATCTAGTGGAAAGTGTCCCTGGGCATGGCAGCCCACTTAGAATTAGACAGTGTTTAAGGTCCCTTCCAAGCCAAACCATTTTGTCGTAGTTTAAGAATGGTATTCTCCAATTTAGTGCTCCCACTAAAACCACACTGCCTCTTGCTTCCCCCTCTCCTCCTTCCCCCTGCAGGTGGATTAAGAGAATTGGAGGCACAAAAGGCAAAGATCCCAGGTTGAGGTAAAAACAATTTGCTGGAAACAAGCATGAGGCAAGAAAATGAACAGTATCAGCAACATACTAATAACAAAACTGTACAAAAGAGAGAGTGATTCACAAGCAAAAATGCTCATTGTGGAACTCACGACCCAGCGGTTGGCCGCACTGCCCCAACCTGAAGAGAAACCTTCCTCCCAGAAAAATACTCCCTTCCCAAAACCTCTGGCAATGATGTGAGGTGGTATAGAATAACCTTTGGGTGCTAGCCATGCCCCCTCCTGGTTACTGCAAAAATTAACCCTGTCCTGGCCAGAACCAGGACAGATTCTATGACAATATCTCACAGCAAATATTTCATCTTTTACCGAAGCATACTCAGGGATAGCTATAGCTAAGGAAGATTAAATGGATCTATAAATCCTTATAAAAACTTCTACCTCTCATCTCGTCCCAAATTCTGTCTTCAACACCGTGCTTCCCAATTACACATACCTTCCTACCCAAAACTTGTCACTAAGTTTCTGCTGTATTCTCTTATTCTCTTGAAACAAGAACATATTCCCTAGTTCCCTTATTTTTCTGTGATGTACCACAGCAAACTCAGACTCCAACCCATGTCCCTGTGATTCCATTTCCTTACCCAATGCCTCCCAAGGTCCCATATACCAAAGCAGGCAGCGTAGCCACTTTAGTGCAACATATTATGTCCCAGCATCTGAATCTGGGTAGCTGGAGATATTGTAGATAACTACCGTTACTGTGCAGTAATTCTGCAGATACCATGGATTAGCTGGTGCGTATGGGAATGACACAGTTACCACACAGCAGCCAGTGTTTGTTTAGCCGCTTGAAGCTAAGTAGTAGCTTAATAGGAAGTGGGGCATAGAGTCCAAACATCTCTGATGTGTTCATAAATGAACTACTGGATACCCGAGATCCACCCAGGTGGACCAAGTGAGAGCAGCACTTGAAACACATCAGTCAGCATCTAGATACATACTGGCCAGGACTGCAGAGAACAGATGGTTAGACAGAAGTTACCATACCCAGTGACATTCTGTGCCCTTCTATTACAGGTTCATGAGAGTTTTCCTTGCTTAAGGAACAAGACTAACTCATGTGGCCTGACAAGTTCAGCAAGTACTGAAAGACAAAGATTAGAACAAAAATCAGAGAGTAAAAGGCAAGCTCAGATCTATTTCCAACTGATAGAAAGTCCTTTTGAGAGGACAAAAATCCATCTAATAGTTTCTTCTCAGAAAACAATCAGTGCCTTGATGATTATGTCTGTGATGTTTGTATCATAAAGTTCAGTATCATGGGTCTAATCCTACGTTCCTTTGTATAGCCCCTCTTATGAGTCTTAAGCTGGTATCACACAATCACAGAAAATGGTGAGTTGGAAGGTCCCACAAGGGACCCACGGAAGTCCAACTCCTGACCCTGCAGAGGACTATCTCCAAGAGTCACACCATGGGCCCGAGATGATTGTCCAAATGCTTCTTGAACTCTGCCAGGCTTGCTGCTGTGACCACTGCCGTAGGGAGGCTGTTCCAGCGCCCAACCACCCTTCGGGTGAACAGCTTTTTTCTAATATCCAACCTAAACCTCTCCTGACACAACTTCAGGCCATTCCCTTGGGTCCTGTCACTGGTCACCACAGGGTAGAGATCACTGCCTGTCTCTTCTCTTCCCCTCATGAAGAAGTTGTAGACTCCAATGAGGTACCCTTTCAATGTCCTCTTCTCCAGGCTGAACAGACCGAGTAACTTAAGTTGCTCGTCATAACGGCTTCCCCTCATGGCCTTTCACCATCCTTGTTGCCCTCCATTGGACACTTTCTGATAGTTCAATGTCTTTTTTATATTATGGTGCCCAAAACTGCACACAATATTCAAGGTGAGGCTGCCCCAGTGCAGAGCAGAGTGGGACAATCCCCTCCCTTGCCCGGCTGGCGATGCTGTGCCTGATGCACCCCAGGACATGGGTGGCCCTCCTGGCTGCCAGGGCACTGCTGACTCATGTTCAACTTGCCATTGACCAGGACCTCCAGCCCTTTCTGCAGCACTGCTCTCCAGGCTTTTGTTCCCCAGTCTGTCTGTACATTGAGGTTGCCCCGTCCCAGGTACAGAATCTGGCACTTCCCCTTAATGAACTTCGTATGCTTGGTGATTGCCCGCCCAGTCCTCTTAATTTGTCGAGGTCTCTCTGCAGGAACTTCCTGCCGCCAGGGGAGGCAACAGCTGCTCCCAGTAAAGTATCGTCTGTGAACTTACGTGGTGCCCTAATATGAAGCGGTGTAAAAGTTTAAAGGCAACATAGCACCTTTGGACATACATAATTGGCTCTGAAAAGCACAGTACAGAGGAGGTATACCTGATTTCCTAGGTATTTGTTTGAGGAAGCATGCCCTGTGCAAGTCTTGGGACACAGAGACAAACTTTTACTCAATCCCTGCAAGAGGCCTGTATTCTCTGAAAGAGCCTGGTTCTATTCATTCACTTCCACGTTTTGCCCCTGTGCCTGATCCCTTGCTGCACTGAACCCAATAGTTGCCAAGGTACAAAGCAAAGGCCAGCTCATTCCAGAGACTATGTGCTATGGACACTGCAGATAGAGGGGGATATAGGGCTGATCTCAAGAGAAATGTGCAAATCTATCGATTCTGCTCTCTTGACTTTTTGCTAGTTAGCCCTGTAAGTTCCTAAATTCAGTCCTTTGAGTGAGGAGAAAAATAATCTCTAGCATCCTCCCTTGTGGGAAAGACTATAATCACAAGATTATCTTATTTTTTTTGTCTTAGGGGACTGTCAGCTTCTTCTCCTCCAGCTGTGCTTTAAAATAAATTATTGATCTTCAGAAGGACATATGGCCGCAGGGTTTCAGGCTCTCCCAGGGAATGTATTTCCCTTTGGTTAGTGATAGCCACCTTTATATTCAGTGTGCTTAATCTTCTGGATCACCAGACATCTGACATCAATGCACACTTGTTTCACAGTTTAGAGGAAAAGCACTGAAAACTGCATGACACTAACCTACTAAATATACAAAATATCTGTTACACAATCTCATAGGGTATTACTACAGTTCCCTGGAGTGACACTGCTTGCACTGACAGCTTGATTTGGAGTTATGTTGTCTTTATTTCTGTCTCTTCAGGTAAAAGAAGCTGTGCTTTATTATATGGCAGCAATTTTATTTCATCCTTTATTTTTGTTCTGCCTGTATCTTAGTGACTACTTATAAACTGATGGTATAATTATGGAATCAAAGAAAATAGTAATGGGGGAGACCTAATAGAATTACTTGCCTTGAAATGTAGACTTATTCCACAAATCAGTGTTTTCAGCAACCTGTGATTTGCAATTCCCATAAAATTTCCAGCAGAGATACAGGTCCTGCAGTTTAGTGTGAATTCAGGCAGACTGACATTAAATTTGCTTTTCTTTCCAGATTTCCAAAACAGTACTCCGTAATATATTTTTGGATACTATGTCCACCCTTAGATAAATAACTTGACATAAGGTTGATGCAGATATTTTGTAGATATTTTATTAGTGTCCAGTTTGTTGCTATAAAAATGCTGCTCTCCCTCCTTCTTCCTTCCAAAAATTCACATCCCTGTCTGTCTGTCGTGGCTCACCTCACTTCTTTCTATGCAACTAGCCTACTGCTCCAAATTAGTCATCTCAAATTACACTTATATATTGTCCTTTCCTGAAATAGGTAGCTAAAATAGATGGCAGGAACTGCTCTAGAAAGGTGCCTGTCTCTCCCCATCCACTACAGGGAGGCCCAACAGGACTAACATCAACCAACTGCCTAACTCTTAGAAATTTAAAACTGTGGGAGAAGTCTTTCACCATCGGTATGAACACTGTTCCTGTTGCACGTCAGTTTGGTCTTCATGGAGGAGATGTTCAGTACAGCTACACTGGCTTCCATGAAGCTACATTAACTCATGGCAGTGGTGCCAGACCCCCTTGTTAGCTGTTCCCCCGCTCATATGAAGGAAATAATTGTAACAAAATAATAATGTATCAGGTTTTAATTTTGCTTTCTTTTGCAGTGATGTCACCTGCAAGACATCTTTTGCAAATTTTTAAGCTTCTTCCCACTGACAAGGCATATTTGCCAAGAAGGAAAATAAAAGTTAACGCTTGGAGTTGTAAGATATGTGATCTCTTTTCTTTGTGTAGGAATTACGACTGTGCTGACTATGACAACAATCAACACTCACCTGCGAGAGACTTTGCCTAAAATTCCATATGTTAAAGCCATTGACATGTATCTCATGGGCTGCTTTGTGTTTGTCTTCTTGGCCTTACTTGAATATGCCTTTGTCAACTACATTTTCTTTGGAAAAGGCCCTCAAAGGCAGAAGAAACTTGCAGAAAAAACAGCAAAGGCAAACAATGATCGCTCAAGGTTTGAAGGCAGTCGGGTAGGTTTCTTTAATCTATACATATTCTCTCTATTTTTAGATTGCAAAGACTGTTGGTATGAAAAAAACCAAAAAGGCTTGCCTAAAAACATCACCATCTGGTGACAACCAACCACATCTTTTTGTGGACAAACTTGGGCATTTTCATTTTCAGGAACCGACGTAGAAGAATATATGTAGGCATACAGACGTGGAAGTGAGTATGATCTGTATGACAAGTAAGTGTAAGAGGAAGACAGTGGGAGGGCAGCTAGCTTGAAAATAAAGGCTCAGATCTACAAAGGCATTTATTTGTCTAAATCAAATACAATCTGTGATTTTAAGTGCCTTTGTACTTTGCCTATGTAAGCTAATCCAGGATCTGAGCACACTTTTCCTCACTTCGCTTAGAGCAGATGCATTCACCATGGGAGAGAACAGATAAAGAATTAGTTCTGCCATGCTAATTAAGTGGCCAGCATAGTTCAATGCTGTGTGTGGCATTGTCATCTGCTGCTGTTTTAAGACCAGCAGAAAAGTGTAAGTCCTAGAGAAACTTTCAGATTGATTTCTGAAGCATGGTATTGGCAAGGTCTGTGCTGATTATGCTCCAGCCTATTTCCTTGCCTGGAGTATTACTTTATCCAGTGAATACTTCCTTTTTTAACCTTTGGAAGAAAAATTCAAGGTATTCAGCAGTATCTGACATTAACAAGCCATGTCAGTTTGAATAGAACATCTTTCTTTTTTTACTAAAATGCTCCCAGTGAGGCTTTTTCATTCAGTTCTGTTGAGTAAGACTGCTTTTTTTCTATCAGCTATAAATTAGAAGAGTTCACAGTGACAAAACTACTACCTGTTTTTCAAAATCAGTATCATACAAGTAATTTCAAGCTATATTTGTTTATCCTAATGATTGTGTCTGCTATAGTAAATGTAATGCAGAGCTACACCTAATTATCAGCACTCATATACGTGAAACAATTCTGAACCAATAAACACATTTTTGTCCACTGTATTATGAAACCAGATTCTCATCACAGTTGGCAGCACTACTTAGAACTAAGATATCAGGACAAAGGAATTCCCTTTACTGGAAAAATAAATAGTCATAATAATAAAAAAATACAGATGGGGAAATAAAAGAGTATCTGAATTGAAAGCCGTGGAGAAGATTTTAACTGCAAGCAGGTAATGCAGATATATGCATCTGTAAACTAAGGTTTAGTTCTCCTGCTGGAAACCATCTGGTGAATCTCATCCATTTAAATGATTTACATAATTCAGTACAAGACTTGTTAATGGGTCCAATACTACCCCATGTCTGACAGTTCTTCTATCTTGAGATCAATTTGTCTAAATTGTCAAAATAATCATTAGTACCTTTACTAATGAAAATGTATATATTCATACCCAGTTCATGCCATTTCTTTATCCTGGATCTGCTCATACCATATAGCAATCTTTTTTCCTGGCATTTGACTTACAGCCTTTTCTTTTGTTTCTGAAGCATTCCCAAGAAAATATCATGAATTGTTCTGATTTTTCTGCTGGTTTAATATCAACCGTGCATGAATGAAAAATTTCCTCACATCAAGGGTTGTCAAACATTGGAACAGGCTGCCCAGGGAAGTCGTTGAATCCCTGTCCCTGGAGATATTTAAAAGACGTGCAGATGTGGCTCTTATAGACGTGGTTGTAGTGCGGTGGGGGTTGGTCTCTTCTCCCGGGTAGCAAATGACAGGATGAGAGGAGGTGGCCTCAAGTTGCACTAGGGGAGATTTAGATTCTATATTAGGAAACATTTATTCACAGAAAAGGAAGTCAGGCATTGGAACAGGCTGCCCAGGGAAGTGGTGGAATCACCATCACTGGAAGTGTTCAAAAGTCATGTGGACTTCTTGTTCAAAAGTCATGTGGGGACATGCTTGGGTGGTGAACGTGATGCTTGGCTAACAGTTGGACTCAATGACCTTAGGGGACTTCTTAGCCTAAGAGATTCTATGATTCTATCAAATAAGGATACAAATTCAGCATACCAGAGGTTAAAGAAGAGTGTTACTTTGTCCCTTGGAGTCCCAGGTGTGAAAGGGAACTCTGTATGCTTTGTAGATATACTCATATTGACTGTGAATATTTGCTGTTCAAATGACACAGGATAAATAATATGGTATGGTCCCTTTCTGTGTAGAAAACATTTTGTCCCCAGGCCTCAGCTGGGGAATTCGGCAGAGCTTTGTAGCAGTTTCTGGATTCAGTGCCTTCAGAGAAGCAGTGCCAGCATGCAACAGAAACAGACAGAAACATTAGGTAGAGCTAATTGGAAATCTTTTTTTGAAACAAAACATAGATGGAAGATTCAGTGCGTGTAGGACGTCGAATTTGAATTTCTCATTTGATGAGCATGGACAAATGTGAAGTGTAGGGAATTCATCAGAACAGGCAAGAGGTCCCATGGATTTCAAGATTCACATATCAGTGTAAATACATCTAACAGATGTACTTTGGACAAAGTTCACCATGGCTTCGAGACACCACAGCCTTGAAGCAGGAAAATGAAAAGTTTCTATGTTCTGGATCATGTCCACTATTTACCATGCTATACAGATATCCATGGATGCAGCAGGACCAGGGTCATGCTAGATTTTTTAGCATACTTTCTATGGAAGACAGTACCTGAAAGCTGTGCAACCTTGGTTCTGACCTCTTCAGGGCTAGTAAAGAGTAATTAACTTCCAATCTCTCCTTTGGTGGCTCTTGAAAATCATTGAATCTGATGGAAATAACAGTTACTTGCTTCTTGCTTTAGAGCTGGGACTCAGGTGCTGGATGTTTCGGGAGAGGCTTCCAGAGAGGCTCAGACACCAATCCTGCACAGTAAGGGAGGCTCAGAGACACACATGAAGACTACTTTGTGCGAGTTCAGTGAAATTACTGGTTTTGTGGTTTTGCTGAGGCTTTAGTCTTCCATGCAATGTAATTCCATTCAGAAAGGGAAGGTTTCTAATCCTGGAAAATACTTCCAATCTCATGTGATTTGGGGCTGAGTGACATTTTTAAAGAAAGGAAGAATGCCAAAAGCAGGCAGCCCACTTTGCACTTAACACCACTATTTCATGACTGTCAAATGTATGCTGTGCTGGAAAGGAGATTGAAAAATGTTCAAATATAAAACTGGAAGAAGGCATTATTATTAGTTTATTTATGACTTCTATTTTAGGTTGCTCTGTTGCTGTTTTGTTTTAGTAATTGAATTTGCTTGTTTATGAACCATGTGCATGAGCTCCCTGTCACTGATTAAGAGTACTAGCTCAGGGCGCTAGAAAAATAAAACAAAACAAAACATAAACCAAACTGAACCAAATAAAAAAATAAACATTATTCAATTTATTGCCCACATCAGATGCTGTAACTTGTGGGTGTAGCGACAGAACAACTTGGTGCTGTATCAGGTCCAGCCAGAGTCAGGAGGGGCTGTGGTGCTGTAGAAATCTCTTGTGTTTGGAGGCAGCACTAGCAGAGAAGGGGCAGCTCAACACATTGCCTGGTACTCAGGCCCTGAGTTCAAGCTTTGCTTTTATAGTTCTCAAGACTGGCAGTGCTGCTGAGACAGTGTCTTTCTCTCATGCAAGGGGAATGTCTTGGTTTGAAAGACAGATGTCTACTAAGGAAGGCAGGAGCCTCCCTTGGAATGGAAAATGTAACCCCCTTCCCTCCAAATTATCATAAATCTGAAATTATGGGGCTTTCAGGCCAAGATATGAGGAATAGGAATAACAGTTCTTTACTAATATGTATACATATATATATATATAGCAAGGCAAACAGAACAGCAATAACTCTGTCAGTAACACCGAACAGACCCAGACCCCAGTGACCCCTTCCCGGCCCCAGGCCCTGTCCCCTTGGGTGCAGTGACGCTCACGGCCGGCAGGGGGCGCTGGCGGCTCCCGCCGGGCAGGGCGGGTGCGATGGTTCCCCCGCGCCTGCAGGGGGCGCTGTGGGGCGAGCGCGGGGAGCGCGCGGCAATGGCGGCTGGGCCGGGCCGGGAAGGGAAGGGGTGGGAGAAAGGCTTCACAAACCCCCTGGGCAGCCGGTCCCGGTGCCCCAGCAGGACCCCCGGGAAACAGCAGGCTGGAACAGCAGGGACAGCACAAAATCCCAGATGGTGGACGAGATGTATCGAACTCCAAAGCTGCAGGGGAACCCCGGCAGGTCTCAGCAGGCACCGGGTGCGGGGTTACAGAGTAGTGAAGCCTCAAAGCAGCAGCAAAGAAATGGCGGGGCCATGGCAGCTGCCTCCCAACAGCACAGAGAAAGGGGGACTTGGGGTCCCGGGCCCCCTGAGGCACCCGAACAGATGGTGAAGGGGTCCCTCTTTTTTTTCCATGAGGTAGGGTGTTAAAAATAGGGTCCCAGCGCAGCCGCCGCTCCAGCCAGCAGAGCCCCCACTCACGGCAGAAAGAAGGTAGCAGAAGGCAGAACCCTGCAGCGGTGATGAACTCCCCCCACAGCGACTGCAGCTTCTCTCCCCTCTGAATGCCCAGAGAACAAGAGAGCTAGGCACTGCACCCAAACCTTTTTCTCAGTTCAAATCTCGAGGCATCTCTGCCCTACACGAGAAAACCCCAGGTAAATGAGAGTAGCCATCTGGACCTCTCCCTCTGTGGCCAGACCTTTTGTCTCTCTTGAGCACCCAGCAATTATCCCCCAGCATGGGGAAAAAATTCTTCAAGAGGAAAAGAAAAGAACAAAAGAAAGGAACTCCCAAAACCCCAGCAGGGAACAAGAGAAGGCATGGGGAAAATGGCATGTTATTTTCCCACTCAAGAAGTGTTTTAGCCCATGGAAACCAGTAGAACCAGCATGGATACTACTACAGTAGTTTATTTTTTACACAGCAGAGAACTGAAGTCTGGAGTGCAAGCTAGCAGGCTTGGTTATAAACACTCCTCTTACAGTACCAAAAGGGCTTTTCATGCTTTCTTAGTCTTACTGGACTGTAGAGCAGGGGAATTTTAATAAAAAAAGTGTTCTAGACCACAAAACCCACAGATGTGGGTATGTTTGTGTTTTATTTGATAATTGCTTTGCAAAGCAGTTACTCTTCATGCTCAGTAACTCTTCTTCATAATGAATGCATTTGCATTGTCCTTCGTCAGAGATTATGGGTTTGAAAAGCCAAGACTGGCACAGCCACCCCCATTTTGGTCCTGCTGCTATGGATGTGCCTCTCCAGTGCCAGGCTTTTAGGTACTTCTCTCTCAGTTAATCCGGATATGCTACCACTAAGGCTTGCTGTGTTGAGGGAGGGCTCCAGCAGCTGATGCTGCTGCTGAGCTGTCTCTTGGCTTCAATGCTCCCATTATGGCTTGCTGTCCAGCTCTGTCCGTGTGCTGAAACCAATGAGCCACGTAGCTCCAGGTGTAAGGGAAAGAAGAGCTCTTGCAGCATGGAATTGGCACAGTCAGCGTCCTCACATTGCAGAGCAGAGGTGACAGAGAAAAGCAGTGGGGAGAGAAAAACTCTGTGCTGTATTCTCCTGTGTAGCACTGCTGAAGGTGGCATCATGGCTGAAGCACGTCTGACTAAATTGAATCTCTGGAAAAGGTTTCAGAAGATTCAGAGCTGGTGATGAGATGAAACCTGAGTGAGCCTTTATGAGTGACTCATCTGTGGATCAGCAGCTGACTACAAAGAAAATTTCACACTTAGCCGTCTCTTCTTTTGACTGCTTTTGCATCACATTTTATTTCAGATAATGCACTGTAAATAGTATTCCTCATTGAACTGTTCCAGCCTATCACAGTAAACTATAGTTACTGAGACAAAATAGGATGCTGCTTTTTTGTGTGTATGACTGATTTTCGTACACGTACCAGTTTGGGATTGAAAACTCTCTTTTGAAAATCTTGACAATCTGCTTCGTATATGAGGGCAAACTGTAGGATAAAGGAAGAAATTAATTTTGATTTTTCATAAAATATTTCTTCTTATAGGGTATTGATGCCTTAATTAAAGTTCTCTGATTGTGGACAAACTCAGAAAAGAATGGGTGGCCTCTAAAAATGTTTCCTTTGAAAACTGATCACCATTGTTATGAATCAAATCCATTTCTCCTGTTTGTGTTGGCAAATCCAGGCTTCATTTGTAGCTCTCAAAGCTTTCAGGTTTGCTACATAAATTGTTCCTTTTAAATAAGGCTCAGATACAGCCTAATTTACAGCTAAATCAGCATGAGAGAGCTTTAAGGCGGTCCTCTTCTCACTTGTTGTTCACTCTTGTGGTACAGGCTACTTGTATAATCAGATGGTGAGCATGTGTTTTGGACATTGCTCCTTCTGGGCCAGTCCACAAAGTTATGTGATATGTTAAAGTCCCCTGCTAATAACATTGCTTTTTGGTTCAAACTGGCAATTTACGTTTTCAGTTTGGTGGGACTAAAAGTTCAGTCCCAGAGTATCAATCAGGAGGGTAGCTATCACACAAGCTCATTAAAGCTTCAAACCCCCAATGGCTGTCAGACATGTGGGAAGAGCTTCCTCTGACAAGAATAATGCATAACCCTTTATAAAAAGGCCCTTCTCATCAGGCAGTGTCTGCATGTATTTTTAGCTCTGGAGATTCCTGGCTCAAACCCCCGCTGTTGGCCAAGGCAGCAGCTTCCCACCAGGCATTGCTGAGAATAGAGGCTCAGGCCACTTACATCTACTTAGCAGTTTTGTTAATTGTAGCAACCCTTCTCATAAGTGGGATTTTATTCTGAAAATTAATATCTTGGCTTCTGTGCAGAATTATCGCTCAGTTTAAATTGGGAAGTACAGGAATAGCAAAACTGGCAGTATTCTCCTGTGCATCTTCATCTTTCCTAGATATTTTTTACAGTGCTGTTTTGAACAGTGGGGTATTTTTGAAATATGAGTGTGATGAGTAGGCACCAAATTTTGAAATATATCTGTCAAGGGTGATAAGCACAGTTCTTGTGGGAAGAACTCTCATCCTGTAGCTCATGGTGGGGACATTCATTGTGCACTGGGAGACTCATACATGTACTAATATTGTTTTGCAGCCACTTTGCACAAGTATGAATTGTGCAAATCCTGGGACAATAAGAAGGATTGTATGTGCAATTCATAGTACAGCTCAGAGACTGTAATAATCCAGACAATGTGAAATACAGGGCAAAGGGGAACTATGTATTTGTTTCCTTTTCTTCCCCCATTGAAATACCTCAAGGTTAATTGTCAAACTTCATTAATCCTTGATAGACAGTGGTAATAATATGGAAGTTCCTAATTAGTTTGCTTCTTCATACTTTCCTTGTTTTTCAAGGTCTTTCTGCCTTCCCAGTTTTGCTGGGTATCCTGGGCCCATCTACTAAGCTGATATAACATAATTATCTCTTTTCGTTTTTTGGTGCTTATTAATTAATATAAACATATTTAAATGGCAGTGAGAGAAGTAGCAACTTTTAGACTCGGGGAGAACACTCAATACTATAATTTTTGTTTTGCTTGCTGTTTTAACTTATTTTTAAAATATCCAAAGCATAACGTGGTCAATGAATTTAGCTTTAAGCCCAGATAAAAATTAAGGCCTGATTGCATATTGTTCTACATGTTGGAAAGCCATTTATGCAAAAGTAAAGAAGGTGAAAGAGGCAGACACTGATGTCTCTGGTGACCAGTGACAAGACTCAAGGGAATGGCTTGAAGCTGTGTCAGGGAAGGCTTAGGGTAAATATTAGAAAAAGGTTTTTCACCCAGTGGGTGGTTGGGCACTGGAACAGGCTCTCCAGGGAAGTGGTCACAGCACCAGCCTGACAAGAGTTCAAGAAGGGTTTGGATAATACTCTTGGGCACATGGTGTGACCCTTGGGGTTAGTTCTGTGCGGGGTTAGGAGTCAGACCAGATGATCCTTGTGGGTCCCTTCCAACTCAGAATATTCTGTGATTCTGTGTGTACTTGAATACTAATTTTGATGTAAAATAATGCAAGACTAACTACAGAGACAGAGCTTTTCATTATGTTATTTAAACCCCCTATTTGCATTTATATTGCTTCACATGATGGGAAGTGTTTACATGGTATTTAAAAATTTGGGACTGATGAACAACTAAACATACCTATGGGGTTTGAGCAAAATGCTTGCTCTTTTTGTGTAGTAGAGTGAAAGACTTACTCCTTAAAATTTATGGAATATTAAACAGAGAACTAAATGAACTTGAAACAATTCAGACTCTACCTAATAATAAATCAAGCCTTATGGTAGTTTCCTGGCCCTAGTAAAGTGCTTTCAAACTGGTATTAAAGTTGAAGTTTTCAAAAAAATATTGGGGAAAGATATTCAGTAGCAGTTGCTATATCTTGTTTCTTAAAAATAGAATAGCTAACATCTAAATGAGCCTAGATCTTGGGTAGAATTAAGAAGCAGACTCAGGACTTCCCAGATACAATAGGACATTGAAGTTTTGGACCTAGAACATAGAATACAAGTTGAGTCCACTGGTGATGTGGTGTTCCTCCAAGAGCAAGGAGCAGGTTCTTTGTGAACGTTATCTTAATTCTCCTCCTTCTGGCTTCAGTTAGGTGAGTGACAGTCATTTTTGTGAAATTATATTAGGCTGCTGGAGTATTTGAATTTTTCACTTGTACTGTAATATGTATCGTTCAGAAATGGTGAACCTTCAAAAGTGAATCTGCTTCTCAAAATGGACTTATGTGAGATTCAGCCACTTCACCTTGGTGCAGGAGCTGTAGTTACTCAGAGGTGGGAGGGATGGAGTTTAATAAAAATTGATTCTGAAATAAGAGCACTCATTTTGCATATTTGTATCCATGCTGATTCAGCAGGGAATTAATTAATGATTTGGTACTCAGCTGTTTTCATCTGTTTTGATGAGTTCACTGGGAAACGCATCAAGGAAACAACCAACCCTTGCTTTTGTTGGGAAGGAGATGTGAGAATCAACCATGAAGACCACAGTGGAGAAATGGGAAGGAATGGCTTCAGGTGGTGCCACAGTGGGCAGATAGAAGGCTGCAAAAAGAATGGAAGCACAGGGTTGGCAGAGAAGTAACAAAAGAGAAATATTTTGGTTAAAGAAGGATGGTAAGAAGTGAGGGGAAATTGGCCAAATCCACAGTGTCATCTCTGATTTATAATGGTATTTGAGAGTAAAGCCTGGTATTAGCATTTTTGGGAGAATTTCCAGTGCACAGAATGGCGTTTTTGGGCCAGGTGATAAAATTATATTCTAAGGGTCTTAAGGCTTAAAACTAAAGTTGTATCAAAGACATTGGCCTTGTTTGTCATATGTAGCCATGACTGTCTGTAATCCAGTCAGCTACTTTTCTTAATCTATACCTGAGGTAACATCTTCCCAGGAGCCACTGAGCAACACTCATGTTCACTCATGGAGGATTTTGCCATCCCTGTGTATTCAGGCAAACATGAGGTGACTTGCACAGGATACCCTGCCATTATTGGTTTGCTTCTTTATTCGCTGAGAGAGCTTTTGCACCCTTGTCAAAGTAACAGAAATCATTGCTTAAATGATTCCACAGACATGTTTATGTGCAAATACTTTTTAACATGCTGCATGCATTAAGTATTCACACTTTAAGACACCACCCTAAGATTGTCACAAAGTATTAGCATATAGTGCTCTGATGTCAGGGGGTTTAGGTGGTTTATTCAAAACCTCTGAAGAAATCAATTTGAGAGAATAAATCTCAAGAGTATCTGTGGACCAGAGGCTTGTTTAGCTTCTGCAGACCCCTTCTTCTCTCCATCTGCTCCTTCCTCATATTTGACATGCAAGCCTTTTGCTCCATTAATAAAGAGATGAATTTCAAAAGTGTCTTTCCAAATACACTTCATTTGACGTTTTGAGAAAAATGTATACTGTCATGCAGCTTCATAGGACATAATGGTATCTTCAGAAAAAGAATTTACACAGAAGTTGCAACTTTCTTGACCACCTTTCTGGTTTGATTTCTAGATGCAGTGACAAACAGTGAAAAGTTAGCACATCAAAGGCAGAAGCCACATTAAGGTGGTGCGTGAAGTTGGCAGATAAGGTGAAGAAGGCTATGCCATGCAAGGAAATAATAGGAATAAAGTTAATTCCTTGATCAGGAGAAGCCTGAATGCATAGGTGTACCCTCCATATTGCAAGCTTTCAACTGGCAGCTCACAACAATCCAGGCTCAGTGTAGAAGGACAAAGTACCGAGGATGGGCTGATGTCTGTCTATATGTAGGTGGCAGACAATAAGGAGAGATCAGGAAGTCCTGAGAGAAAGAGCAGTTGGCATCTCTGGTGGCGGAAGGAAAAGGAGTAGAGACCAGCAAAGGGATGGCAGGGCTCTCAGGGTGAAGCCCACCAAAATGGTCACTGCTATGACATTTTTAGTAAACTGAAGGACATTTCTCAAAGCCTAGGAGGAGATGGGAAAGGAGATGACATTTGATGCCATGGGGGTCTGGATGAGAGATTTAGTTTTAAGCTTCATAAGGAAAAACCTGGTTATTGTTCTATTTTACTCATTGCATAAAAAATATCCTGATCATAATTTGTACTCTTAGTGGGAAAAAAAAAGAATAGAAGAAACTGAATCAGTTCTTTTCAGAGACCACCATAAGTAGTGATGATATCCATGACTGTGTTTTACACTTGTGTTTATTCCCTGGTTACAGAGATTGCTCAACAGCATGAACTCCTTTCTACAAACCTCAAGATCTTACTTTTGTACCCAAAGGGTTTCTGCCATGGAGAAAATAAATTCTTAATCACCACTGAGGCTTCTTCATGCCATTATTTTCGTTCATGTTGTTTATTTTTATTTATAGGCACTCATCAGCATAATGTGCCATTGCCTAAAGCAGCAGGATTTGTTAGATACCTTAGGATTTTTTTCCTACTTGCCTTCAGAGCATTTTATATTCTTTTTTTCCATTTGCAAGCAGCTTGGCAAAGCATTACTGATATACTATCATAATTGTCTTCCCTGAGAAGAGATAAGCTGAAGCATCAATAATTGATGAATGAAATACCCATTTCACAAAATCTTAATAAGAATGAAAAAAGTTAAATGCATATGGACAGACACATAGCTGCACATACTTTTAATCCATCACACAGAGCTTGCAAAGGACACGGTATCAGATGACTGTGCAAACTTCAGAAGGCCGTGACAATAGTCTGTTTTTACAACCACTTTTATACTGATGCTTCTAGAATGAGATGTTAAACTGCTACACAGTTCACACAGCTAGATCATGTGGTAGGTTAGAAAAACGTATTAATTGCATGATGAATTATGGATTAATAGACTGCATATGTAAAACTGGAAATTACCCTGTATTCCATGATTCACTATCTATTTCTGACATGGAGAGCTAAATTCTCTTCAACAGAGTCACACGTGTTTTAACTGTCTGAAAATACCCAGCACAGAGCATTTATTTTACCTTCAGCCATCTTTTTTCTTGCCCCAAAACTGGCAGAAAATTTGGAGCTGATCCCTGCATTACCTGTACTGACTGCATATTCTCCAGCATATAGGGCCTGGGGCATGGGGGATGTGCTGCCCCACCAAGGAAACTACCAAATACTGACTCAGACAGCATTGCTTGGAGCTTCTCATCAGTGCCACTCATGCGAACTCTTTAAGTTTTTCTGGACTGAAGGAGCCATACACAACTCTGTGCTGCTCCTTTTTTCCCACTCAGGAGGACTGGAGAGTCTGGCCCAGAGTTTAAGACTCTAAATGATCAGGACCTTTTTCTCTGTTACTGAAAACGGCATTGCATTGCTCTGTACTTGTAAATTTATATGGGGTTTTGACGATTTTTGTATGGAAGCTCTCTGTCATATGGCTGACCAGGGACCTGGTTTTTTGTCTATCAGGGTGATGCCCAGTCCTTGACTGAGTATAGTTTACTGTTAACACAAACATTGACCTTGCTATAGTTGCAGTCGCTATTAAATTAAGCAAAGTATTATAAATACTAAACCAAAATATCTACATAGAAATCACTGTCAAGTTTCTCTCAATGAAAGCATCGACTTTGTTAGCATGATAAGTACAGTTTGTGCTAAACGCTGGTCACTGCCTCTGGAATAGGGAGGTGGAAGGGAAGAGTGCCACCAATTTCCTCAGTTCAGCAGCTTTTTTCTATGCCTTAAGTTCATTGGTTTTCAAAATCAACCACCCAGACAGAAAATCCCTGCAGTTAGGAATTGCCATGATTGGAAAACTGTGCAAATTACTTTAGAAGGAAAGCTTTAGGAGATAAGTTGTAAATAAGCTCTGTGATTATAAAATGCAGAGTTCAGCACACCAGAACTGTTCTTCTGATTTTAGCAAACTTTGCAGGCACTCTTTTTATCTGGTTTTAGATCCCAGATAGGAAAAAAAAGCGAGTCCAGTTTAATTTAATTTCCTGCTGTAACAGAGAGAGGATCCATCCCTTACTCTCTCCCTGCATTGCCAGCAATGCAGAGGTTTCACTGAACTACACCATCCTTTAAAATGTGGCTGGTTTAGAGGGAGAAGAAAACGGTGGAGTTTGCCAACTAGGGTTTTGTACTGGACGTTTGGTAGTATGATGATAACCCTGTTTGTGAAAGTATTTAAGTACGTGCCTAATTTTAGGCAGCTGAATAGTGCCATTTCTTTTTTAAGATCATCACATGCTTAAAATTAATACATTATTTTTTTTAGATATATGGGTTTGGAGATTTACATACACCCACATTCTGCTCCTTGATGTCAAGTCTTTTGAAAGAATTTATGTTTCTATTTTTGCCCCCTAGGTGGACACCCATGGAAACATTCTACTAACATCGCTTGAAATTCACAATGAGATGGCAAGCAGCGAGGTCACCACCAGCGTTACGGAAGCTCGAAATTCAACTATATCCTTTGACAACTCAGGAATCCAGTACAGAAAACAAAGCTCACATCGTGAAAGCCTTGGAAGGCGTTCATCAGAAAGAACAGGCTCCCATAGCAGGAGGGGCCATTTACGAAGAAGGTCTTCGCAACTGAAAATAAAAATCCCCAATCTAACGGATGTGAATGCCATCGACAGATGGTCAAGAATGGTGTTTCCATTCACATTTTCTCTTTTCAACTTAATTTACTGGCTATACTATGTTAACTGAGTGACTGAGTTTTTTTAAAGGACTTCAATTATAACAAGTGAAGTACTACTTGCCTGCAGAGTTTATATATATATATTTATATATATATTTATATATAAAAAATATATATATGAACTTTTACTATGTAGACCATACTCATGTATGTGTGAATACATGTAGCAAAGAACTGTGTGTACTTTAAAGCACATACTGCAAAGCAAAAGTATATGTATGCACACACACATGAACACGTTCATTCTGAGGTTATGGACACTTTAACATAGAATTCACTTCAAAGGAACTTTTTAAATTGAAAGGCAGGTGTTGTCAGAGCAGCAAGCCTTGAGAAAGTAAGTGTTGTATATTATCACTACAAAACTTTGTCATAGAAACTTTCAAACAGCTGTAATCATGTATAAAGTCAGTATTCAGTAACATCCTTTGTAAATGCTGCCGTACTCACTAATCATAAAGCAGTAGAGTTAACACTGGTAAGTTTAAAATAAGTTATTTATATTGCAGATCCCATCAACTACAATTTCATCAAGCCGAATTTATTTTTCCTTGCTAAAGTTTCTTGGGCTTATATATGTTATAATACATCTTTTCCCAGTCCTGAATGGGCATAGTTTTTAATGGTCTCTTGCTTTCTCTTGTGCAGTAAGCAAGCTGATCATGGGAGTGTTGTAGGTCTTTGGAAACATATACAAGTTTATAATATTTCAAACAAGCATTTTAAGTGTCCATCAACAGTGAAATGAATCTTTTGTAAGTACTGTAAATGTACAGCACATTTTCCTTCCCTTGGACTGGTTCCAGCTGCCATGTCATTTTGAAAGAGAACAGCACATTTTTAGTATAATTTAGCTGAGAATTCAACTACTGTCAATGTGTTCTACATCTGCTGTAGATTTAAAGATTGTTATTCCAGTGAAAGCATAGAAGATGTCTCAGGTTATTTGTTACTTCTACATGAAATCACCTAGCTGTAGCCTTTTTTAAACATGCATTCGTATTATTTAACATTCTTATAACATTGTATGTTAATGTAAAATATATTTGCATAATATGCATATAAGTATATTTTCTCAATATTTTTCTTCCCTGTGCTTGCTATCGTGCCCGCATGTTATGTCATATTTTTGTTTCTGTGATGTTATAACTTTTTATTCTCTAGAGTTGAGCAAATAGAGCACTTCTGATACTTTGATTCAGTAATGGAGCATTTTCATATTTTATTTATATACTGAAAGTATATACGCCTACACTTACCAAGGTAGTGTGCTGCCATCACAGATCACAAGAGTATGTTTTATTTCAGCATTAACTGTGTTCTAACATACCCTTCCTGCAAATGTGACCATTTTGATTTTCATCCCAGTTCATTCCCTCACTGGGATTCCAACTTTTTTCAGTCTAGTAGATTGTAGTCATCAAGGTATGCCAACTTCAGATCTGTAAACTTAATTTGTTATTTATCAGAACTAAATCTTTCTAAAGAAAAGAAGATATATTTTTTGTAAACAGTGTTTCTATCATGTACATTCTCAAATAACAACAAATACAGTAGCATAAATAGATCTAAAAATCAGAATTCAGGCTTAGCCCTGACAGTTCTCTGCATGTGAAATTCCTCTGGACATTGATGGGATTTTTTGACAGATAGAGAGCTTTGGATGCTAGTTGGAGACTTCTATGGGGGAAAATATGTGTGGATATGCATCTGGCAAAACCCCCAAATATGAATGAAACCGAAAAGGCTGCCTTGGGTCTGTAACGACTGCCCCCTGTTCTCACTAGTGCTTGATTTACCTGTGAGTAGAGCAGTGATTCTTGGGTTGCTGCTGTGTACGGCCCATTACTGTTCCCACCCCTATTTGTGGCTGAACTGTGAAACTTTGCTGAAATTCCAGCATAGATGAGCCTGGGTTGCAAATGTGTTTCGGTTCCATCCTCGGGGCCACTCCTTGAGCATGAATGGGCTCGGCACGGTTGCCTTGCAGCGTCGCTGCAGTGCGATCCCCGGCTGGGAGCGTTCACCGGAACCCCGGCTGCTGGCGTGGGCAGGATCAGCGCCGCAGTCCTGCTGCATCCTTGGCAGTGGTGCAAAGTGGCTGGAACTTTAAGCACTGTATCTGCAGACATCTACACAGCATGAAGAGCCTCAGAGGAACCCATATAGCCGGAGCAGAAAAACTTGGTGTTTAAAAGCTCCTCAGTATTAAGTCCCATTGGTAAAGCGCAACGTATTGTGAGCTCTCTAATATCTCTTCAAACTGTGAGGGAATTATAGAGCACACTGTCATCCTTATAATCAAAGTAACTAACAATTAACACCCTCCCAAAGTACGTGTTAGATAGACTTGTTGAAAACCTCTCCCAAGTTTTTATCTTAATAGCAAAATATGTTTAAACAAAACCATCTGATTTTAATAAAAATTATAAATGGTAGGCTTTGCTTTAGAAAAATTTCCCTACTGAAATGATCTCCAAGCAAGTCTTCCTGTAAGTGCCCTAAAGAAGTACCCTAAAAAGTGGGATTTGAGAGTGGTCCTGCTCTCATGATTTAATCACAGCACTCTGTTTTCTTCAAGCCCCACCTCCTAGAAATCATGTGGTCAGGCAGAAACCTTCAATAAGAAGTGACTTTTTAGTTGTGATAGAAATGTGTATTCCAAATCCTGCTGAGATCAGTTCTTCAGTGGCTTCAACCAGAATTTCCAAGAAGGCAGAAAATTGCTCTCTGTACAGAGCAGAGAGGCAATGTGGATTTTTCAGGGCCCTGTGTGTGCAAGCGGACTGAGTCTCTGAGAACTCTCTCCCTCTCTTACCCTTTGGACAGCTGGAGGGCAGCAGGTTTCTGCAGCCCCGTTCAGGGAACTGTACTCCCCATCTTGCCTGTCATGGCAAAAAGTAGGCAGTTGCACGTTTCAGCTTTTTCGCAAGATTTCACATTCGTTGGTCTAGTCTCAAGCAGCTTTAACCTTGAACAGATCCAAGTCCTGGTTTGACTTGAAAAAAGCCAGGATAATCTCACTTAAGGTTAGCACTTCATCTTACACAAACATTTTTTGTGCCTTTTTTTGCCAATTCCATTCCTACAGTCCCAGCACGACTTCTTACACACAAAACCACACACGTACAACCATGTATTAAGAACGGTGTTTGCCTTGACCTCCCTTTTCTGGCTTTTGTCCCTGTGCACTAGCTGCAGTATGTTACTTTAACCATACATGGCTTTAAGACTCAAAATGGTAATTTCAATTAAATTACACCAGAGTAATGTATTTCATAGCTAATTAACTCCTTTGTAACTCAACACTACTATAAATAACATTTACACATAATTTGTTTGTAAAAGGCATTAAAAAAAAAGAAAAACTGGAACTATCTTCTGTTATAGCCCAAAGGGTCAATAAACAGTAGAAATATTATGGTGATTTAATTCTTAAGTTGATTTCATCCCATTGTAATGATAAACTAAAACCCAGTCTTTTTTGCTTAAGGCACATCTATGTATTTTTGGTATTCTTCAGCAGTGAAAAAAAAAAGAATGGTAAAATGGAATGATGAAGAGATGCTTTTTGAAAATATTGATGAATGAATATTAATTTATTAAAAAGTATTTAAAAATTAATTGTTTTGGGGTTTTTTCTGGGAGTGGAGGGAGCATGATGACTCTGTTTAGCTAAATTTAATCTTAAATATTATGTAATGATTAGTCTTACACATTTTATAGAAAAAGACCAAATGTGAAAGCATTTTCTAATGAACACACAAATAGCAGAAGAGATTCTTAAGCATTAAACAACTATATTTCCTAGTGTTTTATATAGTAGATCAAGGAAGTGAGAAAAACTATATCCACTGACTTAGCAAGATTCTTAACAGTAAAGCAATCTGTCTTCAAGCTGCGGCATTGCCAGTTAAGAGCAAAAAGTTTGTTCTGTGCCTTATATAAAAAAGCTTCTTTTGCTTGCTTCTGCCCAGGACACAAAAGAGTTTTTAAATATCAAAACAAGACAGTGTTTATTTATTTGTTTCAGTAATCAAGTACTGTGTTCATTAAACTTTTTATTGCTAAATATTAGTAAGTTATTTTAGAGCAGTCAGGATACAGAGAATTTTGCAAAAGGGGGTTTTAAAGACACCTTGACATTAGTGCTACAACCCCTTCCCCCAAAAATAAAAAAAAACCTTGAAATTTTTGAAAGCAGGAACAAGCTGTCATATGCTTGCTTAAATCTCATGGTAGCTAATGATATATGTCACAATTTTTAGAAGTAGATAAAATATTCAGCACCACAGTTGTAATGGCCTTTTAAATCAACAGAAAGGCTCCCTCTTATTTCAGCACGTTTCTGCTCACTTTTAGCAATGCTTCCCAGATTTTAAGTAACATCTGTGATCTACTTTTTCTAGTCCAGCCTGCATTGTAAAGTAGGAAAGATTAACCATGTATCAAGCTTTGTTTTGTGATTGGGAATATCTGCTATGAGATTAATTTCTTTGTGTATTTTGGACATGATGTATGGATAAATATTATTTAATTGCTTAAGTACTACTCATTATATCAAGGGAGTTCAGGTTCTAGTAGAAAAGATGGGTTCTTTTCTCCAAATAGTTATGGTCCTATTAGTATAGTAGTTAGTATCAAGACTATTTCCACAGATGTTGGTTTTATAGTCACAACTGTCACAACAGCAAGTGCCACCTGCTAGAAGAGGTAGAGCAGTAGTTGTAAACTGAACTAAAAACAGTGGGAGTCCCAAGGCTTCTCTGAACTGGTTTTGAACAAAGAAATGTCTCATAAGTGCCTTCAAACTCCTCAAAATACAGGGTCTGAGCTTTAAAAAAATTATTTCAGATTGTGGGTGTTTAATTTATGTGGTTCTTAGAGCTTGTGAGAGCTGAGTTGTGGACTCTGATGTACACATTCAGAAAATCAAACCCTTTGACAGTTTACCCAACACAGCATAACTTGTTGTACTTGAAAACTAAAGCCACGTGGATAGGATATGTAATAGTACAAAAAGAAAAAACAACTGCCCCTAAAATCAGCCAGAGTTTAGATCACTAATTAACTGAACTTCAGTAATGCTTAAGCAAGCACAGTATTTGTTTGGACAACGTCCTTTACCTTTGCAACATTCAGTGTGGTATGTCTCTGTCCCAGCACTGCAGCCTAATTTAGGTTAGCAAGTTTTCTTCTCCCCTGGTAACAAGGGAAGACCCAGAAAGTGGCCCCTGCACTGGCATACTTCCAGCAAGGCAAAGGGAGAGCACCTTTCTGGGTTTTCCCTACACTGAGCTCTCCAGAACGACGCTAATCCCAGCTCTGAATCCTTCCTTGGAGGCACTGATCTCTCTCCTTTAACTCCAGAGGGAGCCTTAGGCTAACTCTGAATTATCCCCCAGCTTACCACCAGCAGTTGGGTTGTTTCACCTGTTATTGCTCCTGCTGCAAAAACCTGGAGATAAAGTAGCTGTTAACCCAGCTGTCAGAAGGTACACTGGCAAACAGCATGTGGACTCGGGACTATGATACATCATGCTAATCTTTAGGTTATTCATTCTAATACTGCATTTAAATATATTTCAGGTTATGTTCTAGCCTTCAAGGGTTAGCACACTTGTCTCCAAATGCTGGTGCTTTTTATATGAATGTACTTGGGACAGAGCATGGAGAGTTTTTCTAAACACTTTAAATCTGCGCAGCAGTACTCTCCTGGGCATTTCCTCCATCCTTCATCCGTATCACAGGTCAGAGTTTGCATTACCCCTGCACTAGGTTAACCACCCACCCACCGAGAGCCCAAACCTGCAGGCATGTGCTGCCAAGTGCTGACTTGCTCAGCTGTACCATTAGATCTTCTGCTTATTAGAAAGTCTCTCACAGATCAGATGCTATAATTAGTCTAACAACGAGCTGCTGCTTCACACCTCCTCCTAAAATGCCAGCACTGCCACTAGGGACCCTGTTTTCCCATCCTTTGAAAACTACTAGAAAAAGAGGAATTTGCAGGCTGTCAGACAATTAAGAACCTCTCTCCGTTCACCCGGGCTCACATTTTGCTTCAGGTTATACATTTAATCTACAGGGACAGAAGTAATTTGGTACAAAATTTCCTGCCTAGGGCTACTCTTAAGAGTTTGCAGTCCAAAACACAAGTAATGTAGGTAAATGCTGAAGTATTTAAAATTTCTAGCAACAGTCTTTTCATCTCTTTTGGAGATATTTAATGTGAAAGGCACAAACAGCTGCAGGAGCAGGAACCAGCACACAATAAATCTCTCTATGCAAGCTGGCCGAGAGCTAGGCTGGAGTCAGGCACGTGTGCTCCTCTTGCTTTCAAAGGTCTTTCTTCTTGGCTGAGCAGCTGGAGACTTTTGATGGAAATTCCAGCTCAGCTGAGAATGATCCCACAGCATGACCCAGAGCACTCTGGGCAAGTGCTCTAGGCATCTGCCTCTGATGTAAAGAGCTGATAAAAGCACTACATCTAACTGCATCTTAGATGGAGGGGAGTCTCCTGTCATGAAAAGGCTTTAGGTGTCAGGCATGTCTCTGTGAGTGCCTTCAAGGCATGGATTCTCCCTACACTATTTCTTGTCACTGCTCCTGGACAGTAGCGCACTGGACGTGCTGCTTTGCCCTGCAGAGCTGTACAATTCTCCTGCCATGGCAGAGGACACATGGACTGAATTCACTCCATCTCATGTGGCACATTTATCTGAGGTATCCAGTTAGTCCTTCCATCATTGCAGACCCTATTTTTAACAAAAGAAAATACATACTATCATCCTGACAGCTATTTAAAGCACACATTTGGAGTTCCAAGCCAACGTTTTTAGCTTCATTTCTTCAACTAGCTGCAAAACTATCTCCAAAGAAAGATTTGAGCAGAGGAAACTTGTGCACAGAAGCGCTGTAGCATGATGCTCTACAGCTGGAGTTGGTGTGCTTGAATTTTGCGTGTGATAAGGTGCATGAGAGAGAAATAATGCCAGAGAAATGGAAATAATTCCTACACTTGCCTGTATTTATAGTGTTTTGGATGAAACGGTTTCAGTGCAGACGACAGAAGGCATCCTGTGATGTGAGTGATCCCATGCCATGACAGTGTCCCACTCGCCTCCCTTTGGTGTCCATGAGAGCTGAGTGTGGCTTTACAGCTTTGGCTGAAAACTCAGAACCACACTGGCTATTGGAAAATAACTTGCGATTGTTTGGGGATTGGAAAACTGTGACATAACTTCATTTGCAAATGGGAACAATTTCAAGATATCTTTTCCCATGAACTTAATCGTCCTGACTCTGCCTTATTCTAAGCTGGAAGCTGCTGCATCATTACTTAATTTTTGAATTACCATTTCACTTTCCATTATTTAATGTGAAGCATAGAGGTTTTTTGTTGGTTTCTCTAAAAATACAATGCCCATTTGCAGCAGGAAAGTAATTAATTGGTGTTATAAATGCATCTACAACTGCACATAATACAAGATATTAGAAGTGAAACACTCTAAAGGATACCCATTACCTGCAACTACTGCTTGGGCATTATTTAAAATACTGCTGACAGTTCTATTTGAAGAATATGCTTAGTTTATAACAACACTGATCAGGTATTCTATATGGGCAGTTAATAGAGCACACTTCCATGTATGTCATTTGCTTTGACAAGGTAGTTTCTGGTGAAGCCAATGCTGGAACAATTTTCTAATGACCTCACTAATGTTAAATTTTTCTTGATCATGATTTCTTGCAGACCTGTAACATCCTGAATGCAGATGACAGTTTTGACATTCACAAAGATGTAGGTTTAATTATCATCTTGATTACTTGAGCTGGAAAGCCAGATGCCTAAATATCACGAAAGGTCGAGTAGAACAAATCCTGATAGTCAGTATCTTTCAGTGTTAGAAATGTTGCTTGGATTGGAAGGTGACTTGGAGAATAACAACAAGTAATTCCTTTGCACAACTCTCTTTCTGCACAAAGGAACAACTGTTTAAAAATGTTTAAACAAGGATTTGGTCCTAAAAAAAGAGGAAATTTGAGCTGAAATACCAAAGACATGTAAATCAACTCATATTAAAGAGAACAGAAAGGAGAGGTACCCAAGACACCAAGATACATAAAGATCTGATAGTTTTTCCCAGTGCCCCGTGGTGGGTAACACTTTATTGTTGAGAGACTCACATAAAGCACAGCAAGGCACCTCTTTAATAGCAGAGAATTTGTCAATATCCTTTATCTTTATGTGCATGATTTATAAATCTATTTTCTGAAGCAATTTGAGGGTTATAAAATCACACCATTATTTAGTACACAGCTCCTCACGGATTCTGGTTTATCAAGTGTTAGGTAAGGAGGGGAAAAAGCATTTGCTAATCACTCATTAGCTAGAATAGATTCAAGCAAATTACTGCTATTATGAGTTCTGATCCAAAGCCCATTATAGTTGAAAGAAAAGCTCTCTGAGGTTTCGACAGGCTTTGCATACCACCTGAAATTAATATTAACCAGACTGCTGGAAAATTTACATCTTAATTGACTATATGAAGATTAAGATACAAAAATTGCCAGACTATAAGACATCTATAGGACTTATCAAAAAACAGTAGTGGACTGAAACCAGAAATTGCGATAGACACAAGGGATAGGAATTTTTGCAATTTTAGTTTAATCAACTACATTGTTGCTGTTGAGGTGCAAAACAACCAGGTTGAGTTTTTGTTTGTCCGTGGTTGTCCACAAAACCCAGGCTTGCACCTTAGCAGCAAAACACTAAACCAAATGAAAAACCCTCTAAACCACCACCAAAACATGGAAACAGAGCACATCTGGCAGGTCAGAAAACTCTCCCCATCTCCAGAGCCTGGCTGGCATCCTACTGCAACAGACAGGTATTTTAATTATTCTTTCTTAATAAAAATGTTGATATAATATTTAAAGTATTACTGATGTTTAATCAGACATATTACATGCTTTGTTGCAAAGGAAACCTTACTGAGACCTGACCATGTTGAACCATGTTGAAGCTGTGGGACAGTTCTGATTTAGGAAGTGAAGAATTTTTGGCCAGAAACTTTCCTATATGCATAAGTAAAAACATTGCCTGACTCTCATGCTGCTTCCTGCCTATTGATACCAGTCCAGCAGTCTGAGGGTGAGTTACTACAGGTTTAAATAAGGACAGAGAAATCATGACAACCAAAAGGAAGGAGAGCCTCCAAGGAGGGGCTACTGTCATACTGCCGATGAAATTGGAAGAATTTTGGAAGAATTTCTGTCTAATATTTAGGTGCCTCATTTGGAGTTCAATGCTGGCTGGCATGTCAAAAGATTTTGAAAAGCATGTTTAGTAGCTTCAGCTGTAATAAGAAAAATGCTGGTAACCTCTGAAGCACTGTCTTCACAGATATACATCGTTTTCTTTTGTAAAGTGACTGTAAAATATGAAGGTAAGCGTTTCAAGGGACTGGCTGGGTGAAGGTCTGAAAGCCAACTGCGGATATTTTCGGTACACTCGGTCTTACTGATAACTGCTAGCTAACAAAAAGGCTGCAGCAAATCCTCCATTCATTTCCATTTTCATTGGCTTTTCCCAAGGGCCTGAACATTAGGAGCATGCTACCTTGTCAAAGCCAGGAAGTCCTATCACTGATTCTTTCCCATGCAGTGATCAGGCTCTACTTTTAAATCCCAGAGATTGCCCCAGTGGCTCCAGCTGAGAGGACAGTGCACACCCTTGCTGCTCAGATGGGTAGAAAGCTCTCCAGGCTGAAGGTATTTATGGCTGATTTCCCCCTTTTGTTCTTTTGCCAAAATTGCCCTCTAGCTCAAATAGCCTTTCTCCATCTGGCATTTACTCTTGATATAATTCTAGAGAGAAATCACATCCTTCTCAACCTTCCTTTTGCTAAGCTGAAACAATTTCAGCTATTTTAAGTCACATTGTGCTCTTTTCTCTCCTGACCACCATCTTAGTCTTTCTCTCACCTCTTGCAGAAAAAAAATATAATAACACTGTTTATGGATCATCAATGACAAAATTATTATATACTGTTCCTACTGTTTTTATTCCTCCTTATCATGTCCTCTTTTGTGTCATTTCAACACAGTCTCCCAATAACAATCATCAGTCTCTTCCCCTGCCCAGTCCTTAGCTTGTCATTTACTTTCATTTGTCTTTTTTGTCTGTAATTCACTTTTCCCTGCGGTGTCTTCTACTTGCTTTCTGATGTAGGCAATGGATATTTTCCAAGATGCCATGTTTCCTCCACGAGGTCTTGGGACTCAGACCTAACACACCTCTGTTACAACATCAGCATTAATGCTGGCAGGAAGAGACTTTAAACACTGAATTATCTCGGGGTTTAAAACTGAAGTCATTGTCCGTGTGTGAAGTGAGGCGCTCAGGACACAGCCGTGTCAAACCTCAGCACCTACTTTTGCCATCTCAGCTAAACACAAAAAATGCTCACAAATGTCACCCTTAATGAACACCAGGGAAAACCATTGGCAATGGCAACAACCAGCCAAAGTGCAGAACAGTGCACTGCACACCTAACAAATTGCTCTTGTCTTTGGCTGCCCAGTGTGTGTCATGCTTCACTTCCTGGGAGGATATGTACTCCTAGCTCCAGGGGAGCTCCCCTTCATCTGAATAATGATGGAGCTGATGGGATGCCATATCACCCTGTGTGCCAGGAAAAATCTCTCTGAGGCTCTGGGGATGCTCTACAGCTCATCCTAAAAGCCTGAGAAGATGCTCGGTAAAGGGTCATGTGCAATACCAAGAGCAATCTGTAGAATTAAATACATATGTTGTTTGGATGCCAATTCTTTTAGGTTTACCATTCATACTGTATCACGCATGAAAACAACCTTGAAGAGGCAATTGTTGAGCGCTATGCTAAAATTTGTTCTCATCAGAGCTGTTACTGGAGGACAAGAGGATTATTTACGTGGGGTTTTTTGCATAGCAGAGTACTTATCACAGCTGCAGTTGTGGGCTTTTTTAAATCTAATTGCAGACTTGAAATGCAAATGACTGTAACATTTCACAGACATATTTTAGAAATACAGATTTTTACATACTACTTTCCATTGCTTGTGAGGAGTACTTTTTTTGTTGTTGGGGGTATTTATTTTGAAACTTCCCAGGCAGTCAAAATGCCAAGCTTACACTATAGAGATGCATCCTTGTAGTGACAAATACAAATTCATGTAATATTAGGGACATACTTTGCACATACTGAAGAACAAGTACATTACAGACAAGCATGCTCTCTGCAACCTTAATTCCCATTACTGTGTATCAATTAATGCAGTAAATTGCAAGTCCTTATCTGCATGATTTTTTCCTGCAGTATTTACATGCCAGGGTGGGCCAAAATTTCAACAATTGTCTGGCTAAAAAGTCTGAATATTTGAAGCTGGCAGGGGTGCTTGGATGCTCAGAATCCTCAGTCAGAAGTCTGCAAATGTAAATTTGCCCTCAAGAGCAGTGGTCTGTGATGGTGGGGTCAGGTATGGGTGTGCAGTTTGGACCAGGCAGCTACTCCATGGACCCTGAAGCTGTTGGTTTGGATGCAGTGATGCTGGTGGTTCCTGCCTTTCTATTTTTAAATATCTTGTCCTTTAATATTTGTACTAGAGCGTAGCTGTGTACTCACTAAAAAAAGCAGGATGAATCCCAGTTGTTGGAACAAATTGCTTTCACTGAGAACAAAACCAATAGGTTATTAACATAACATGCCAGCAGGAGTCTTGCCAGCATTGACTTAGGCCTCTGGGCAATAATGCTGTGCAAATAACATTAGATTGCAACTAAAAGCCTGAAACTGAGGAACAGAAGAGTTTCAGAGCAGGTGTGTAACGAGTGGAAAACTGATAGAAGAGGAAGACATAAGAAAGGTCTCTAACAACACAGAAAGTTTTGGCTTCTCTGAAAAAATACCCTGAAAATTGAGCTGGCATGTCAGTGCCAAAATCTTTTTATGCACATCCATAGAATCATAAAATTGTAAAATTATTAAGGTTGTAAAAGACTCCAAGATCATCAAGTTCAACCATTACCTTAAGTCTGCCAGGTCCACTACTAAACCTTATCCCTAAGCACCACATCTACAAGTTTTTTTAATAGTTCCAGGGACAGTGACCACTTCCCTGGGCAGCCTGTTCCAATGCTTGACCACCCTTTCAGAGGAGAAACTTTTCCTAATATCTAATCTAAACCTCGCCTTACACAACTTGAGGCCATTTCCTTTTGTCCAATTGCTTGCTACTTTCAAGAAGAGGCCAACCCCCAGCTCGCTACAAGATTGTTTCAGGTGGTTGTAGAGAGTGAAAAGGTCTCACCTGAGCCTCCTTTTCTCCAGGCTAAATAGCTGCTCCTTGTAAGACTTGTGCTCCAAATCCTTCATCAGCTCCATTGCCCTCCCTGGACATGTTCAAGCACTTCAATGTCCTTGAATTGAGGGGCCCAGAACTGGACACAGGATTTGAGGTGCAGCCTCACCAGTGCTGAGTACAGGGGGACAATCCCTGCCTTGGTCCTGCTGGCCACGCTATTGCTGATAAAGGCCAGGATGCCATTGGCCTTCTTGACCATCTGGGCACATGTTGGTTTATGTTTAAATCCTGTCAACCAGCACACCCAGTTCCTTTCTGCTGGATATCTTTCCAGCCACTCTCACACAAGCTTGTAGTGCTACATGGTGTTGTGGCCCAAATGCAGAACTGTTGCTTTGCTTTGTTGAACCTCACACCAGTGGTCTCTGCTCATTGATCCGGCCTGTCCAGATCCCTCTGCAGAGCCTTCCTGCCCTCCAGCAGAGCAACACTCCCACACAGCATGGTGTTATCTGTAAAGTGACTGAGGGTGCCCTCAATCCCCTCATCCAGGTCTTTGATAAAGATATTAAACAGGACTGGCCGCAACACTGAGCCCTGGGGAACCCCACTAGTGACCTGTCACCAGCTGGATGTAAGTCCATTTACCAACACTCTCTGGCCCCAGCCATCCAGCCAGTTTTTTACTCAATGAAGTGTGCACCTCTCCAAGCCATCCACATCTAGTGTATCTGAGGGACTAACTCATTTTCAGAGATAGCTGCTCTGCAATTTCTCCAAAAATCAATTTACTGATGTCTGTCTCGGGTTGGGATATCCAATAACAGGCATCTAAAGTTGCTTGCTACCTTAGCTACAATCATCAAAGGAAAATCAGAAATCATGTGATGACAAATGTAAACTCAAGGTGGATCAAGCTACAGTCTTGTTACAGGCAAGTTATCATGGATAACTCAAAATTTCTGTTCCTCCGGATGATGGGAGCTGCAGAGACTTTTTGGGGGGGTTTTGCTCAGTAGATTCTTTAATGCACATCAGTGCTTAGTCAGTGGATATAGGTAATTTTAAAGATATGTTTAGGAGCCTTAAGGATTTAGCAGAAATCTGATATCTGATATTTATACAGGCATCACATACAGGGAAGAACTCTCTAAGGGATTTCCTGAGAAACACCTGTACTGAGCTGCCTGTAATTTTTTCACCAACTGGAAACAGCATGAGCTTAACTGAAAGCAGAAAAACCACAGCTCTTCATAGAGTGTAGCAAATCCTTCTGAGGCAGAGCTTATGAGTTTGACTTGTAGCTCTTATGAGTTTCCTTGTAGCTCTGAGATGAGAATTTCTAGTGCTGTACATCTCTGAGCTGTGCCAGCACACAGTTTGGGTCACCACTAGTTAAGACAAATCTCCACAATGCTCCACTGGATCATGTAAACTCGTCCTTCGTGTCCCTTCTGTTGCTCTCTGAATGGTGCAAACATGCAGCATAATCAGTTGCATGAAGGCAGAGGTATAAATAACAATAAGTGATTAAGAGAACATTGCAATTAATCACAAGAATGCAGGCTCAATGAACTCTTGTTGTCATTTTTAATGAACATTACATTATAATTAGAGACACCCAAGGGGAATTGTAAGCACTTGCCAGTGCAGAGATGTCAACTATGAGAGTACCTCATCAAGAGCTTGTTCTCGCCATTTGTTAGGCTGTTTTGAGATTTCTTCATGAACTATGTGTCTCAGTGGTGGCTAAAAACATGGAAGAAAAGAAAGTTTAAAAAGGAAAGGAAGAAAATCAGATGCAAACTATTCCTTTATATTTCTTTAGAACTGCATGTTGTTCCATAGGGTCTGCAAGAACTGTGAAAGTAGTGTATAAGGAATCCGTCTGTGACATGCAAATTGGAGACATGTCTCATTGGAGGGATACCAAACCAAACACCTGCAATAGAAATTTATTTCCTTTTAAAATTACTAATCTAATACAAATATACCAAAGTTTATAGTAGGGAATATCAGAATGCACACTTCTGTACACCCAGCTTGGATGAAAAGCGGTGTCTGCACAATTCATCTCTGTGTGATGGAGTCTGATAGAAACAACCTAAGACATTAGTTATGGTCAGCTTTGATGATTCTTTGTGTGATTAATTTATGTGACCCACATACAAGGTTAACAGGTTTTCCCACAGATGTTTTCTGTTTTCATTAATTTGATAAGCCATTCATTCTGTATTATTTTCCCCAATAATTTGCTTGTCTGTGGACTATCCACCAAATGATATTTTACTTCAGGTGTAGATTAACAATATTTTAAGACATAGAAACTTACTGTTATTTTTCCAAATATGATTTAGGATGGATTTAATATATTCTTGTTCACACACAGATTTTTCTTTTAGAGTTCCCAGATTTCTCAGCATTCCTAGGCTTACAGAACTGTAGGAAATATGGCACAGTCAAAATGGGTTCACAAAGGGAAAGTCTTCTTTAACTAATTTGATATTCTTCTTTTATAAGCTCATCTGTCTTGTGGAAGAAGGAAAGGCAGTGAATGTAGTTTTCCTGGATTTTAGTAAGGCTTTTGATTTTGTTCCTCACAGCATTTCTCTGGACATTATTAACGTGCTTTAGCTTTTGCTCAGCCCTCAAATGGTCAGGCAGTTGGATTAAATGATCTTTGTAAGTCCCTTCCTACAGAAATAGCGTATTCTAACAATATATGTGCTATTATGTTACATTGCTATAGTATTTGTATACATATTGACCATGTACATAATATTAAAATATAGTTGTGTATCTATTATTTCACAAATTTATATGTGTACCTTTCTAAGTTCTTATTACTAAACTGCAGATAATTAGGACAAAGTTATCAAACTTGTTTCCCTAGATTTGTGTTTGTTTTCAAGCTACTACACCTTGGATGGCATTTCTGGCAGACTTTCAATAATATTTAAAAGACATCCTGACATTTTGAAGAGCAGGGAAGCAAAGCTACCTCCAGAGTTTCCGTGAGATAGCTGGTGATTTGATTTTTTTAGTCAGACAATATCTATAAGTCTCATACATATACACTAGTGTTCAGAGGAAGGAGAAAATTGTTGAGAGCCTGAAGTAAGAGCCTGACAGCATGCTTAAGTGCTTTTTTCCCCTTGGAGATTACAACTTGCATGAAATGTGACACAAAATACTCTAAGCTAGGAGAGAAATCCAAGAAGTCTGGAGAATAGAAAACCAACAATTTCAAGGGCCTTCCTGAATATTTATCTTGTTTGGGATGTATCTGAGATCATCCTCGGGGTCAAAGACTCCTGAACATCTAATTCAAAAAGTTAAGCATGGTTAAGTGCTTTTTTTCCTCAGAGGTTCCCTTTCTTCAATTATGTATCTGAGAAGAGCCATCAGGCATTGCCCAAAGAGTTTTGTAAGCAGATGTAAGGGATAGGAACAACACAGTAGTGAGGTTTTTTGGGGATTGAAAGGCAAATAAAGATCATAGGTGCACACAGAAGCATGATAGAGATGACCACCTATCATTAATCACCCTCTCTGAATATTAAGAGCTTCAGGCACATTCATTTTCAACTTTATGAACAGCCCAAACTCTTTTTAAGCAGTAGGGTTACAAAGCTCCTCCCTTTGCCTGTTGGCATCCAGAAATACTCCAACTTCTAATTAGAGAGAAAACAAATATAAAAGAGAGAAAGGAGGAAGATGGGATGTGCTATAAAAAGAAAAGTTGGATACAAGCAATCCTTTTGATCACAGGCAGTCATCATGACTATCCATACAGTGTCAGGAGGTGCTGCCAGGCTATACTGACCTCAAGAAAGATTTTGGAGTGGGCTTCCAATGCAGGTACAGGTCATGCTAATGAAAGAGAGCCAGTTGCAGGGTGACTGAATGAATAATAAAAACCAGGATTTTTTTACAGAAAAAGAAAGATGTTGCTTAAAATTGTTGCCACCATTCCACTTTTGGATAAATTTTGGACTCCTAAATACCTACTTTTAAACCAAAGGGAAAAGAAAATATTTGATACCATTGAGGCAAAATAGCAATTTTTTGTGATTTCCAGGTAATGCATTTTTTTACTAAGGCATTGAACAGAATTTTCCCTCTTTGTATGTCTCTTTCCCTTTTGCACCCATGCACTTATATAACCTGACAATTATAAACATCCCAACAAATGGAAGATCCCAGCAATACCATGGGAATGGTACAAAATCTGTGCCCACCCAGCTGAAGTGAGCGTTGCTGTCGCTATTGTTTTCTGCCCCCAAAGTGCTCTTCGTCTGTGGTGTTCCTCGTGAGGAAACAGGCAAATATATACAGACCCTTAGGACCAAGACACAAATGACCATATGGCTACATTTTGTAACGAGATACTAAAATTGCTGGTGCAGAAAATCACTAGCTTCCACAGCTCCTGCATGGTTGCAGAGGAGCATGTGACAACATTAGGAAGCAATGTCCAAAGACTTTTTCACTGAGAAAATACTGTCTCCACGTCAGCACAGCACCACTGACTTCATTACACTCGTTGATTTACACCTCTGGAGCTCAAAGGAAAGTTAGACTTAGAGGGGCAAGAATTTGGTAGTAAAAAAATGGAAACAACAAACAGAAAACCAGATGACAAATCACACAGGAGAACAAAATGTTCATGATGTAAGAGAAACATCTGTTGTCCAGGTTATCCTTAAAGTACAGATGGTCTGAGGTTCCCCTTCATCTGAAAAATTATAGAAAAAAGAAATTAGTCCAGTGCAAATATAGCACTGTGAATTCTTTGTGCCCTTTCCCAGCATTTTAAAAATTGCCCAATTGTGTTATGCCTTTGTTACATTGTTCAAAAGAAAGCAATGATTCTTTTTGGGATCAGAGTGGTCAGACTGAGCATTTGATGCCCTCATTCACAATGACATCAAAGGAAACCCTAGACTAAAGTTGGGTTAGAGTGGAAGCTGGGCCATTGATGATTCAAGTCTCAATGCAGAACACTTATGCTTTCAGTCATTTATCCCTCTGGAATAAATAGTTTCACTTCACAGCAAAACCAGTGCCCAAATGAGAGGCTGCACAAGATGTCCCTCACAAGGGTCTTCTGCTCTCTGAGGAGTGAGGCTTTGTGATGGTGGATACCAATCATCTCCACCTTTTATTTTCATGCTATTGCTGTTATTGTCAGGGAGGAAGGTAATTTATTTATTATTTTTATGCTCTTCAATGATCTGGAGAATAAATACTCAACTGCAACAGTACCAAGATATGTAAAACATAATGTACCCCTTCTCAGTTCATATCTGCTGTCTCACCAAAGTGTCTCAGAGTCTGAGTCAGGGGGAAGGAATCACTTCTCTGCCTTCACTGACTCACAGAGGAGCTTAGGTGAACATCTTTGAGCAGATCACTCACTTACAACTGGAAAGGTGACCACCTCACCTTCTTCACATCCCAGTGCTTGGCACATATTGGGAAAATGGCTGGTAAACAGCCTGGCTCTGCCTCATCTTCAGCCACAAGGCTCTTCTGTGAATAGATTTCCAAAAGTCTGCAAAAAAATGGATTTCTAGTTAAACCATAGAAACAGCAGATAATATACTATCTCTGAGATCAAAAGAGAGGCTGAACACATGCTTGTGTGCTCCTCATCTAACTCAGCTGGAGGAGATACACAGGTTCCCCCTGGGACTCAAGATATTTTCTAACCCAAGTACTTGCCAAGATTCTCTCTTCTCTGATATGTGCTACTCTCCTTGGAAGAACAAGGGGAGGGTTCAAGCAGGGACTATATTTTTATTGTGACTCTATTTATGGGCTCATGCTGATTTCCTAGGCACTGTACCTAATCTTCAGAGGTAGACTTCCTCTCAAAGAACAATTTAAAGCACGTTAGTGACTCTCCTCCTTTCTTTTTGCCCTCTGGACATTCCTTATCTACTCTGTTCTCTTCATAGAAATCTAGGCTTCCAACTCGGACACCTGATGGTAGCTATTTATGTATCTGAAGGTCACTTTAGGAACCCACTGATTAAAGATGATCTATCAGTTTAATAAATACACTCCCGTCCCACGTGTATCTATCTGTGCCTGCAGTCAGAGATGGAAATCCGGTAATTATTTATCTAATAAGTTGTGAGGCCATAAAGGCTAGAATATATCTTACTGCAGAGAAGACAAAAGCTTTTCTTGAATAAAAGCAATTGCAGCAAGATTTGACTCTGTGCAATATTAAAAACGTAAAGAAGCCATCTGTTTTCCTTTCATGGAGAATGATTTTGTGTGCTATGCAGTCATTAATGATGCATACTGGAAGAGTTTTCTATATTTATTTGAAGTGAAGCTAGCACTGTGCCTAATGGAACACCAATTATGGTGCCTAGAAGTCAAAATGCTGTGGAACTAGATAAATGAGTTACCTAGCTATAAAAAAAAAGTTACCACATTCATGCATTCCCAATATAGAGAAACACAGACAGCAGGATGTGAAAGCCATATTTTTTGACAAGATCTTCTATGGCCTCTCTCTTCATGTGTCTGTTTTTACCACAGGTACACAGATGCCATTCACATATATTCTATACAAACCAGTAAGCAACGTTCCATTTATAGTTTACTTGAGGAAGCTGATTAAAAAATGTTTTGTTATACCTATCTACAAGAGCTTACTTACATGCACGCCAAACTCTGCATATAGATAGACTTTGTAGAGGTTGAATTCAAACATGTGAAAGACTGAGCTATAAACACCCAGCTAAAGCAAAATCTATAAACTGTTTAAAGGGCATTAGTGCTCCAAAGTTATACAGTAAAAATAGATGGCATTATGCAGCTCAGTATATACTGCCTCTCATTAACTTCAGTACTGGCTTACATGGAACTCATGAAGCTAAAATAACACTACTATAGTTCCCAAAAAAAGCACTCATGAGCTGGGAAAACTCAAATTTTGCTTGCATAATCAAATGTAACACCTCTCTTTTATTGTGTATGCCATATGAGAGCATCTTTACATGTTCTGACACTACTTTTCCGTATGACACTGGCAGCATTTAGTATACGTGTCATCAAAGACTGATTCACACCTGATTCTGACACTGTTTATCTTTGAAATCATTACATCTCCAAACAGCATTATTTCAATTTTTTTTACAGCAGTTTCACATGAAGTCTTCATAGGTTTAAAAAAATTTTAAAAACCACAAACAAACAAAACCAAATCACAAAGAGAAGAGAAACTCAAGGCTCCTTTACTCACCATCCTTTTTGACACAGGTTTGTGACCCCTCAGCAACAGAGGTGCCATGTCCCCACCTGATGTGGCCCCCACCAGACCCAATAAGTCATGCACTCTGCTTCATCTCACAGCTGAATGTTGACAGCTGAGTAAGACCAACACTCAGAGTTTGGGGACATAATTCTCCATCTCCTCCCATATGTCAGCCCAAAATCTAAAACTATCAAGTGTTTTTGCCTCAAGCATGCTCTCTACTCACTGACCTCTTCATCTTTACCTCCTCTTCCTCATCCCTACCTCCTATTTCCCATCCCTACAGCTAACACAGTTCATTCAGCAAACCAAATCGCTGAACTGGTCTCCATTTTTGTGAGCTCCCCATCCCCCTTTCCACCTCCCTACCCTGAGACACTCTGTCTCCTGCTCTGGGCAGTTGGCCTTCTCTGCCCCAGACCTTCTTCCCACCTCTGGGAACTCCTAGGCTTCAGACCTCAGCCTTCTTATCAGTCTTAATATCCCTGACTGACTTTAACTGGGTTTATATATGCACCTGGAGGGCTCTCAGGCTTGTGCGTTCCAGAGAAAGGTTAAGAAAACCAGGGTGTAAAATTTTTCTGCATAAAACAAGCGTACAAATTATGTAATAAAGTCATGAGAGTCCCATGAGAGCATGGAATACTATACATTGCTGAAGGCCTCTGAAAGTCACTGATACTCAGTAAAACAGACCACAGTGAAGAGTTTTGTGAGCTAGCAAATACACTCCTTCTCCATCAGAGGAAATAACTCACCTTGCAGACAGGACAGCACAATCTTACCCCATACCTCACTTGCCCCTTGGACTGAGTTCTGGAGATCATCTAACCATCCAGCTGAGGCAAAAAGAAGAAGAAAGGATTCGCTTGAAGAAGAAAAGATCTACAATAACTCTAGAGGACTCAGTATGATGTGACGAAGGACTCACATTTGATTTCTTGTTTCTAGTGGCACTTGCAAAGCCTAAGCAGAGTCTGTTGCGTCACCAGCAGTTATTCATCCCAGTGATGAAGACCTGGGTTCTTGTTCTTCTGAAGCACATGAAGTCTTAAAAAATAGAGCTATAACTCCTTAATCTGCTGCTTGTTTCTTCATTAATTTCTGAGGAAGAAAAGGGTTTATTCAGGTTAATTCATTAGTGGGGTGAAAGAAAACATAAAAAAGGAAGATAATAATAGGGAATAATGTCCCCTCATTTCAGAAGGACCTGTGGACTAAATGGAAAACATTTTATGAAATTCCCTTGCTTCTTTCTTTAGAAAATCTATTCTGATGCCCTGATGATGTACACCTTTTCAATTACTGCTTTGTCATTGGTGGTGTTGAGAGCAGGAATTTGAAACAGGAGAACAGGACAGGAGAACAGGAATTTGAAAAAAGAGAAGGCAAAGAGTGAGTAAATGACACCAGCAGGGGCTCAGAGAAGATCTGAGTCATAGGATCACAACTCTTGGTCCTAACTGATAAGCGAGGAAGAAATAGCAGCCCAGAAATAGGCCTAGTTTCTTTTGTTTGCCTCAAAATTTTGGAAACATGACAAAAATCATATCTTTCAGACATAAGGAGAGAAAGATTTCAAATTTCAGGGCAGACAGGGTACGTGTTCAGGACTAAAATAATTACAGTCAGACTGAATGAGACAAGAGTCCTGAGACTGAATATAGAGAGGCAGCAAGGGAGGTGGTATCTCTCACCACTGATAGCTGAGATGGAAGCTATCCTTGGGTTTTTAACTTCTTTAACATGTAACAGTTGGAGGTCAGCTCTTTTTCTTGCATATTCTCTCATGTTCTTCCAAGAAAAATACAATCTCCTCCTTAACCTGGAGAAATAAACCGTGACTGACATATGTATCCAAATTCTGTGGTTTTGTCTAGAAGCTGTTTCTTGTGAATCGTGCAACACTGAACTTCATGCTCATCTCAGCTCTCCAGTGTGTCTGTGTCCCACTGTCCAGCGCCATCATTTATTCGAGAATATCCAGACACACTGCACTTCTTATTACCAACAATACCAGAGCAAGAATGGCTTGAAGATCACATTAAATCTGAATGAATATACTGGAGACTGCCACCTTGGGGTGTCACTCTCTGGCCCAAGAAGGAGTAGTGTGGTAAAGGCAGAACAGTTTGGAGGACCTCATGGGGAAGACATATAGGAGAAACCTGGACTCCTGAGTGTGTGTCACTCTGGCTGTGATGTGCAATGCTTTGGGAATTAGTTTTGTCTTTTTCTCAAATATTTGCATTCTCCTCATACATGATAGAGCTTTCCTTGCTTTTCTTTCTTTCTTTCTTTCTTTTTCTTTCTTTCTTTCTTTCTTTCTTTCTTTCTCTCTCTTTCTCTCTTTCTCTTTTTCTCTTCCTCTCTTTTTCTTCTTTTTTTTTTGTCTTCTCTTTTTTTGCTTCTTTTCTCATGTCATTGAGACCATGGTAGTCATTTCAGCCCTGAGTCACAACAAGAGTAGCCTTCAACTTCTGTCACTTTGATGTATGGCTTTTCAAGGAGATTTGATTTAAGATTTTCCAAGGACTTTGAAGAAATTAATGCTCAAATCCTACAGATGCAGCAGAAGCTTAATGCATCTCCTTATTACAGTCTCCCTGCTCCTAACTTGTGGTCATTGAAAGAGTATATGTCAAGATTTTCCTCTTTCATGCTACATCTTTCAGTGTGCTTCTACTTTAGCTCAAAATGTTTTCTGTTAATATGAAATACAGCTAATTTTTTTCAGCTTGTTGTGTACCTCATTTGGTGAAACCTTCTCAGCATAACTGTAGATGAGTTTCCACTAAATGCCCAGAAATGAATGATAAATCTTAAGTATCAGACCCAGTCCACAGCACAAAATACCTGACAGTCCTGGGACTCACACAATATAATGTGGTCTCATCTGAAATCTGATTAATAAGCTTGATGTCCCTATGAGCTGGAGGCTTGCACTTAACAATGACTGGGAGAGGCAGCTAGAAGTGAAGTGAAGCAAAGCATGGTCTGACCCTGAAGGGCACTATTAAGTATCTTGGTTTGCATCTATGAATATCAGAATGACAGGATGAAATATTTTAATTAACCTAGCTTTTGGCTTTACAAGCTTGGTCCAAACTTTTTCTCTCTCTCTTAGAAGCAGACTTGCTCTCCACCCATGCTCTTCCACCACATGCCTCTCCCCTGGCCTTTCCCAGGCTGAAGTAACTTTAGCAAAGGTACAAAAATCTACCTTGGCAAACAACTTGCACTGCTAAAAATAATCTCCCCTATGCACTTAGCAGACGGGCAAAGACTATACAGAACATGTACATATTGATCCTATCATTCATATGCCAGAAGTAATTGCTCCCTCTGAGCATGTTTATAGATCTATACTGATTGCTGGTTTCCTCACAGCATGTCAGGACTGAAGAAAATCTTCCATAAATCCGTGTGGTTTTGGAGCACATGGAGAACCACAGAAGTTCCTCTGGCGGGTCTGGCAGAAGGTGATCATATGGGACATAATGTTCGGATAATCAGTGTTGACACAAAGCTTCACAAGCAGCTGGAGGTGCAGGAGACACCCTGTGCATGTGTTTCTCTGGGCTCTCAGAGGACTGCTGACATGCTAAGCAGAGCAGTTTGTTTCAACCAAGTTTTCACGCTCTGTACTTTTTTCTTCAGGGAATTGTGAGCCTAACCTCTCTTCCCTCAGTGATGCCCCAGGTTCAACTACAGTTTCCGTGGGGTTTAGAAACACCTGGAAATCTGGAAACCAATTTTTTTTTTCAGATTCTGTTGAGACTTGGTGAACTTTAGTCTCATCCTGGCTGACTTACGTGAAAGGCAAAAAGTCACCTGGTTTCTCCATTCCCTGCATTGGACAGAAACACATTTTTCTGATATCTCTCACTGTGGTCGACAAGTTCAGTTCATGGCCTGTTGCAATTCACTGGTGGTGTTATAGTGCATAAGGGGTCATCTTCTCTCATCAGTGCAATGTGAGATGCTGTCTCCCAGTGATTATAGCTCTGAAACCTCCTCCATTTCTTCTCCAGTGTCTCCACAAGTCAGAGCCACCCAAGCCTGTTACTGGTGGAAATGTGCAGCAATTAGTATCAAAGCACAGCATCAGCAGAGCTAGATAGAAGCTGGACAAAGGCTGACTTCTGGTACCATAGGCAAATGGGAGGTTTATAGCTCCCTTACAGGAAACTTGTATTATAAGACAGCAGTCTGAGGACATCGGAACAGAGTTAGGGAATGAGGTAATAGTTAAACAAAAAGATTTAGAAAATATTATTTTAAATTGATCCCTCCTCCCTGTATCCATGTTGTCAGGTTCAAGCACCTGTGACCAAAAGAATCATGTTCTGCAGCTCTGGCAAAACACCCAGTTCTCTTGAGTAACGCAAGACTCTCCTCACCCTCCCCCCAGATGCCTAAAGCCAGTGTAAGAAAGCCTCTTTTGAATGAATTGAAAACTTGTCCCTTGGCATGTTTGTTCTAACCCACTGAATCAGCCTTTCTCATGGGACATGGTCCTTGACGCCTTGATGTCAAAGGCAGCAATTAGACAACACCAGGACAACTGCCAAAATTGCTGCCTACAGCTGTGTGTCCACTGAGGACACACATTGTTTAATCAGCAATCACAAAGCAGGAGTACCTTGAACGTGTGAAATCTTCATAGGTGTCTCTTTACTACCAGAAATGCTTGTATGCCATGATCTAACTCCAAGCCTCAACTGAGCTCCTGGGACAAGTTTGGCTGCAGTTTATAAGGTAGGATTGAGAATAAAGAATTTAATTGGTTTTGAAATATAAAACATTTACTGTTGAATTCATAGCTGCCATGGCTGATCGGGAGCACTGACAAGTGGGGAACCACAGGATGTGAGGAGGTGACAGGTGACACTTTGGTTCAGTAGCAGCCCATTCACTTTCACAGAAGTGTTGGAGTTGGAAGGGACTCCTGGAGATCTGGTCGAACCCTCGTGCCAAGGCAGGATCACATAGAACAGGTCACACAGGAACTCATCCAGGTGGGACTTTCTGCCACTGATTTTAAGAAGCTGTCTGTAGGAAAGCCACAGAGCCAGGAAGACACAAAATAAAAATCAAGAAAGAGTGAGAGACCGAAGTTCAGGGGCAGGTAACTCAAGAAATTACATCTGGCCAGGTCTGTTGAAGAACTAATTAACCTTAAGCAATTCTAGTCAGAGTGAGGGAACAGGGAGGGTTTTGCACTTTAGTCTGTGCCTGAGGCTCTGTAAATGTAAAATAAATGTAAGTGAAAAGGTCAAAATATTAACTGGCATTTAGATGGAAGAGATTTAGAGGGGTTTCCACCATTGCTATTCCAAGAGCCAAAGAGATCATTTGTCTAAAATAAAAGACTTGCTGACCCCAAACCCAGCAAACTTACCCTTTATCCAAAAGATCAGTGATAAAAAATTCCTCCCTCAAAAATGCAGCATTGGTGTGATTAATTTGCATCAAAATATTTGTTAATACATCTTGCAGTAAGGGAAGGGTTTTTGCTAAAATTTTTTATGAAGAATTATATCAAATTAATAATAGCCAAACATAAAAGAAAAACAAAAGAACCAAAAGATCTCGTACTTCTATATATGTATTAAATTACCTTCCTCTGTTTTCTTGGGGGTTTAGTACACTAACAGTATGATAAGGATGAAGGTGGCGCTTCTGACAGAAGGCTTAAAGGGACAGACAGATGGAGAAAGAGAGGCCAAAGTATGAAGCAGTTCAGGTATGCCTGTCATCACTGAAGGTGCTCAGGTATACCCCAGTTTCAATCACAGTGTCCCTTCAAGCCAGAACAGCTCCTAACATGGCAAGGATGTCCATGTGAGGTATGTGGTCAAGAGACAAACTGGTGAGCATGTGTGTGTCAAGTACATAACTGTGCTTTGAAGCTACTTAGCAAGAGTATAAAGCAGTGGGGCAGGGTATGTATTTTATGTAAAGGACGCATGGCTGGGAGGGCTGGGAGCCTGGCATCTGCCTGCTTAGGTTGTAATGGTAACTGCTCAGGCAGCCATCTGCCAAATGCGCTATCTTGCTGCTCCCTACATTTCTCAGAAAAAGCAGTTATGGTGGTGTTTTTGTGGCAGGGGGACTTAGGCAGACACGGAAGGAGATGAGAAAGTTTTGGCCTAGAAAACCACTGAAGTGCAGAATGGGTGCCCATGCACAGCAGCATGTGCTGTCCTGAGGAGGAGACAGCATGGGGACTGAAAATGGTTTATTCACAATCATCAACCAAGACACAGCTTAAGTATAGAAGGAATAGTAGCCATCAAGGCTCAGACTGAAGTCCAACAAGCCCAGGAGTTTTGTTCTACAGGTACTCAAGAGCAGAAGAACAAGGCATGCAAATGGGTATTTTCCAGAAGCGTCTCCCAGCTCCAAAACATGAGACAGGTTGAAACCACCCTGAACAAGGTGGTGCCTGTATGTGCAGGAGACTTTAAGGACTTTTATAGCACTATTTCTTCCTAGCTGCTTTTAGGGTCAAAGTAATATTCAAGGATTTATCATAAAATCAAAAAATAATTTGCATTGGAAAGGACTTTTAAAAGTCATCTACTCCAGCCCCCCCTTAATGATGAGGGACATCTTCAAATAGATCAGGTTACTCAGAGCCCATACCAATCCAAGCTTGAATGTTTCCAGGGATGGGGCATCCCCCACCTCTCTGAGCGTGTTCTGCCACCCTTATCGCAAAAATTTCTTCACTATATCTAATCTGAATCTACCCTCTTTTAGTTTCAAACTATCACTCCTTGTCCTATCGCTACAGGCTGTATTAAAAAGTCTGTCCCCATCTTTTTCATAAGCCTGCCAGAAGTGTGGAAATGTTGCAGTAAGGTGTCCCTGGAGCCTCCTCTTCTCCAGGCCAAACAACCTCAACTCTCTCAGTCTACCTTCATCGGAGAGCTGTTCCAGCCCTCTGATCATCTTTATGGCCCTCCTCTGGACTTGCTCAACAAATCTGTATCCTTCTTATCATGGGGACCCCAGAACTGGATGCAGCACGACAGGTGGAGTCTCATGAGAGCAGAGTGGAAGGGCAGAATCATGTTCCTGAACTTTCTGGCCACACTGCTTTGGATGCAGCCCATGACATGATTGGCTTTCTGGGCTGCAAGTGCACATTGCCAGGTCTTTACCAGCTTTTCATCCACATGTCCTTCTCTGCAGGGCTGATCTCAATCCATTCATCTCCCAGCCTGTACTGATCCTGGGGATTGCCCAGATACAGGTGTGAGACCTTACACTCAGATTTAGGGATATGTTCAGTCTTCCCAGCATTTTTTTTTCAGGATGTTTGTGCTTAACCTGCTTGTAGCACAAGAGGAAGAGCTAACTAAAATTCCATGGTGTGCCATAGAGTCTTTATGACTTTTTCAGGCCATATTAAAACTGTTACCACATATGAAGAGATTGACCTTTGAGGATCAGAACATCCTGAAGCACTGCACACTTGGACTTATTTATACCTTCTGCAAATTGGTATGATAAATATATGACTGCTGGAAAAGAGCTGAGGTAGGCAGAGGTATTTTCTATATCTGCCTCCCAAAGAAAGTCTTGTATATCTCTTTGTACATGATTAATTGTTATTGCCTGAATTCTTATAGAAGACCTTTAGCTGAAGAACTGTCAGGTTATTTTATATCCATTTAATTCTACCTCAAAACCCTACACTTTCATAGAAAGTAGCACACAGCTTCTCTGAAGCTCCACAAGTCTAGATTTCTTTTGGTTTGCTTACTCTCTGATGAGTATAAATTTGAAACTTTAACAAAAATAAGTATGTTTGAGCAGTTTGGGAGACTAGAGAAACAGAAATAAAGGAAGAATGGTATTTATGTCTTTACAGACCACAGAAAGAGTTGTTTTGTTTTATAGTTCACATATGAGCTTGTTCTGCCTCAATTCTTCTGAGGACCAGCAGGCTAATTAGTGAATCAATTGTGTCTTTATTACACTGATAAGTGCTATCTTCCAAGACCAGCAAATGCACCGAATGTTCACACTAATTGTCTGGAGTAACTGCAAGTCCTTTCCTCGAGTCATCTGGCCACAAGATAATATTCAATATTTATGTTCACAAGGTAAGCCTGGTGGTTTTCTGATGTCGGTCCTCTACATTCTCACTGGTCAGACCAACTCTGCTCATTCATCTCAGGGAACTACTTGTGCTATTACAGAATCACAGAATCATCAAGGTTGAAAGAGACCTTCAAGATCATCTAGTCCAACAATTTTATATTGGTGATATATAGTTGATACAGTTGAATCCAGGCATTTTCCGCTTCCTCTGCCCTTTTTCAATCTCTTATCAGGAGCTGGAAACTCGTTTTTCTTAACTTCTTAGTAATATGCTCCAACATTTCCTCAGACAGAAAGCAGTACCTTAAATTGACTGGCAAGAACAGAGGTGTTGTGGAAGCAGGTGCTGTGACAAATACACCGAGGCTGACAATGAGCAGCTGCTTTGCTGAAAACTTAGATTGATATGCTCCCACTCGAGACCAGAAAAAGACCCTTCCTACACATGGTATGAAGACCCCCATCCATGAATCCCACCCTAAGGTGGGGTTACTGGATTGTGAAATGTGCTTTTAGTTAGTTTTGGCCCACAGGTTTCATCATGTCTCAACATTGCAGTTAGCTAAAAGAAGGCAGAAATTTACTTACTCATTTTCTTACAGACATTCATCCTTTCCTTGTGTGTTATTCTGGAGGAAAATTAGATGACCATGTTGATACAACAGTCCTGAATCTTTCTCTGTATCTCCATAAAATTTGTCAATCAACTCACATTGTAGTAAAATTGAGATCTGCAGTGGTAAATGGAGTACACAGAGTACTCTTGGGCAAATGCACATCTGTGTGTCTAATAATTTAAACTCCTCTCTCCTTCTGCAGTCATGAGATAGTTTCTCCTTGTTAAGGGAAATACAAACACCAAATAGCATTGGCACTTGTCTTGTGTGGTGGAGGGATTTTTACACATCCCTTTTGGTTTAGGGAGTAGGAAAGAAGGAGGTCCTTCTGCTGGTTGCGACTGTTTTATTTTTAGTTGCCATGGATTTAAGAGGGAAATAAATACTGTGATATGCTATTATGATTGTTTAGATCAGATGCTTGAACTAGATATGTAAAAGGAACTGCATGTATGGAGAAGGAACACAGGTTCAGTAACTGGTGTTCTGGTAGAGCTTATGCTGTCCATACTCCGCAGTGTTTTGGTCCTGCACAGTTTATTTCTGGAATTCAATGCCCACTTGAAATAGTAATTTATTTCTTCTGGGTTTTGACTTTTGTTTGAGTTCTGTTGTGTTATTTTTAATGCAGATTTACTTCCAGAAAGCATACAATATTCAAATGCCCAAAGCAAGAATCACTCAGACTGGGACCAGTAACAAGTCTGTGACTAGGCTTTCTAGGGTATAGAATGAAGAACCCCAGATTCCTCCTATAACACAACTCAAATCTCATTCTGCAAGGCCTGGAGACACCTGATGTTTACACTTAGGAAAGTTTTTTCAAGTCACTGGTGAAGGTCTTTATGTAAGGTTGTGCTTATAACTGTCACATTTTCCTTTAGAAAAGAAAAAGGCTGGAAGAAGTTTTTGTAAACATTTTTGGTTTTATAAAAGTTTTGAAAACGGCTCAAGGTTACCTTAAACCTGCAGTTCCAATGAAGATGCAGCATTATGGATAAATTATGCTAAGTGGTAAATTTCTTTATGGTCACAGTTGATTAATTTTTAGTTAATAATGAAGTACAACTAAATACAGTATCTGATAACGTTTTTGCCCATAGATGAAGTAGTTTTGTGATCTAGACCCAGAAAAAATTTCAAAATGTATTTACTAACCACCTTTGAAGATAAAAATCATTTAAAACAAACTAAGAGTAATTTGAAGAGAATGCAAAAGCAGATGCCATCACCCTTTACTTCTGGGAAAAAAAAACAGGTGTTTTACCTACTCTTAAAATATTTCATATAGACCTCAACTATACCACATGATAATAAACCTCATACTTAGTGTTGGCTAGCTTAAGAGAATCAAGTTTGTTAAAATGGCATGATTATATTAGGAAAAATATTTTTGGACAAGTTACTAGTTTATTCAGATGTTGTGTAAAAATGTACATATCCTGAAGGTCAGACTGTATTACATGTGTTCCAAATAGGCTGAATCCACCCTGGCACTATCACGATCCAGAGAGTTCACTGAATTAAGCTTGTGGATACAGCTAGATTCCAAATTTAAATTAGGAAAAGTTACTACAGAAATAAAAACCCAAACTTCTTGGAATTGAAGCCACTTGTGAAACATTTTTTTTTCCATCTAACAGAGCAAGTTAAAAGTCACTGTGATAAATAGAATATGTAGTCCTTACAAAATCCAAATGGTCTTTATTACCTCTACATCATTAACATTTCCTTCTCATAGGCTATTTTTTAAGCACAGTGGGCTCTCATCTTCTGATCAGCAAAGCTGACTACATTCAGTGAAATACCATCATGCTCACACTTGGGATAAATTCTCATCAGGTCATGAATAAAATGTATTAGGCTGCTACTGTACTGATTCCCCAGAGAATGCTCATGGCAAAGCCAGCATCTAATTCTGCACTCTAAACCTCTTACTGCAGCTTGTAGGGTTTTTTCTGGTTAGATTTTAACTTTCATTTTTCAGTTGTTTGGGGGTGAGATGCTGTCCCCAAATTATTCTCACAGGAAATGATTCAAATAGGGACGGGACCATTGTCATCCCAGCTTTTGATACCATTGCTCCAGCATCACTGTGCCCTTTAACACAGTCCTACAGGATGATCCAGCCACCTGCATGTAGACATCAATCCATTTAGAGTTATGGCTGTAACAAGGCAGGGGTGGGAAAAGGGATTTAGTGTCACATATATTTGAATTTATGTTTCTGCTAAGACTGATGGCAGGATCTTTATTTGCCCCCAAAGTCCACTCACTAGTCAGAGTTTATTTATAGAAATACAGTATTGCAGGGACAAGTATGGTAATGTCCTACATAACTAGGGGAACTCTGTAAGTTTGACTGGACAGCATGTGATTGACATGACCTCAGAAAACCTGCTTAACTCACATGGCAGTAAATTCTTGACACTGAAGGCAGCCTAAAGCGATCAACCAACCTGCTGGCTTGGTTAGTCTTGAAGGATGAGCTTGCCCACACACTCTTTTCTGATTTCCTACAGAGACACCAGCTAAGCTACTGGGAGACGGAAAAGACTTAAACCAGCATTTTATTTCATTCAGCTCTCACTCCTTTTGGATAGCTGCAAACAGTCTCTAATGCTTCTTATTTTTCGGTCTCACCAATAAAGCCAGGACCACACTCCATTCCAGCTATTAGCTGCAAAGGCAGGGCTGAAGTAATCTTGCTGATATCTACAGATCCCTCTTTCATTCAGGAGAACCTCAGGCTCAGAGAAGGTGGTGCAGCAGTTTCTGGGAGCTCCAGTTCCATTGGAAGGGCTTTGGACAGTACTGGAGGAGAAAAAAGGGAGTGATACCATCAAATAGGGATGCAACTGTGGTGGCAAATTCATTTTTGGGTGTCCTTGGGCTGATGCAAATTGCAGGCTTTTTTTAACAGAAGCAGTTTCCCATGTTACAGTGCCCTAAATGCCACTATATTGAAAATGCAATGTTTCACAGCCCTACAAATATTGTGTCAGGACAGAAGCAGCTTGTGAATCATCAAACTTTATTTGCAATCTGACTATGGTTTTAATGTAAATGGCATTCTCTTAGCATTTATCAGTTTGGTTAAAGCTAGAGAAAATTTTCTTGCCAAGCTTTCTCAGCGTGCCCTCTCCCCACTTACCTCGCTTGTCTGCCTCACACACTCCTTTATCACAGCGCCTGATTCATTGTGCAAACTGGATGGAAAATGACAGAGCCTCAGTCACAAGCTTGCTTGGCTGAAGTGACATTTCTTGTGAATGACCATAATGCAAGTGGCATTTACACGACAGCATTTTTAAAAGGCAACAAATGATGTAGTGCAGTAAAACAACTTTTTTTCCTGCATTAAAGAAGGATGGACAGTTGCCATTCACTTCATGACTATCAAAATACTTCTATTTAGAGTCAAAACATCTGCTGCTTTTATATTGCTTGATTTTGTGATCTACTTAGCCCTGTCTGATTAAGTGCTTGTTGGAAACTGATGTTGAAAGTGATGTGTTTTTATCACATCATTCCCCACTCCAAGATTCACAGAGACAGTTTTCTTATTTTCTAATAGGAAGAGGGAATGAAGCATGTTGATCTGAGCTGCGTTCAGAACTGTAGCCAACCCAGAGGTGTTTGGTCTCTTGGTCTCACAGATCGCAGTCAAGAACAGTTCGCCACGGCTCCTGTGGCTCAGACCACAGACCAAGCAAATACATGCTGCCTGTACTTCTCCATTCAGAGGAATGGCTACATTAATGAGCTAGGGAAAAACACGAATTCTTGCTGAAAGTGTGCATTTTAGCAGGATCCTGGATTCACCACAGGTGTGACTTGGCCTACATCAACCCTTGTGCCCAACTTCTTGTCAACTGTCGATGAAAAAGAAATCCAAATGCTCACTTAGGTTGGAAAAAAAAAAAGGAAAGGGGAAAAAAAAAAAGCAGTTATGTTCCAAACCATATCTTGATGTAAAGGTTTGGGATTGAGGACTAGTCTACCTCAGGACATGTGTATCTGGGAGAAAAAATGGCATTCTAGTACCTAACTAAGGTCTGGATCCACCTCTGTATGCTTAATTCTTTCTCCTATGATTTAGCCAAGTTTTATACAAACATGTCACTATTAGACCTGAAGTAATTAGAGGGCTTGGAGCTGCTTCTGTAAATAGAATTTTATTCCAGTCGTTGTTCCACGTTACACTAACCCCTGCAGAAGATTTTATCAATCATTTCCTATGACAGTCTCTAATTCTCAGCTTCCTTGACCACTGCTGTATGTCATTTCTTGTCATGTAACTAATTGAGACATGACACGAGCAAGACAGAGGCCTATAACTTGAACACGTGTTTAGCAGAACAGAGTATTTTCTCAATTAGGGCCTTAGCTTCTTGATTGCTTTGTGTAATCTAGAGGGAGTATTGTCCCAAATGTATTCTTAGGTGGGGATGTGTGGTGGGACCTCTCCCTGTGAAAACAAAGACTCACAAGTTCCGCCACACCTGAACTGTTCCTAAAGTTTATTGCTGCATCAGTTCGGTTCCCCAGGACGACATCTGGAAAAGGGGTTTATATTCAGATACATCAAGTCTTCACTCTTTTCAGTTAGGGCTTTTTTTAGAAGAGATCAAAATGCTATACCTCCTACTGCTAACTTTCTAGTTGCAACCCTTAATCCAGCTTTTGAAACAGATTTGACTGTCTGGGTTATTCCATTTTATTAAACTTAAGGGATGGGCATATGATCAAACAAACTTAGTTCATGGCAGGCTAAACCTACTGCAGTTGTGAGAAAAAAGCATTTCATCATCATGGCAAAGAAGCTGTGAGAGCCTGTAATGTTGCTTTAAGGAATTGATGTCAGGAATGCTTCTTTGGAAAACAATACAACGGGACAGGAAAGTAGTGAAGAACAATTAGAAGCCTGAATAATAGTTAAAACATAAAAGAAAACAAGGTTATATCTCTATTTTTTTGCAATAGGTATAATTTTCTGCAGGTACCAATCCATGCATGTGCTAGGGAACTGGGGAGGAGGATTTGATAGACGTGGCAACTGACAAAGATGAATGATGATGTGGTCACTAAAGATCTTGTCACCCCCCCTGAAAAACATTCTTAGCCCTGCCAGATGATTTGACCTCTGTGTTTCTTGTATAATCTTGTATACCAAGTATCTACTTATGTATTTTCCAGTCCTTGTTGTCATAATATTGATGCCCCTCACAGCAGTATATTCCCATCTCCAGCCTTATAGTGTCTCATTCTTGAGTCAGGGAGACATACAGGTTTTCTAAATAAGGATGCTTTGCAGCTTTGACTATGTAACTGTAATAAAAGATTCAGTTGCAGCTGTCTCAAGTACTAATCCCAGCATTGCTTATACCATTCAAGAAAATATACTAGTAATAATAAAAAATATACTAGTAGGGTTGTATTCTCATTTGGGCTTATATCAGCATATCTATATGGCAAAGAGTTCCTCAGTTCAAAGAGTTCAAAGAGTCCCACAGCTGTCTGGCAGTAACCCACAGTGGTTAGGAAGTCCACTCAGGGAAGAGGTCTATGTCTACCAGGACTGGGAAATAGAAGCACAAAACAAAAAACTTAATCCTTTCCCCAGACAGTTTTCAGACTGCATGCAGAAAACCAGCAAAGATATCAGGTAAATGAGAGAGCTGTACTGCAAAGGCATTGGACATATTGGTTCTAATACATCAGCAGGCTAGATACTGCTAAGGTCTTTGCTATCTTCACAGAGAAAGAGGAGGGACTGAAGGACAATCTTGACATAACTTTGCAAAGGTTTAGAGGACTTTGTGAAAAGCACAGGTGATGCCATAGACTGAAAAGGGTTGGCAAGAAATCATTTTGATAGTGAACAGAACTGAAATGAAAAGTCAAATATGTTAGGATCCTTGAATGAGATCACAAGTGGCCTGTGTCTGACAGAACAGCACAGAAAAAAAAGACAGCAAAAAGTTTCCAAACCAAGAGTATTATGATCAAAATTAATGACTCATAGAACAGCACTTTGCAGCAGCAGTCTGAATGGATATGCAAAGAGAGGGATCTATTAAAGCAGAAGAAAATAATACTGTACTATTGAAAATGTAAGATAGTGAAAGCCTGGATGAGTCATACTGTGTAAAGGAACTTTGGCAGAAGGAATCAACAATATTGTGCCATGGCCAGAATGTGAAAAACTAGAAACTGAAAACACTGCAACTGAACAATGAGATAGTAGGGGTGGCCTCAGTAAGTCAAAGGAACATTGTTGTGGAGGAAAGAGGTGTGGATCCACAAATTGGTTTTCACTCTAATAAACAGCCTAGTGGCTGGAGTTTCCAGATGCAAGCTTCAGTCTGCAAATAATGTGCTAACCACATGCAATCACACAGCTCCTTCCACAGAGGACAAGGCCAGCCGTGCATTTGTGGATAATGCCTGGAAAGGCATTTATGCTGGGTGTTGTGTAAGAGACAACAGCACAAGAAAGAACATCTTTTGATAAAATGTATTCATATTCCTATTACTATGTTTGTGCCTGGGATATCATCAGGATCTGGACATAGTCTATTAGACCTTATTCAGAAAGAAGCAGGCTGAGATTTTTACTTCCCTGTGCAGAAATACAGCAAACAGGCCAACTTCAGAAATTAAAGGGAAACTGAAAGCAGAATAATTGCCTCAGGTGGAGCTCATACTATTGCTGTAACAGTAGTATGGATGGAGTGAGGTAGAAGAAGGGTATTTAGTAGAGCAAGAATTCAGCACATGGTAGAGTCGCTGTAGAGTATTGTTCTCAGCTGAGGCACACACATTGCTCACCCATGGAAATTTTACTGCGGGGAGCAAACTGCCCGGCTGGTGCTGGACCAGGGCATGTGTTAGTAAGCAGGAATGGATGAAGAGCAAAGTGAGTGCAACAGATATCAAGGGGAAGAGGACAAGGGGAGCTTGGGCACACCTGCCTGCTCTGAACAGCAGGCAGCTGTACCATCCAGAGCATGATCTAAGGAGCAGCCTGAAACACATAGCTGGGAAAACTACCAACTCATAGACAGGATCTGTTGATGCCTTGTGTGGCTACCTAGAAACAGAGACTAGACAGGAGTAAGGGAATAAAGGTAGGTATTTATTTGAAGGGCCTTCAAAGGTACGCCCTGGGGAGCCAGAGGCTATTTCCAAAATGGACCCCAAGATGGACGACAAGTCACGAGTCCTTCACACTTTTATAGGTTTGGTCCATTTGCATATCAGCATAAATTCACCAATTAAAACTTTAGCTAATTACATAATTTTTTTCAATTTCTTCACCTCTCTCGTGGCCCTAGTTTACACCTTTGAGCCTGGGACAGTCTGAGTGTCCCTGAATAACAAGCTCAGAGAAGCTTTGTTGTGTCTATCTAGCCTAAGAGAGCAGCTAATGAGCTACAAGAAACTTCAGAGTTACATACTAAGCAATACAGAATTTGAGAAGTATAAAGGTTAAAACCTAAGGTATCACTGTAGCAAAGTCTTTTTCTCTGACACTGCTTTTGGTGGTTACCGGTACAATTACCACTGTCAGCAATCTGGGAGAATAGGGGTTGCTAAGAATTGAAGGCCTTTTGATAAAATCTCCACCTCAATAGTTAAGATTGATGAGCAATGCATAGAAAGGTTATTTATTAGCTTTTGTGCCTCCTTTTCCTCCTCACAGAGTTTTAAGTCTCAACATGGCACGCTCACCAGATATGTTAGTGGAAGGAAAGTCTGCAAATTTATGTAATCTTTTTCCTTGGGGTTGAACCCAAATGTCCTGATCTCCCTTGGTACCTAGACAATTACTCAATTTACTGAGACATGAACAACCATATGCGACACAGGCTTGTGCACAGGGTTGGACTTTAAATTAGATCACATTCCTACAGGCAGCATTGACTCAAATCCATACGGAACTGTGGTTAACAGAGACCATACAGATACAATTATGGTGCCCTTGCTTGCTCCCGAAAAGGGACTGCAGTATCTCCTGTTAAATGGCAGTGATATATCTAAAGAGATCACGGGGTCACCATGACAGTCTCTGCCACCGAAACAGCCTTAGACATGCAGCTCTTCAGCCATGAAACTTTCCTAACTCATTCAAGGAGGTAAACAGCAGGTGGAGAGACAAAATTCACATTTACAGATTACATCTGTAGATGAGAACAAGAACTGCTATGCTCAGATGAGTATGAATTGATGAGATTCTCTATTCTGCTATCACTCCAAAGAAGTGGAAATAGCTATTTTCATTCAATTTTACCTTTATTTTGGTAGAACAGGCTTTTCAGTAGATTGCACTGAGCCTCCAAAATCTTTTCTGAGGGATGATGTGGAATTCAATTGCTAGGTTTTTCCTTACCATTTAGCTCTAAGGTATTTCCATAAACAAGCAAACAAAAAGCAAAAGGAAAAGTCTAAAAGTATTTATTAAACACTGATGGGAATCAAAGCACTAGAATTTTAATTTAATCAGATTTTAGACTGTAGTTTAGGGAAATAACTTACCTGGGTTTTATTTTCTTGGTAGACTTGTGAAGTAAACCCTGTAATTTAGTGAATGCTAAACAAGTAATGAATGCTAAAATTTAGTGCAACAAATTTATTTAAAACATCAATCATGCTAAGCCTGAACTTACATACATAAACTCATCATTAACACAATTACAGTTGTACAAACTGTAAACATTGCCATTTAGCATTAAATTCATAACAGTCAAGAGATGAAAATGTAAAAATTAGCTTCCAAGTTGCCACTCACAGAGCTACTTTTGATTCCAAGTTTTTGGTGGATATCTTAAATCATGTTTCAGTATTGATTATAAAAGACATATACCCTTATTGGGACAAGCTTCTATTCATTTCTTTCTAATGTGTATACAAACTGATTCAAGTCTAAGCCATGTTTTGAGTCCCATAACAGAGTTCTAAGGTATTCTTGCAGGTGTAATTATAAATAAATCAGAGATCTGTTAAGTACCTTGTCATCTCCAAGCTGCAAAAAGTCATTATGCAGTAACCACTTCTTCCTGGTTTCCCCTACACTCTGTTCTCAGGAGTACAGTATTTGTCTTTCACTGGAGGATACAGACACTCAGCTTTTGTATGCTGGCATTGTTTGCTCCCTCTGCACGGTCTCTGAAGGGAGCTGATGTTGCAGGGAGGACCTCGCCCCTTCCGCACATCTGTGGAGAGTTCCCAGAGCAACAGAACCCTCTGCAAAGGTGTGGTGCTGTATGCCCACCCCTGCCTGTCCTCTCCACGTGGTTCCCCCTTTCCCCGCCCCTAGTCCTAACCACTCCCTCGGGTTTCTCCCTATTGGTCTTGTTACCCCAACCTCGCCCTTGTGCTGCCCCTATGCTCTGACACCATTCGTCCATGTGCTCTCCCCACCGCCCTCTTCCTCAAGATAAGGGACTCCAGGGAACGTGCTTGTTTTTTCTGTGCCTCTGGGGATCAGTGAGTGACCAGCCTCTCTCCCTCTGCCTTGAGCACCGTGCCATGTGCTGGCCCTCTGCCTTTGGGGGCCAGCACATGTGCTGGTCCTAGATTTTTGGCAGTTAGCATGGAATAAAGACATTCTGCAGTCTCCATGCGAGGGACCCTTCTCGCCTCCTTTATCGCCACCGTGCTGTGGAGCTGACAGCCAGCTGGGACAGTGTGGGCTGCCCAGAAGGGCTACGGGAAGCGGAACAGCCGCTCTCCCCAAGATAACCCCGCAGAGCTCTCCAGGAAGGTTGTGGCTTGCCTTACCAACGCAGGAAACACACACTGCAACACAAAGGGAAGCTGGATTTGGAGATACTGAAATACAGGGATGTTCTCTTCAAGTCTACCCTGCCTCTTAGTCTCACAGGGATATCCTTACAGTGGGTACACAGCTGGGCTAAAGGCTGAATGAAACCTGATATGTGACTCTGCAAAGGCTTGCTCTGAAAACCACTTCTTGTCTAGCTCCTATGATGTGGATTTATTGTTAAATCAATGTTTCATGGCAGCAGTCTCTCTGCTGAGTCTCTGTAATTTGGCATGGGATTCTTACTGAATGAGACTTTGTCACAATAGTGATGGTCTCCGCGTTTATGTCATTTCAAAGCAATGATAACCTCTAGAAAATTTTTGTGCTGAAACACTATGATGTTTTTCTTCTAATATGATTCATTGATTTAGACATCTGACTGACAAAGTTACAGGTTCCTTTTTATTTATAATAAATCTTTTTACTTCTTTGGAAGCAAAGCAGACTCTACGAATACCTCATACAACAAACCAAATCTGTGTTGTAACTGAGAAAGGTAAAAAAAGAAGCTTCTGTGTACTTTCTACATAGCTGTCTCTGTATTGTTGTACTTCCCTCGTCTATAGCTTATGATGTGGAGTCAGTTCCCCACTGCTTTTGTAGTCATTCTGCTGAAAAACTAAAATGGCAAATCTGCACCTTGTTGTAATAGGAAGTTAAGAAATGCTGCCTTTTAAAATGACCCAAGTTATGAGTATCTGCTCTCTGGACTCTTCAAATGCTATAATCCCCAGAGCTAAGCAGAGTAAGAGCTACTTTTCTTCAGGATTAGCAAAGCAAGAATAAATGTTCTCTTGTGGAGGAGGTGCATATCCTGCCTGGGACTAAGACACAAGCCTGGGTAGTGAATACCTCTCCTTTCACAGTGCTGTAAATCTGGAGTGTCAGAAAGAAACTTCTGTGTAAGACACCTGATGATTTGATGAAGAAAAAAGAAATGTGAAAGTGAACAACATTTCACAGAAAGTCTGCTTTCAAAGTAGAAATATCACCAACAAAACAAAGGCTGTAGCATTGTTCACAATTCTGACTAAATGGAATGAGGGACCTTCCTTTTTCCTTGGAAACCTGATTATTCCAACATTGCCTCTTTGACATTCCTTGATACCCTTAGAGGCCACAAAGCAGATGGCATCTAATCTGTCCTAAAGCTATGAAAGTTAGATGGCTACGTTTGGGCCAGTCACAGCAGTCTTTTTTACAGTTGTTAGAGAAAAGTGGCCACCTCCAGAGACAGTTCACATGATCTGTCTTGGAAAACCATTTTAAGATAAGATGAGACATTTATGGAGGCACTTTTTTCCTTTGAACCAACTTTAAAGGTACTAGAGGTACTCAGCTTGGATCTTTAACTGCCGAAGTTGGGGTAGACTAACTTTTTCAGTAACTCATCCGTCACTGAAGATTCAGCCCACTTAAATCGAATGTCCTAGTATGAAATAAGGATATTAAATCAGGATAAGGTAGGTTTGTTACAAGCAGGAGTAATTGCCTCTTAAGCCAAGATGCTGGTAACACCAGCAAAGGGAAACACTTACCTTACAGTGAGGAAGGGAATAAGAGAGCCTCTGAAGTTACAATCCTTCCAGTAATACTGAGTAGGCATTACCAGTCTCCCCCTCTTCTCCAAAGTAATTTGATTCCCAATGGAATTATAGTGCTATGTTTTTAACACCATAAGGCACTTACTGTATATTTTGCATGACATTATTTTGACTTTTTGTCTTGTGGTATTTCAAAATAAACCCATTCTCTTCATTTTAGCATTACTAGGAGGTTGCTTCCCAAGCTCACCAGAAAAATTTCTTCCCTGAAAGGGTTGTCAAGCATTGAAATAGGCTTCTCAGGGAAGTGTTTGAGTCATCATCCCTGGAGGTATGTAAAAGATGTGTAGCTGTGGTACCTAAGGACATGGTTTAGTGGTGGACTTGTCAGTGTTAACAGCTGGACTCATTGATGTTAAAGGTGTTCTCCAACCTCAAGAATTCTATGATTCTCTGTTTCTAAGTGTAAGCATTAACTTCATGGAAGGCTGACTGAATCTCCAAACTCCACTACGTGTGTGGAACTGGGCTTGGTGCTGTCACGTAACCATGAGGAATTCAGCGACATATGGGAAAGAAATCCTTATGGGCTATCAATTATGACACAAGCCCTTCCTAGGTTCTCCATCCTAAAAGACTTCATGGCACTCTGAAGTGGCAGTCTGATAACTTTGAACATTTAAATAGCCCTTGGATACCTATTTTTAGGGCACTACACTCCACCCCTGTACTCTGTCACCACCGTCTCTTCTGTTTTCACATGCTGAGCAGTTTCAGGTGCTGTTTCTTTGTTTCTAAGAATATGTGAGGCAGCCAGGAGCAACCAGGCAGAGAACAGCATGTGGAAAGAAGGCAAAGCACAATACTGTGGAGTTCTTACTTCAGGGACTCCTGAGGTTTTCCCTGTTGGTAAACAGGTGCTGCTCTTCTGCCTGTCCTAGAACACAGCACACTGCATTGAAGGTCATAGGCACATCTGACATTTGTTTGAGTGTTGGTATCGGTCCTGAATGTATAGCTCACTGATCATCAGTTAAATGCATGCTATAAATTGAACTGCTTCAAACCCCATTTGATTTACACAAACTGAGATGAGCTTTTTTATCCCATGACCAGGAGGCTCTGTCATGTTTTCTTCACATTTATATTCGTTGTCTCAAGTATAGCTTATGAAACAGATAAGTATTTATCTGAGAGGGAGGCTCAGTACTTTATTCAGCCTTTCTTTTCCTGCTAATCCCCTTTCTCACATGTACTTTTGAACACGGTAACTTGTGTGGAGGTAGTAGGACAATGCCGAACACAGGCATCTCAGTTAGCTGGTGGGATGTATTCTTCACTGAGGCTGAAGGTCTTAAGAAGTTAGGAAATCCCTTCGGATCAGGTGGCAAAGAAGGAGACAGCCAAATTCTTTTTCCATGGCCTTGTAATTCTTAAGCTAAGGGGCACAAGATGGACAAAGCTGACAAGGGAATAGAACCAACAGACTTCTATTTTTTGATGGTGACATCCATGACCAAGATTTTCTGAAGACAGATATGTAATCCAGGGTTGCCCTTGAAATATCTTTGTGATTTTTTATTTTGATGATGGGGGCGCAAACTATAAGATTAGCTTTCTGAAAATAAACCCTTTGAGAAGTTTCTAATGAGACACAAGTGTACTAATCAGGCACATGGCACAAAGGATCATTCAAAAAATATTTGAAAATAAGTATGGCAAGTCAAGGGTAAGACAAGGGTTCTGTTACTCCCAGGTGGTATTTTCTTTGTCTTTGAAATACTTGTTATCTATCAATGCAATAGAAAAGGACTTTTTTGGCAAGTAGCAACTTCAACTGGTTTCCTTACAGGATTGTCCTGTCTTTCAAAGAGTACATTCCCTGTGTGTATCTCATTCACCAGCATATCCTCAGCAAATATAAATCAGTAGAGCTTGAATTACATTCCTGTATCTATGTTGACTTTTTTCCTTTGAGGATATGCACTATAGCCTCTGAAACTTTACTGCGTAGAATAGAGGAACTCCTAGATTATTAAATTAATGTGAAATATAGATTAACTTTGGAAACAATAAAATCCAGAACAAGAGCCAGAAACCAGAATTATAAGAGCTCCTGACTTTCTGAAATGATTCATAACCCAAAGAACATGATCAGTTTTCTTCAGAATGTTGAAAGGTTTTTCTTTCTTTACCTAGAAAACAGACCCGTTTTGTAAAGCAACCTTGTGGGGGGTGGATGACTTTCTCTTCATAGAGAGAAAAAATTGTTCATAACCTGAGGAAGATTCTTGAAACACAAGGTTTAGAAGCCATTGTGCAGAAGAAGCTTTCTTTTTTTTACAGAGGATTTTCTTTTGGTCAAAATGCAATTTTCTGACCTGTAACAAGAGAGTAAAGAAAGCAAGAATCCTGCAATTTTTTACCTTGTTTTCCCTTTCATAGCTCAGTGACAGAATTGGGTAAATCTACACACAAACAGGAAAGAAAATAAGAACTCTGTGGCAAGTCCCAAAATTGTTCTTAACTAGCAGAAAAGAGTAGCAGAGGGACTGAATTCAAAAAGAGAAGGCTACTGGGAAGGGATCTAAGCAATGACTATCAAACAGTCTGAAAAGAGAAATACCTTGGGTATTGATGCTTGCTAACACCATCCAGGCCACTTGAAATAAGGTCAACATCCTTGCACAGAAAAAGTGACAAATCCGCTATGCAATCTTTGCCAAATCACAAAAATAAATTTTGCATTTAAGGCCACAAGGACCCTACAAGATGTGTTTAGGAACAACCTGATAACTTTTCTGTGTAGTCTTAATATGTTTAACTTTTAAAAGATTCTTTTAAACAATTTGTTTTGGTGGAATGGTTTACCTTAACTAAAATGCAGGCAGTCCACAGTAAATAAAAAAACCTTTTCAATTTGTCATTTCCTTGTCCCTATTTTGTCCCTAACTTGCTTAAAAGAGCAGTGGGATCAAGACACAGATGTACAGTAGAATATCTGATGAAAAAAGTGACACATAAGATTTGTTTTCTGACTGATGTGACTTTGCATTTGCAGTCTGGTCTATCCATAAACCTCTTCAAAGGCTAGGTATGCGGTAGGCAGTGAAATCAAGTTCCTGAACTTTTTTGTCTCTTGAACTTTTTGCAAGGCCTTGAACCCTTACAGTGTTGTTTTTCTGGATGTGGTAAAGGGAAGGAAGAGACATTACAGAAACTTTGTTCTAGGATTTAGAAAGAAGAATAAAGTAGAAAAAATATGGGTATTCAATGGCAAAAGCTAGTTATGCAATTTAGTTTCCTGCTTCAAATCTCACTGTCAGCAAGGAACACTTCTGTAGGTAGGCTTAGATATGCAATCCCTAGGTCCCTCCCTGGGTATAGTCACGCACAACCATTCCTTTGCTACCAAGACAAAGCAGAAAAGCAGAATTTCTGAAGACCTATGATAAGGGCATCTAAATCCACCACTTGCTTGTAGCCTTGGGCACCCTAAAGAAAAAAAAGCCCCTGACACCTGGGTCAGATGGCAGTGGGGCATGAGTTGCCAGCCTCCTTTGTCTCATCTGTGCCTCCAGCATGGGGCTGCCTTTGCCCTTAGAGTCATGTACAAATATACATTGCACAGCAAGGAAACACACCATGATAGCTCTCCAAAACTTCAGGGAGGTCTTTTTAGAAAAAGGCCCTCAGAAGGCTGAACAATGGCTTCTCCCTGACCTCAAGGTCTGGGACAGAGCTGAGGGCAGCAGAAATATCTGCACAATAGCCATTGTTAAGAAGAAACAATATTTTATTCCCTAAATGCTTGGCAGTCAAAGTTCATCCCACTCCCAGCCAGGAGCAGGGCCCTGGGATCCACTGGCTCAGCTTCAGCCCTGGGCTTTGGCACCTCGCTGGGGACAGGAATGGATTATGGTCCCACGAGTGAGCCCGGCTTGGCACGGCCCATGGCCGAGCAAGGAAGGGCTGCAAGGAGCTGGGGACCAGCACTGCTGTGGCATTGCTGAGGCAGGGGCTGACAGCCTCAGTGGGCTGATGTGTCATCCTGGGCCATGGGCAGGGCAGGGGAAGGAGTGGGAGGCCAGCAGGGACAGTGCAGACTGTGGGGGTAGTTCTTAGGCGCCTGGCAGTGGCCCAGGCAGTGCAATGATTAAAGAAACCAAGGTAGAGGCTGGCTATGTTCTCTTTCGCACTTGTTTTCTGATCTCAGTTTTCTACCCTGGTCAAAATATCTACTTGACAAGAATGGAAACATGAATAGAACTTTAAAGTAAAATGCATTGTGTTGTACAGGTTTTGTACAAATTGTATTCCACTGTTTTTATTTTTAAGAAATAGTCCTTGAAAAAAGAGTCCACCCAGGAGAAGTTGTCTATCCACAGTTCTTGTTTTAGAACTTGCATAAAGTTACTATATGGCTTATCTTCACCACCGTTTGATGGTTATCTTTTAGCATGAATGCTAAAAGGACAATGGAAACATAACAAAAATAGTGCCCAAACAACTACTGCTATTTTAAGAAATATTTGAAATGAGGCTTAACATTGTTGACAGCTGCGAATGAGCCCGGAAAACAAGGCAGTTCCAGCAAGCATCACTGGTCAGAGATGAGTAACACCCTCTGATTAAGCATCTAGCAAATAATATCAACTAGCTAAAATGAAAATTTTATTTAACTGAAGACTATTGCATGCCTGGGTTGTAGATAACAACAGCTCTCCTTCAAACTAACTCTATGAAAATCAGTAAAATTACCTTTTTTTTACAGTGGTCCAAAAGACTGAAGAAACACCAGCTAGTCCATCTTGCATTTAGTCAGGTAAAATATGGGGAAAGCATTCCATGTGAAACAGCCAACTGCATCATACAGTGTAGGGAATATGTATCTCTAGACACTGATCAGGTCCAAAAGGAGCCTGTGGGTCATCCTGAGTTGCTGCCAGACCACAGCACTGACCAGCTGCCTCAACAAGTGCAGGGTGCCCAGGGTAGCCATGGGATTCTGTCCTCACCAGCCAGGGTCCCATAGGACCCGGCAAGCCCAGGGATGGTGACCAGGGTGAACCCAGAGCCATGTGGCTGCTCGGCACGGTCACAGGGCCAGGACAGGGCTGGAGTCCAGCCAGGTCAGGTCTGTAGGTCACGGTCATTGAGGTACCTGTCTGGGCATAGCCATGCCTAGAGCAATAGTCAGGCAGAAAATAGGCAAGTTCAAGCAGGGAGGCCATGAGTTCAAATGCATCTCCGAGGAAAGGGGAGCTCTTTCTGCCCGGCTCTTTCACAGCAAGGTGATCACAGTTTATCTAACCAAGCCATAGCAAAGCTGGCCTGAGCATGTGTAGCCAGACCCCAAGGAAGGGGGAGGGTTACAGAGCCTGTTGCTGTATAGCCACAGCTGTTCACACAAACAGGAGGTTTTGACTCTAAGGTACAGTACTAAAGCAAAGATTTCTCTCCAGTTAAAGCTCAGTGAGAGTATTAGACTTTGGTCACCATCCCCCATCCCCATCCCTGGAAGTGTTCAAGGCCAGGTTGGATGGGACTCTGAGCAACCTGGGCTAGTGAAAGCTGTCCCTGGCCATGTCAGCAGGGCTTGAACTAGATGGTCTTTAAGGTCCCTTCCAACCCAAGCCATTCTGTGATTCTATTAACACCTTCAAGAAAAATAAAAGGAGAAAAAATGCTCAGTAAGAAGCAAAAGGAAATAGAAGTGCAGAAAACCCGTTGTATGCAGAATGAATCCAGGAATGGCATTTTTCAGTTCAGAAAAATAGTATTCCTAAACACATAAAGCAATGCTTGCCAAAAAAAGAGAAGGAAGTGAGCAGTCCTGCATGCCCAGGTGGTTGAACAAGAGAAGGAAGAAAAATCAGATACTAGATAAAAAATGATGTGAAGCATTAGGAGAAATTTTTTTTCAGGTAAAGTTATGCCCTGGAACTATGCATACTTCAAGTTGGAAGTTTTTTCTAGAACTGGATGGGCTCCTGAAAGCATTTCAGTGCCTTGGTTCTGGTATCTTCCCTAAAAGTATTCTGACTAAATGCTTTCACCTGGATTTGGTCTCCACTGATGCTGGAGTTTTACCATGTTTCTATAACTTCAAGAGATTTGACATGCTTTTTGGCAATTCCTGATTGAAATTCCTTCAGGAAATCATATTTTTAGATGTAAATCCCAACAGGGGAATGGAATGAACATTTCATTCTTAATGGAAACATCTTGTACTATAAGCATTTTGACTCCAAATGTACTTTTGACATAGTTATCCTTGTATGTTGTAATTCAGCACCCAACAGTGTAAGGATCAATAGCTGCCTTCATTTGCTGTTTGTCTGGCAACACAGAACACGTCCCTTAGGGGCCTATGCTTAAAGCAATTGTTGCTAAGAAACCCATTAAAATGTGTTGTTAATTGACAATGAATGGCCTTCTAGTTCTTGGGAACATTTCTTACCCGCCCTGTTTCTTGTGGTGTACAAATGAGACATCATGTACTGGGAGCTGCTGATGTCAATGACACTGGTTTTTTAAGAAGCACACACAGCAGCGGATGAGAAAGGCCACAATTATCAGATAAGGGAGTTGCCTTTATTTGCTTTGATGGTGGTTATTTTATTTGGGTGGCATCACAGAACTCTGTGTGACTGAAAGAAAGCAAGCAAGAAAACAGAAACAGATGGGTTTCTCAGCCATGTGAATGAGATCACGTAAAGCATTCATGTTTGCACACGTTTTCCCTATACCTGAAATACTTCTGCTTTTCATGAGCTTCCTCCTAAATTCCAGTTTTGCTGTAAGAGCTAATCAAACATCTTAAAACATGTAGTTTTAAACTTTTCACGCATGCAGCTACCTCATTTTCTTGGCCTTTCGTCTGCTGAGTATTCAACAAGCCCTAGGTTTGTCCCCCAGATCTTTCTAGGTTGTAAATTGTTACTTAATACAAAGTTCATCCAAAAAGCTGTGTTTTTAATCACTAGTCATTGCTTTGGTTTCCAAAAATCTACAACAGTCACACAAACTAGAAGCAGAGAAGAGGATAGGGTTTAAATGAAACATGGCATAAATCATGAAATCATAAATCATGAAGGATTTAAATGAAACATGGCATATATACACCTATACCAATGTTATCTTACATAGACTTTTCTGACAGAATACTGCATGTCTGTCTCAGGATGTGTTGGCCAATGATTTGTAAACAAAAATGAGACATGTTTTAAGAATTTAGCAACTGGTTTTTTTCATTTCTTTCTTCATGTCCATATCCCTAGTTTTAATTGACATCAATTGCTTATTCCAATTTAATCTTATGTGTAGGAGAGTGCAATGAAAAGGCCTAATAATACAACAAAAAGTATTTTACCTGAATCTTTTCAGACAGAAAATACTATTTTGAGAAGCACAGGAGAGAACTTATTTCTGAAATAAAAATAAAAAAGGAAGCATGTTGATACAACTTAAAAAAAAATTTTGGAAAGGAACTTCATTTTTTTAGACATTTCTTTAACTTTACAAAAGATCAATAAATTAATTGATCTAATCTTAATAAAAGACTTTTAATCATTCTTCTTTCAGAAATCATAGAAATTTTTTAGATTGGTTTCATTTCGGTCTTGGAAAAAATCGGGTATTTGGGAAATTTGATTCTGAACGCTTAGGTGGCTGACTTAAATGCTGATTTATGGAAGCCGAATCAGCATTGAATGGAGAGTGATCAAACCTTAATGCTAAGCAGATAGGATTTTGGAGGGTTATTGAAATCCTATTGGATACTTATAAAATTAGGGAATCATTGAAAGTGAGAGAGACCTTAAAAATCACCTAGTCCCAACCCCCTGCTGTGGGCAGGGACACCTTTCACTAGACCCGGTTGCTCAATGCCCCATCCCAGAAAACTGTTAATTTATAACCAAGTGGACACATTTTGTAGCATTCTTTCAGTTCCCCTCCACAGTGCAACAAAAAACGGTACAGTTATAATAAACTCTGTATTTTCAAAGAAAAAATAATAATTGCTCAAGAATTCCTCAAGAAGAGCCTTTCTAGTTCTTTCCTATGACAAATTTATTGGAGGAGTGTGTTTGACAGGCCAGCATAGTCTATTTATCCAAAATAGATGTTTCTGTGTTCAGTAATCTCTAACACAGCAAAGGCAAAATCGGAGTGACCTGGATCTCTGTACTCCTCAGTGACTATGAATTTTCAGGGTAAGCTATGGGGAATAGATGGCTCTGCTACTGCTGAGTTTTTGCACAGTGCCCTGCTCAGTGTATCAGATGCGTAGGGATGTTTTCATATATATAAGGAAGTAAAATGACCCAAGTTACTAATGTTTTTTTGCCATCCGAAGGACATTTTTCAGATTGAGATCTCTTCAAAAATTTGTCTCCAGAACCAATTGCTTTTGTTTCCACTTCATACAGAGCAGAATTCACATCACTTTCAAACTTAGCTCCTGGAAGTCTCAAAAGAGAGACTGAACATAGAAGACAATGGTCCTGTTGCCATGTAACGTCACGAAGTTCCTTATATTATGTTGTATTAACTCCAGAAAGCTACTAAAATCTGCTTAGGAGGATTAGCTGTAATTTCTTCTTCTAAAAAATAGTTTATTGATTAAACTTCGTCCCAAAGCTAGCATTCAGGTTAGAATAAGAGCCTGTGGTAACCACTTACCACAATGAGAAATTTGTTTCACCAGGAACATATACAGAAAGGCTTTGTAAATGAAAGATAGCCCATCCTTTCCCGTGGCCTCTTTCCTTGAAACAGCTCTTATAATACGTCTATCAGTCTAAGTATGTCATTGTCATGTTTAATCAAAGATTAAAATAAAAATTAATTTCATCATCCATCTCTTCTCAAAGATATCTCTGGGTCAACAGTGCAGGAAACTAAAGTTATTAACTAGATGATGAAGGAATTCTGCCAAGAACAGTACCTGACTGCTCCCACAAGATCTCTAAGTAGCACTGATACTTTCTTCAGTAAAATAAATCCCCGTTCATTAATGCAAAATACTGAGCAAAATCTGCAAGCTTTAACTTGACAGCAGAGCCAGTTCAGGCCACACAGCCTTTACCACATGCCAGGCTTGGAACTTCAAGGGTTAGGCAACTCAGCTTCTTATAAAGGTTTTTGCATTCCTCCCAGTTGCTGCTTCCTGGGTCATTTTTTAGGAGCTGTGGAGGTATAGACAGTTGCACGCGCAGCTGCAATCTAGAGAGTGGTTGTGCATTCAAGGAGAAGCTGAGAAAAAGGGTTCCTTCATCAGGAGACAAAAATATTCAGTCAATCTGGTTGGCCAGCAAGATGCAATATGAGAGGTTCAGACTGCCAACCCATGTTTCTGGATTTCCTTCATTCCCTCTGAGGGCTGCTTGCTAACTATGAACCTTCCCTTCCCTTCCCTTCCCTTCCCTTCCCTTCCCTTCCCTTCCCTATGCCTATTAAAATTAACTCTGACACTTGAAATGAAACTGTACCTAAGTGGACATAGCGAAGAGATGTACTAAAGGCATTTCTTTGCAATGAAAACCTTAATTTTTTCTGGACCTGGCAATATTAACTTGCCTGTAAATCAGTCAGGACACCTTAACTGCCTGAGTCCACCATGAGCATTCAAGTACAGCCGTGAGGAACTGATAAAAAGAAAAAGATTCAATGACTGCCATTGCAATGTTAAAAAAATGTTAAAAATAATGTAAAAGTCCTGCAAGTAACTTTTCTTTACTATTTTTCCCTTTAGGGAAGCAAAACATAAAATAGTACAAGTGAGACAGTAAAAAGTGAGAATCCACTGACACTTTTGTTTCTGATTTTATTTTTGATCTGTGTTGGCTTGGCAGATTCTATTGACTTCACCAGACACATTTGATGATAACATTTTCAAGGACATCTAAACAAGTTAGGCTCCTAAGTCTTAACTTAAAACTTGCAATAGTCTATTGGGCTCCTAAATACCTTTTTAAGTCAATTACACTTAAACTCCCAAGGTCTGACCCTGAAAAAGGGATTTATATGCTACAATAAAAGCTGAAATACAATTACGTACATGTGACTTAGGTACATCACCCTTGAGATTGAAAGATAACTACATGTTAAGAGAAGCTGCTCCTTCAGCAGGCATAGTTAGTGCTGAACCCACAGCTCAGCAGTGCAACAGCTATATGGCACCTTATCCAGGCTGCCAGGCTGGAGAAAAATGTCCATTTAGGAAAGATCTGCTTTGAGATCCATCTGTGGTAACCTGTTTGTTTTTTAAGGCTGTGCCACAGCAAAGCAGGAATTCAGTATAAATCTGGGTAGGACAGGCCAAGCTGAGCCTTCCCCCAGTAGAATGGTGGGATGCCAGAAATGGGGAGACCAGCAGAGGTTTCAGTGCCACTCACTTCAGCGGCTCACTGGCTCACCTTCAGTGACCACACAAGGTCTGTGTAACAACTTCTGATGTCTTACTTAGACACTGAAAAAATTTTAGGAAGGGGGAGATGTTAGCAAAGCAGGATATGTGATCTTTTCTTGCTTGAAAATGTCCAGCGAATGAGGACCATGCCGAAAAGTCAAAACTTGTAGCAATTAAAATGTGTGTGCCATTAGCCAGTGACATTTCTTCCCCCTGTGGTCTAAGATGGCCAAAGCAGTGCAATGTGTTCTATACACCAAGTCTGGAAAACTGGTTGTTTGCTTTGTATATTACTACTTTTTTCTTTTTGCCTTTTGTTAGTACCAGAGCTTTCATGCCATTGGTAATTTTCCTCCAATTGTTTTCTTCACAGCTGCTATGAAGGTTCCTGTGGGGCTGAAGCCTTCATACAAGCAAGACACCCACTGATATTTCCACTTCATTCTTCCATACTGCTGTCCTTTGCCTCGCTGTCTGACACATTGCAAGCTCTTACTTTCCATCTGTACCTCAGCAGCACCAGTGACAGTCAAACATGTCACTTAGCACTGCTGTGACACTGCATCAATCAAGTGCACACAGATCCCTTGCTGGTGTGTGACTTGAATGAAAGGGTAAAACTTGTTCTTAAATCATCTAATCCACTTTTACTTCGGGGAAGGAGTCCATACTTAAAAATGCAGTGACCTACTTCTTCCATGGCTAGAATTTAACAGTTGACAGCATGTAGTTATACTCTGCTCCATCCAAGAAAGTTTTTATGTGCAGTTTATATATCTTCTACCATGCAGGGATCCCCTGAAGCATCCCTTTGCACCTACATCAGCCCCCACACTAAGCTTTCTTCCTTTATGAACCAACATCATGAGGCAAGTGGGCATACATATGCCTGATTCTGTACTGTCACCCAGCTAGATGACCCTAACTTGGACCAGGAAATAGTAATAGCAATCCTAGTACTATGGATGTAGTCCAAGCAATGTGATCTGTAAAGGCCCTCTAGGTGCTGTTAATGAGAATTTTAATTTCCACTGCAGAATCCCTCATCCTTAATTATTCCTCCTTTCAGATTGAGAATCCCCTCTCAGAAAATGGACTTTGGCATTTTGGGGGGTAATGGTTTGAAATAAATACATAAATAAAAAGAATACATAAACAGACTTTTTCCAGCTCCCAGATTTGTGTTTGGTTTGGGGCTTTTTTTTCCCTACATAATGTTTGCTGTGAGTATAGCTACTACATAACAAAATTTGTCAGAGAAATGTAACTATTGCTGGATGAGCCTTTTACCCTTGTCCTATTATTTCTCTTTTCTTAATCATGAGAAATGGAGAAAAACAGGGCTGAAATTAAATACAAAAAACTATAAACTATAAACTTTTGAATCTGGTAATAAGACAGGAGTCAGGCCCCACTGTTAGTTACATCAACAAAAAGCAATGAATTTTTCATTAGCCACAAGGCTAAATAATTCACTAGGAGGAAAGGGAACCTGGAGAACAACTTCAGCTCAGCTGAACCTTCACCCCCACCGCACAATTTTCCTTTCTCCTGAGCTCACACTCCAGGAAAAGAGCCTTATCCTCAGACAACTTGATACATAGAATGGAGTATGCTCTTCACTTCTGCTGAAACCCTTCAGCTATGTGAAAAATGTGCAGCTCTTCAGGGGGATTGAGACTGAAACCCAGGTGGTGTCTGTCCCGAGTGTTCCCTGCCCTAAGCAGCCAGCTGAAGACCTGCCATCGTACGAGTAGGTGGTGTATTCCAGTCCTTTGGACAGAATGGAAAGGCTGCAATCAGAGGGTGAGAGGAAGTGGAAAACTGCCCCATGATGTTGAGCCTGCTCACCCAGGAGGTCAGTGGGGAGGATCTGAGACACTCGGCGAGGATCTGCAAGACTCTGAGGACATCAGAAAAACGTCCTCAAGTCAGACAGCAAAATCCAGATTAAATGTTTGGAAAAAGCAACACCAACCTGACATTAGATTAGTAAAATCATATATGTTTTGACCAAAAAAACCCCGGCATGCTAAGAAAAATACAAAGATTTCACTGTAAATCTGTGGGGAAGTATATCTCAGTAGTATCTTGCCTCCATTTTAATACCTGTCAGACCACAGGGGGCTTCATGGAAGTAAGGAAAATTATCAGAGACTTCTATTTCACAAGAGTTTTAGTAGACACTCAGACCTCATTCTAAGGAATTTGCAAATGTGTCTCAAAGTGAAACTTTTTGCAAGCATTTATTGGGCAGCCACAGTGATAATTGAGGCAGTGCTGTGACTCGTCTCATGTATGAGGCATTATACTCATTTTCCCACTCCAGATGCAGCTATTTTACCTTACAGTCTTATAGAAGGTTATTTATTTAGAACCTTTACTAGGGCCCACAAGGAGTTAATATTAATATTAAATTCACATTCATTGAAAAGAATGTTGTACAGATTTTTTAAAATTCCTGCTTTCTGGGCATGCATTTGTCAACCAGAATTTGGCAAAAATACAACAAATGATAATGGAAATTAATTTCCCTGAAGGAATCATTAAATCTTCCTCCTCTCTCTTCTCTCCCCATTTGCACCTCCCTCTTACTTCATGGGCTCCAGTACTGAAGCTTTTAATTGTCTGGATTGTCAGGTTTTGACATCCTAATCTCCCACTTCGAGGACACTTGCATTTTAGTAACTTAGCATCTGAATACTAAATAGCTCTTGGTTCACAACCCTCCTGCAGCTGAGCCCCAATTTGCATCAGAGCTCCAGTTTGCATGTCTTAGCCCCTCTCCTGCTCTCCATGGTGTAGATAAGTAGCTCAACAACTTTCCCCGATGTCATTCTCTCTAATTTGACAGTCAGAATTTCACCATCTGCAAAGTTTACCTGTAACAGAAAACCCAGTCGGTCACAAAAGCAAATATTGCTATAAATTGTGCAGTGCGTTTCTGCCGAATTTTGCACCACCGATACCTACAGAATTTGCTTATTTCCATCAGAGCAGAGTCTGGTGTGCTTGTACAGACCGTTCTTCCCAGACCTGGAAGCCTCCTCTTCCCACTGGGAGCACTTAGAATCAAAGCCATAAATTTTTATTCTGGGTTATAGCAATCAAACCTAGATAACATAGGTGACATTCTGTTGACACGAAACCTAGACTGATTGAAATGAATCTGGGAATCTCCAGGAGTAGGGAGGCTGGGAACAGCATAGCTATATGTATGAAATAAGGCAGGCAGCCATGGTCTTGCAACTACTTTAATGGAAATGCTTATAGGAGAAGAATGAAGAAACATGCTCAGAACAGAGAAGCAAGCAACTGCCTGTATTTGGTTGATTAAATGCAGGGATCAGTTACTAATTACTGTGCTTGTTTGGTGGGTATTATCTATGCAGGGGCTGTGCACCAGCTACTCTGCTGTGAAAGACTGGAGTTTTCTTTCAGGGCTGCACTTGAAGAAGAGAGACACCATGAGAGGCTGTTGTACTCGTTGTCTCTAAGGAAGTCTCTTTTAACAGCTCTTGCATGGTTAGATGTGCCAGAATACTGCCAGACAAGACACAAGGCTTTCCCTCTGAAAACTACAATTATATAGTACTGAGCTTCTTCTCTGCTATAATTTTCCTGTATTTCCACATATATATATATATGTTTATTCCATTAGTGATAGCATACCTTTCTCCCAGAAAAGGCTGTTACCAGTTAATGTATCTGTGAGGTGCTGAAGTAGCTGCTGGCTGTGCACTTATGTCCATTATAGAGATACCTGGAGGACCAGGCAAGTCCTGCTGTCATTAATTTTTCTTTCAAAATCAATTACTGTCACAAAAGAAATGGAAAAAAAGGAAAATGTGAAGAAATATAAGTATAGTGCTAAAGCACTGGCAGTTAATGGTGCTTTACTGAGAGAAATTCTTAGAATTTATTCAGCCCAGGAAAATGTTGCAACTGTACAAAACTGTACAGAAGCACCAGAAATGTTCTGTGCTTGGGTCCTCCCTATCCCAAATGCTCACAAGTCCTCCAAGCCAGGCTCTTCCAATATAGCCAAAAAACTGCTGTCAACCACTTTCAGTTGCTTTTGTAGATCATTTTGATGACAAGGTCACAGTTTGTGCAGCCATAAAGGCTCTGTGATAGCAGACCAGGCTTGCTGGAAGGGGTCATTTAAGGTGACATCAAGTGTGTCTGGGGAGAAATACTTCCTGGAGTCATTAGGAATCTGGGCAATGCTTGGTTGTACTAAATGCTCCCTGGAAAACCAACAGAGAAGCACAGGGCAGAACGATATATCAGTTACCTTCCTCCAGTCATTTGTAAATATGCCCTTGCATGCTTGCACTTCCAGGAGCTACAGTCCACTCTCTTTCTCTGTGGACAGTGTCAAATGCAGGGTTAGTGAACTTGCAAAATTTAATGCTTTTTTGGCTTTTTGTTTGTTTTGGGTTTTTTAAAGGACTTCATACACTGTGAAGCTAAGAGTTTTATTTTGAAACAGCTCACAAAACCACTGTAAGGATGGTAGCATAGACTGAAATTTTTATTTCCAGACCTTCCTGATGCCACAATGAACAACAGTGAACATCATTTTCCATGGTTTAAATTAGTTCAGCATTGAAACCATTTATTGATTTATTAATGACAGATCATTGACTCAAAATCCATGAACAATTTACGCAGAATCAATAATGGTAAAGTAAGAGAAAAACAAAAATACTAGACAGTTACAAAATATTCATGTAACCTACAAGTTTCTAAAATTGCCCTTCTGTAGCTGATCCCAAGAAGTTCTGATCTCACATATGCACACACACGAGAGATGGAGCTGCTCTGGCTACGTGTCACCCTCACTGCTCCCAACACTCCACAGTGAGGAAGCCCCCACAGGTCCACTACTACATCCTGGGGTGTGGATCCCTGTGCACTCCACCCGCACGGTCACCCCCTCTGGGTGTTCTCTGCATCCCCATCCCCTGTGCCCAGAGAGGCTGCCTGGGCAGGGGCTGTGGAGCCACAGGGCCACCAAGGCATTCACTGGTGTTCTGTTCCCACTCCATGTGCTCTCTCCTAGCATACAAATACCTTATACTTCTTTTTCGCTAATTTTCAAACAAGTTTCGAAAGTGTCTGTGCAATTCCCTGCTGTCGCTGAATCTAACAGTCACTTTCCTCTTGAGCACTACTCCCTCTGCACAGTGAGGGTGTTAGACCCACACACATGCATGAACACACATCATTTACTGTCACATTTCTGTCTTACCTGGTTGTCCAGACCATTTGACATGGGAAACAGGGTCCATGTGAGCAGGATCATGCCTGATGGCATAACTTACCTTTTCCTTCTGAGCAATACAAATGTTTGAAGATTCAATGACTATGCAATAATAAATGCTGGCAATGTGCTCTTTTCACTGATATCTCTTGTTTTACAGTTTGCCTAGAACTAAACCGAATAATTTATGCTTGAATAGTCCATTCTAGCTGTGTTGCTGCCTTCTGAATTGTTTCAGAGACATTTTGGAAATATATAAAAGTCATCTTGCACAGATAATGAATTTGGATTTTAAATGTTAACATTTAAATAAATGAGTCGAAACTTGGGGCTTTTTATTCTGAACAGAAAACCAGCCCACACTTTTACCTGAATCAAAACCTGCAGCTGAAAATGTTGCCTCTAAATGGAAACTGAAAACTGAACATCCTTTGGTTTCAGTAGCTGAGAGGACTTTTGCTATGACCTGTAATAGTTTTCATTTTCCACTGAGAATGCATTAGTACTGATTTGTTTTGACTCACTGCTGTATTTAGTTAGTATTTCAAAGCAAAGCAGCCTCTTCTGTGTTTTTCTTCCTGCCATCCCCATTATCACCGAGGGCAGGGGACTGGCAGGAGCCTTGCAGCCAGCACCAATTAAAGTCAGACATGCTGTGTGGGGCTCACCTGACCAGATGTCCAGATTTACCCTGTAGACTTTCATGTCCTGGACTTACCATCCACAGAGAGAGGCAGGCTCTTCTGTGTGTGATTTAATTTGTCTTAACATGGATGTTTAAAATAAGTTAGAGCAACCAAGTTCCAGTGACTCCAAACTGAGCCTGGGAAGACATGGTCACACGTTGGCATTGACACAGCAGGCTTTAAACAGTGAGGCGAGGTGACTCCAACCCACAATGTCAACTTACTGCAGTTCGCATAAATTAGCACCAGGGTGGAAAGAATGAACGGAGGATTTAACAGATGACAAGAAAGTCTCAGTGGTGCTCCAGAGGTGAGCAAGGTCAATTTGAACACCAGAGGAATGTAAGCAATGTTCAGATTAATCCACCCACTACTGTCCCTTGATAACAAATAAATAAGTCACAGATATCTCAGTGACTTTTCTGGGAAAGATGCAGTGTGTTCTCCTAGCACTAAATTTACTACTGTGGATTTCTTTATCTCTGTCCTTTAGAGAATGTGTTTTTTGTACCAATCACTAGGTTAAACATTGAAAGAGTCTTCAACCTTAAAACGGAGCCAGTTATTTTTGTTGCCTACCTAGGGATGTGCAGCTTGTAAATTGCTGGGCTCTTGTTTCATAGTAGCAGTGTACTGGAGCACAGCAAATATGCTGTATAAATCAGAGATGAGATTGAATGTCCCTTTATACTACATAGCAAGAAATTATGGACTTCATCAGAAGCTTCAGTTTGGAGACAAATACCAAAAATTGTGTATAGCCAGGAGCTTATATCAGTTTCTAAAAGGCAAGGATTACATTTCATGTCCAAAACATATTGCACACAACATCAGGTAGCTCTTCCAGACCTTCTTTTGAAGGATAAAGGTAAATTCACTACTTCTCTAGGGACTGGTAGCCACTCAATACCGGTGTACATGAGCTGATGACATTTGGTAGGAATAGAGGAGAGTTCCAGCTGCTAAACATCACGTACTTGAATCTTCATGCTTCATCAGGAAGCAAGTGTAATATCACTGCCAGTGCATTCTGTGGGTGTTGTAGACTGTTGAGGGAATGAGTATAATTTTACACGTTTATTATATATATATTATATACTGTAGACAGTAAGTGTTCTCAGAAGACTTCAGGGAGAGTAAAGGCAGTATCACTCTGTAATGTTATGAGTGAAGAATTGATGTGATCTTCATACTGATGCATAAAAAGAAATGAAGAAGAATATGGAGACAGTCTTCTTGGCATTTAATGTAACACCAAAAATAAAAAATCTACTCTTCTGGTGTCAAATACAATGAGAAAATGGAGAAGCTTTAACACAAAACTGTTCAAGAAGAAAAGGCTGAAGAAAAGGCCTATTAGGGTGAGATTTTAGAAAGAAAAAAGTACAAAGAAATGAGATAGAAAAAAATTGCCGTAACGGAGATCAAAAGATGACTTGATTGTAATGTCTAAGACCTGCCCCAGGAAGAAAAATGTTATGTATTAAAATATTGCTTAATCTAACAGGGAGTAGCAAGTACTAGTATCCAAAAGATGGTATCAGACACATGTAAGTAAGAGGTCATGTGCAAACTTCTAATAGAAATATGAAATTACCAAAAGAAATGGACTTGAAGATCAAGCTCTCTCCGTTTGGAAGAAATAGTTTAGTTAAATACAGACTGTAGTATTTAATTTGGGACACGAGAATGTGATATAAGAGCCTTGTCTCCAAGACAGAGTGAGCCTGGTGGCACCTCCGGACTCTAAAATGTCTGAAGCTACTTGGAGAACGAAGTCAATTGTATTAATTTACAGTTTTCAGCTTCTCTTGGGATGGTTGAGCGGAGAAAATAAGATTTTTTGAGTAGAAAAACATCACTCTTTGCAAAGAATTACTACAGTTCACCTACACATCTGCAAAAGAGAAAGAAGCAGGAAAATGATGTGTATACAGACTGCAGATGATGACATCCAGCAGGAAAATGCTTCATGGCTAAAAATTTTGCTCTTGAATTTCAATTTTGATGTTGTATTATGCAAAGGAATATTAAGAAGACAATGATCATTTAGAAAGATTAAGATATTCATGGTAATGGCTTTGCAAGCTATAATTTCAGGAACAAAAAAGGCTCCAGGTTTTCTATGTTGCATCTTTTTTTGAGCCATATTGAAATGTAAAATTAAAGGACCCCTCATTTTTTTAGATTGTTCTGCTCTTCAATATAAAATTATAGTTCCTTTCCTGGGAATGAGAACACGCTCTCTTTTTTCAGTCTGCTTTCGCGGGTGCCATTCGGAACTTATCACTGTAATAATACCTGTGTTCCTTCTCATTTGCCTTATCTCTCTATACATAAGCCTTTCTTTGCTAGGTCCATTTGCCACTTTGCAGCTTATTTGGGTCTTTAAGATGCTGGGTGAGAGAGGCTGAAAACTGAAAGTCATACCTTGGTAAATGTGTTTATTTTTTTAATGGAAGTGCAAAAATAAATGCACGCAAAGAAAATGAGATAAAGCAAAGTAGAAAAAAAAAATTAATGCTAGAAGCACAGAAGCACTGAAACTAGTTTTCATTACAAACTGCTTGTTCACCAGAGAATCTGAATTGTCACAGAAGGGCGTGCACATTAAAAATAGGCAAAATGATACAAGAGTTTACTCTATCCAGTATTATTCTCAGGGGAAGGATGTGCTCCAAGTCTTTCAATTTTTCTGCCCTCTTTTCATAGCATTACAGAATAACTTAGGTTGGAGAGAACCCTTGGTGGTCATCTAGTCCAATACCTCACTCAAAGAAGGTCCAGTCAGCCCATATTGCTTAGGGTTGTGTCCAGCTGCAGTTTGAATGTCACCAGGGATGGAAATTCAACAACCTCTTTGGGAAATTTCCTCTCTTCACCTTTCTAGTAAATCAGTAAAAACAGTAAGAAGTTTCATAAAACAGTCTCTTTTCCACAGTGAAGAGGTTCCTCAGTCTCTTCTCATTTGTTGGCTGCTTCAGCCTCTGACCATCCTGATGGCCTCCACTGCATTAGTCCCACTATGAAAGAATCCTTCTTGCACAGTGGAGCCCCAAACTGCACAAAGGTCTCCGGAAGTGGTCTCACAGGTACTGAAGAGAGGTGAAGGATCCCTTGCTTTGCTGACTGAATGGCTGACACGGCCCAGTCTGTGGTTAGCCTTCATCTGGCCCAGCTGGGCAGCACAGCATCGCGGGCTGGCCAAGGCAGGGGATTGTGCCACTGAACACTGCACTCGTGTGGCACCAGTCTCGAGTGTGGTGTGCAGCTTGGGGCACCTCAATGTAAGAGGAATATAAGTTCTTAGAGTGTGTCCATAGTGCAACAAAGACGGTGAAATGCCTCAAGGGCAAGACTTAGGAGAAGTAGCTGAAGTCCCTTGGTTTGTTAAACTTAGACGAGAAGACAGAGGTGACCTCATCACAGGCTACAGCTTCCTCGAGGTGGTCAGTGGAGGGCAGGTGCTGATCTCCTTTCTCGGGTGACCAGTGACAGGACACATGGAAACGGTGTGAAGCTGCATCAGGGAATGTTAAGATCGGATATCAGGAAAAGGCTCTTCACACAGAGGTTGGTTGGCCCCTGGAACAGGCTCTCAAGGGAAGTGGTCACAGCACCAAGCCTGCCAGAATTCAAGGACCACATGGGCGTTAGTCATATGATTTTAGTTTTAGGGGGTCCTGCAAGCAGATGGACTAATTTTTTTAGAGTGTTGTTTTGTTTTGATTTCAAAAGTGTCTATCTTTTCTTGGTTATTACAGTCTGGTTTTCTGAATTCGCTGAAGTTACTTCTTGCAAATCCATCTTCCAATCTTTGAAAAAAGCAAGGAATGGTCAGGGACATTCATTCCACATTAAAGAAGGTGACATTTTGGGGACATGTGCAAAAAAAAAAAAAAAAAGTCTGAATATTCAACATTAAAAGCAGTGCACAAGATGTTTTACACATGAAATATTTTAGAAATCAAATGGGAAAAAAAAAACTTGGAGATAACTGTAGACTACTTCTCCTTCTTTTTTTATCTTAAAAAATATCAGTCACAAAATTTCTGGCAGCCATGGGAGAGCAAGAAAAAGCTTCTTTTATGTCCTCAGAGACCAACCCATTCTCTTCATTTCTCTTAGCGGCATACAAACTTACTGGCGCTTTAACATCAAGGTGCATAAAGGCAAATACCTTTCTGAGTAAAATCCTTTCATTATTTTTCTCTGTATAAGTGATTCATGTTCTTTCATAAAACATGACTGTAGAACTTTGGTTATTTCAAAACTTTTTTATAGACTTAACTCCTAGGCATGGAGACTAGCTTAGGGAGATTCATAACTAGCACTAGCATGTTTGTCAGCATGATTTGTCACTGCATCAGGTGAAAACTTTGAAGTTAATTGGTTCATATTTAAGCCATGCTTTGAAAGTGCAAAGCTCAATGCAGCTTTTTTCCATAATGAGGTCCATTTCTTATACTGACTGATAAGCAGTCAGTATAAAATGATGGGCTCTTAAATCTCTGGGAATTGTACTTAATGAGAATGACTTTGATTCTCATTATATTGATTTCAGTGGGAAAACTTCCATTCATTTTAATAGGTACAAGACCGACCCTTGCTGAGGATTTGGAGTCAGTCCAGTAAAGATCATAAGTATATGAAAGGGAGGTACAACTGCACACTGTCTTCACTGCCTGGCCTCCTGTTATCAGACTGTGCTGTCAGCAAACAGTCCTGCCTGAGTGCATGGGATGATCTTGGTACTTGAGACTGCAAAACATTTGGAGACCCTCTGAGCACATACACGTGCCTCAGCTTCGTATTTTGGACCCCAGATAAGGAATATTAAACTGTGTTCATACAGAGCCCAGAGCCTGAATTTCTTCCTAAGAACTACGAGAAGTTTCTTGATGAACTGGGCAAGACATATTGCTTCAAATGGCAGGGGCTACATATCCCCTTTCTTACCACAGCCTAGTAGTTACAGCATTTAATTATGAATCAGAAAACCTAAGTTCAATGCCTTGCTCAAGCATGTTCTGTCCATTGGGCCCCAGGCTAAAATATACAGTGAGATTTCTCAGATATTCCATGAATTATTTGTAAACATGAAGGGAATAGTACAAAATTAATGAGGGATGGATGGCAAAGGAAAACACAAATCTTTACAAGACAGTCTTTATTAACGTTGTTTTTCCGTTCACCAACATTTAAAAAAACCCGTTTTTTAGTTAAGAAGGTAAGATTAATAGGACAAAACAACATGTTCTTAAAAGTTGTCATTTCCCAGAATTATAATGATGGAAGTACAAAATTGCAAGATAAAAAGTGCACCCTAATGGTGCTTTTTTTTTCTCCAATTCTTCTGGTAGTTCTGAGATGTATTTTGAAGCAAGTCACTATTCTGAAGCACTCTGACACCTTGGGAAGGATTCCAAGATCCAGTCCTAGATCTTTAATGCCACGTAGGTGCCATGAAAAAACCCCCTTGTCCTCCAGCTGCCACTCTGAAAGCAGAGCATCTCCTGTGTTAGATTTGCCAACCCTGCACAGATGCGCCAGCCGCATCAGGGTATGTAAAGTGGCCTGCTGGAGGCCAGGCCTGGCGAGGAAGGTAGAAAACTAAATCCCACTCTCTACTGCTGCCAGGTTGTCTGAACTTGTTCAAAGCTCCATCAGGAATCGTAGCTGTGGCTGCGTGGAAAGCTATCAAAGCTAGGTTGCTGCATCTCCTCCAAAGTTCCTGAGCCTTCCCAAGGACAGGAGAATGAATAGCACAGTGCTGTGCAGAGGTGTCAGCTCAAGTCCCAATCCCAGTGTGACTGCACTTGCATGTCGCTGTGCTTCAAAGCCATCTAGCAGGGCTTTGTCAAGCCACATGGGTCCAGATGGATTTTCCTATGCTTCCCTCGAATCTTCCTTCGCATAACCTGTAACTTAGCTGCAAATATGACTACTTACAGTGCTTACAAGGTATTATAAAATCACGGTTTTGAAGCACATTCCAGTGCATTATTTTCATCAAAGTAATTTGCTGCTCAGATTACCATTTCATTTCCACCAAAAGAAAAAAAAATATGTAAAGAGAACATGAAAATTGTACATGATTCAATGAACCTTCTGCTTTAAATGAAATATCCTTTGATATTTCATCAGAGCTTTGAGAAAGCTTGGTTTGGATGAAGGTCTGAATTATCTTTCCCTACTCAACATCTAGCCTGCATTCCTCTGAAGACTGAGTTCCTTTTTATGGTTTTCCTTCTCTTGTGTAATTGCACTTACCTGGAACATCTGTCAAGAGAGAACGGTTCAAGAGAACTCTGTTCTCTGAACCGGTTCAAGAGAACTCGGTTCTCTGTTCAAGAGAGAACGGTTTTAAGTGAACACAGATTTTCAGCAGAAGGTATCTGAGATGGGTAGGAACGTGATCTATTCACAAGATAAATTTTTTTTCCCCCCAGGTGATTGTAATTAGTCAATATAGCTGTGTCAGCATTTATTTAAGATGCTAATTTACATTTGCTGATACATGCCCAGTTGTAATTTTTTTTCCACTGGTGGGTCTCAAGAATTCTATATTTATGCGATGAGAATATATGAAGAGATATTTGCAGCCTTGCTGTAAGCACCCATAATAACAAAAGAAGTTTAAATACATGTTTATATTTTGGTTAGAAGACCTCCAGAGAAAAAAGTGGCCTGCATTTTTTCTCATCATCCTGAGACTCTGTCTTTTCTGGAGCCTCTAGAAATGCATTCAACAGTGGAGTCCCCTAATTTCAGTGATTGTGAGTAACTTGGTAATTCCCTCCATGCTGGTGCACCATTTGCATTTGGCTTTTTGATCCTCCATGACATCATTTGAATAAGTTACTAGGAATCAGTTTTAAGAGTATTTATTTAGTTCCATATTCTTTTTTTTCTTCGTATGAAACACAAGGAAAAATTCTTTCTGATATATGTCCATTATTTTCAAATATGGAACCTCTGAGTATAAACACTGAAGAAGTGTGACTAAATCAGCCTGCATAGAATCTTTAAATAACCCTGTTTAAGGAGACCAGGGGGACAGACAAGTTTTTTGGTAATGAAGTCTCACTCTTGCAAATGTATGTGCTTTTGCCTTTATGTCACACAGGTTATAGGCTATGAAGGTATTGTACCTGGTTTGGTCACATCCAGTTGTAGATCACAGTAATCATTCCTCATCTAAATGGCAGTCTGATGATCTTTTCGAGACCTAGGGTTGGTGGTACTTAATCTTCTCATTAATCCAGTAGTCAAGCTGACTCAGACTGAAAAAGCTGTAAGTCAAGCACTAGGAAATCTGACAAATATGGGATAGATGGCTTATCACTGAGGGAATTTTTTTCTTCCTTAATCACCTACAGTTAAAAATGAAAACACAAAGGTACACCTGTAGTGCCAGTAAATGAGAGCAGTTGCAGTACAAATTATGAAGAATAGTGTGTTGCCAAAAATTCATGCAGAGAAATGAATCTCTTCCTGATGGGCATCGTTTTCCAAATGGGCTCTTGCATTCTGCTGTGGTTTGAATTATGGGTTTCACACAGACAAAATCTGCAGTTCAACTGCACAGGCTGGTGAACAATAGCTGGTTGTCTAGAAAAATGAAAACAAGTGACAGCCTAGCAAATGAGTATAGTAAATTTAAATTAACAGAGAGGTTGTCTGTTTTAATCTCTGAGTGAAGGGCACATTGCTTTCCAAAATATCTCAGTGAAAGAAACAATTCCAGCAGAATTAAGTTTTTGACTTGTATGATCTGTAAATGTAACTTTGATAAATCAAGGAATTAAATCCTGCTTGTTGTTGATACATCATCTCCAAGGAAACTCTCTTAAATGTCTTATTATTCACAGAATGTGTATAATAATGTCTAGTCCCTTGCTCCTACGTACGCTGTTCAAACTGTTGCAATGGTTAGCTAAGGCCTGATGCTGTATTTCCAGGTAGGAGAAATCAGCCATTTGGAAGAAAGTGAATTGGAAAGTTATTTTCCACAAATTAGACCTGACTGACAATTTTCAGTCTTTTCCAAAGAAAATACACTTCTTGCAATGCCTAAATAAACAGTTTTCTGGGCTATGATCTCACGTCTGCTGCAATGGGCAGTTATCAATATGTGTATGTGGGACTTCCAGACCTGCTAGGCCAGTGGCCTCAGCAGGCACAGCGGAGCAGTAGCATGGCCTCATGTCAGTGCTGCTCAAAGCTGGTCCCTCGTGCAGCTCTTCCCTGTGATCTGCAACACAGAAAACCTTCCTCTGCTGCCTTGCACATGGCTTTCCCCCACAGGTAATTTTCACTTCGGTCTTTTTTTCCCCTGGTTTATTAGCCCCGGAATGTTTCAGTGGAAGGGCTTTTAAAAATGGTTAATGAAACATTTTCTGTACTGTTAGAAAAGATAGTCTAACTTTATTTCTCATCACTAAAGCCTCTTAAATACTTCAGAGTCTTTTTCCTCATCTTCACAATTTCCTTTGAACAGGGAGATATACAATCAAATTCACCTTACACCTGAGTAATGGAGTCTACTTAAACCAGACTCTGACAACAGTTAGATGTCTGAGTTCAGACCTATGACCTATAAAGTCCCACCCAACCTCTCTGATATCTGCAGAGGCTGAGGTGCTCATTGGCCAAGTTTGTTCTTGGTGCAACACTTGTCTTGCATGAGTATATCTGTATTAGCATATTAGCTCAGTCAGGGGTGTGCATTGGAAGCTGATCTCCTGGCTGGCCTTCTCACTGTGTTTCATGGACAAATCTCACAAGACTGAAGGTAGATTCCTTTCAGATGAGTTGAATGGGAGATGTACTCCCAAAATGTACCAAATGTTTTTGAGCTGGTAATGGCCACTGAGTCTGGGCTGAGGGTAGAGCCACTCTGTGGAGGAAAGTATACAGTATGAATATCAGATCCTCTACAACACCTATCTCATTCTACAAATTGGATCCTTTCGGACTGCACTATTTTCTAGTTTAGACACCGTTTGGAATGGTGATGGATACTGAGGTCTTTATTAGGCAGATCTGACCTCATCTGTAGTCCTCATCCCATGTATCAAAATTTGACACATGGACACAAAATTCACTCTGACAACAGCCAGGACAGTAGAAAAATGAAAAACCATGCTACAACATAATGTTAAAAAATACATGATCTCTTTAATCTTAACCAGGTTAAGCTGTGGTGTCTGCAGAGAAACTGTGAATGCCTCATCCCTGGATGTGTTCAAGGCCAGGCTGGACGGGACTTTGAGTGACCTGGTCTAGTGGATGGAACTAGGTGATCTCTAAGGGCCCTTCCAACACAAACCACTGTATGATTCTATGATTCACAGAATTCACAGGAAAATTACTGGTCATCAATCAGCCACCTGGGGACGTCTGAATTTGGTTTCTGAAATCTCAAGTTATAGCAAGCAAACGTTATCTTTAGAAGATAAGTTGCCTTCATAATGGTCATCTACTCTGCAGACTAATGGTGCAATTACGATTTATTTAATTTTATTAAGTCATTCAAGAGCCTATTTCCTTTTTGAATAGCTACAAAAAATGCATAAAGTCTTAATGTGTTGGGATACTAAAAAAGCAAATCAAATGAAGAACAGTTCCTGAGATTTATGAAGCTGTGGTACTACTTCAATTTTAATAAAATATAGCCAATGACAAAAAAGAAATACAAAATGATCTAATTATAATTATATAAAATGTAATTGTGCACATTATATAAATGTAAAATTGTATAAAAAATTGATGGCTAAGCTAGCCATATAATCACGTCTCTATTGAAATTGGTGGGTAAAATGGAACTGACATTCCAGAGAGTTGTCAAATGGAGAGGCACATTTATTTTAACAGCATAGTTAATTTCAAGTATTTTTTTAATATTTTGATTCCTTCACCCTAGTTTTATAGTATAACTCTATCAGCCCATGCTTTTCCCTTTCTTCTGTATTTTCATCTCCTCCTAACCTGGTTAGCTACAAGGTGAATGCCTACATGTGAGCAACTGGCCTGACTCCACCCTAGTCAGTAGCAAGCTATCAATGGCAAGAGCAACTCACTGTGGTCTGAAACAGCCACTGTATAAAACATCCTGTATATACCACTGCTTGTTTGCTAGATCTCTGTCAGCACTAATAGGAACTAAGAGAGATCAAAATTAGACAACAAAGTTAAGCCAGATGAATCCAGTCCCAGACATCTATTCTCTTGGTCCTTTACATTCACCCACATTTATATGCATATATTTCTGTGACATCTTTTTTTATAGTAAGTTTTTTCTTGTTCTTACCAGTGCAATTCATCAGTTCTGTGTTAGCAATACTTTTGAAGTGATTGTCTGACTGTATGTTTTATGTGACTTCCTTTCACAGCTTACCATAAACTGTATGATGTGACCTTTATATAAATGAGAGTGTTATAATGATTTGGTAATTCTTTACACCAATAATCATATTTAAGTCTAGGCATATCTTCCAAGACACTTAAGTCTTAAATGCTTATATAGACACTCCATTTGCTGTATTGAGAAAAAGGTCAATGACTTCAAATTGCTAAGATGCCTACCCATTTTTGTAAATATTTGCAGGCGGTGTTTCTGGCTTTTTTCCAGTTAAGGGTCATGTTTGGGAAATATTTATGTTCTGTAGCAACATGCAAGAAACTATCCTCAGAAACTTGATTTTTAGTTTCCTCCCAGAGCAGCTGTTTATTCTTCTCTTCTTTAAGTACTTATCAACCCCACCCTATTGTCAGTCTCAGGTTTTCAGCCTGGAGAACATTCCAACTTCTTCAACACTAGAAAAACAAAGCAAAACAAAAGAACACAACATCCTCCCCCCAAAAACCAAACTCAGATGGAAAAATACAAAATAATATTGGTATTATCATAATAGTCCATCAATAAAAACATCGGTTTCAAATTAGACCATCAGACTACTGCATTGACTTCAGCTTGCTAAGTTAGGCAGTTTATCCTCAAGTTATTCAAGGTTTCTGGTCTTCATTGAGGGAGAATCTGGCATCTTAGTCTGCCTCCAGGAAATACAGCAAAACTTCACCCTGCCTGTTAGAGTTCAGACTGCGTATGGGTCTTACAGGCAAGAGTATCATTTTAATCACAATGACGCTAAAAGGTGGAGATGTACTACTTATTTTCTAGCAAGAAAGAAGTTATCCAGCTGCTGATGCATGTCTCATATAGGTAGAGAAACTGGAGGAACAAAACAGGCAGAAAGCCCAAAGTCCATTCCACTGCAGTAAACAAGAAAGTCATAAAAACTGCTACCTCTTTGACAAGAGGACATAACATTAGACAGCAGATAACAGAGCAGTAGCTTGTAGCCCAGAGAGGGATTTGGGTTGTCCTAACTTACAAAGGACTGTTTCTTCCATTTTATTGCCTGTTCATGCTAGTTTTCAGGAGTGGAATGCCCCAGGGCCAAATGTGCATGATAGGACACTTAATGCTAGACCAGATGGATCTCTCATGCAGCTTCTGACACCTTTCTTCCTTAGATTGCTACTGTTGTCTTCCCTCTTGTTTTACCACACTGCACTTAACTCCTTAGCACCCTTTTCAGCCCTTTTTCTCTGAAACCACTCCAGTTTGACAACATTTTTCTGGTAATTTTTTCTATTTGGTAAGAAAGCAGTCAAGGTGCAGTAGATGAAAAGCCAGTTCTTTCCTGTTTCATGAGTTCTCTGGGTATCCATCCACAAAATGATGCTGTACTTTTATCCCATCATATTGCATTAGAGACATGAGTGTAAATCTCTGCTCACTATTGCCTTACATCTTTCAGCATTGGAGCACTCCAGCATCTTTTCTCACTCAGAGAATGTTTATGATGAAACTTATTGTTATACTACTCCCCGTATTTCAGAATCACATTTTAAAGTGTGGGTGAATAAGAAGACATGAAGGAGGGAAGGTGATCTAATGCCATTATGTTTATAACCGTGTGGGCATCTGCAGAAAGTACCAATCACTTCATATTTAGTAAAGCTTGCATATTGTTCATAGTGTAAAACTGTTAATTTGGACATGTAAGTTTTATAAATGTGGAAATCCTGAGAAAAACACAAAGTCTTCGATTCCTGTTATAAACCTATATATTAAAAAAATGTGTCCACCTTCCCTTGGAGTCATCTCACTTCTTTTCATCTATCCAACATGTATGCTTCAATTTTAAACCTGGTTTTGCATTCATAGTTTTAGCACATAGGGAAAAAAAGCACCTTTCTAAGTTGAAGGGTGAACTACCTTCTGGAGGTGCCTGTTTTTCCTCATTGACTGTAGAAATAGGATGTTGAGATGAGTCATCATCTAATTCAAGCATCTGAAGCCTGATCTACATCTGATCTCTGTCCTTTTATGGTCACTAGAGAAGCAGGCTTCCTCCAAGTTGCAGTTCATCTCATCCTTAGTGTTGGAAGCAGATCAGGCAAACCACTCTCTCCAGATTTGTGAAATAGACCTCTCGACTTTAAACATCTCAAACCTGGTGTGATGAATTTTGTTTGGGTCAGACAATCTCAGACTCTTCCCCAATGCTTACAAGCTGGAGTGACATCAGTGTTCAGAGGAGTCAGAGACATCTGTGCCCACTGTTATGCATAGAAATGGCACCTTGCTGTCCCTCAAAGGAGTAGGTTTCAAAATTCAAGTGCACAGCACTGCTGGGAAGCCGGATTAATTATTTAAGCAGGATTACACTATCTGTAAGCACAAACACGCTGCTTCCAGCCAGCATCTGACTGGTGTTGTGGCAGATGGACAATGCAGGCACACCAGCTCCTTCTGAAGCTCAGGTACCTCCATCATGGAGCAATACCAGGGATGAAGATGGTTTCTAAATCTGCTGCTAGAAGCGAGAAGCGCATGTGGGGTAATAGGTAAACAAGTGAATTCATTGCACTGGAAAAGGACTTCACATTTATTCAGGCTTTCAGAGTGCAGTCATTGTTATGTTAGCCCTTTCAGGAGATGACAAGTAATCCATGAGAAGGACTGTGTAAGACTATCCTACTGTGAAACTGCACACCTTATAGTGCTCACATTCCGAGATCAAGCACGCCAAAGACCCCTAAATTATTTTGGAATATTTTTCGCATAGCTACAGAAGTTCTTTAAAGTACAATTCATTTCTATCCTCTCTGTAGTCATCCCCTTGGAAAGACCAACTAAGACATCCTTTTCAAGAAACTCTTTTCATTTTCAGTCTTTTGTGACTCAGTTCTATTGTAATTTTGCTCCACCACAAGTTTTTTTCCCAGTATTTTTCTTTTTTAAAAGAGATCTATCTTTTTTTTTCTTAACTGCATGATGTCCTTCTCTTTCCAGTCTTGCTCCATCTAATTAAAATTACACAGCTTGTTTCAGAGGCTGGATCCAGTAATTAGTCTTCTCATGTCATCAGAATCCTTCCCTGCTCTTCCGTACAGTCTGACCCTCCTGCAGAGTGGGTATCTCTGTGTCATTGCATCTCTTTCATAGTCTCTCTCTCTCACAGTAATGGCTCAGTCTGACTTTCGTCTTTGAGCACATTCTGAAGCTGTAAAATAACTGTTGGCTTAAATATCACATTGTTCCTCGTGATGGGAACTTCGCAAGCTTATCTTTGCAGTGAGAACAGACATCTAGCTGCTGCTCTCCAGGTTTTGGCAAAGACGGAGAATGGGAGGCAACTGAAGCCCTACTCATAAATCCTCCAGGCCTCAGCAGTGTAGCAAAGATGGAGTATTGCTGCCCCAGAGGTGAGGAGCTGTGCTGCCTGTGACCATGGACAGACACAGCTGGGCCCACAAGGGGCGGTGGGAAGAGAGACCGACAGCCCCAAGAAGAGGCTCGGGAGCCTTGATAGCACAACAAGAAGATGAGCTACCATACATTTATTCTATATCTGCACGAAAATTTATTTCAAAATATTCCTATTTATTATTCTGAGTAAACCAAAGAAATGACACAAATAAAAGCAGTAATATCTGTTCAAATAATCTATCTTTTGTTTTTGCAAGATCAAAGCCAAATTATAAGTCTTGCAATAGGCTTTAAAACTTGGTTGTTCTAAAGGGGGAAAGAAAACAGAGAGCACTGAACTAACATGTCTTGGAGCATGTCAGAACAGAGTTCTACTCATTGAAAGATGCAAATCATATACATACCATCTATATAGAATTTAATAAATTCAAGCATTAATTCCCCACTGTGGAAACAAAAGCTGTCACATAATATTGTCTCAGTATCAAGTGTGAATGTTTTTTAGGTTTTTGTTGCTCTATGTGATACTGAACTCATTAACCTTTTAAAGCTGGGTTTTTTTGGGGTGTCCTTATCAGCCTGATGATTTTACTGTAGCATTATTAATTAGCAGACAAAATTACTGTAAGTAAGCCTTTTGTTTTATAGCTGCAGTCATCCTTTTACAGTATTTTAGTCTTGATAAGAATAGCTGTAATTTTTGGCAATTAAAAGCTCTGCTGGATGTCTGTTTTCCCTTTACAGGGCTATTGATTTCAATGTGTCGTTGGTAGTTCTGCCTATCCTCTCTCCTCCAGTTTGTCTTTGCTCTGTCTTCAGGTTCTACTACATCTACCTGATGCCGTGTTTTCCAGTGCAACTCTCTGGAAGAACTTGCATCTGCCAACAACAGGGGCAAGGCTCATGAGTGTGGTATGATCAGGCTTCAGAAACTCCTTGGATTTCAAGCATCTTTTGAGGGAGGTGGTAAAATCCTGGTCCCCTCGGAACTGCCCACATGAACTTAACTCATTCAGTAATAGTCTGGTTTTAGAAAATTAATTCTGAAGGAACATTTTGTGCACCATTTGTTATGACTGCAGACAAGGAGGTAGCTACTGATGAGAGAAAACCATCTTTTACTTCTGTAAATCAACTCTCTAATCATTCTAATGTAAGCTGGGCCCCAGAAGATGCTGTGCCCTATATCCTTGCTCAGAGTTTACCCTATGACTTGCCCTCTGCATTAGCCTGTTGTTGTAGGGCAGGAGCAGTTAGGAGCCTTCCAAGGACAATTCTGTGTGGCATCCCATTGTTGTCTCTTCCCACTGCTTTCCAGGACCTGCAGATGAAAGACCAAGTTGATTTTAATATCTTTACACAATTCTCGCTACTCAGGAGATTACTTTTTTTACATGTTTGGTTACTGCTATTGGATCATGTTTTTACTTTTACATGTGCCTGCTTGCCTTCCTCATATGAGACTAAAACTACCAAATGAATTAATCAACCATTTCTCTTTTCCTGAATTAAAAAAAAAATTATTGACAGGCCCCCATGACATTTCCAAAAAGCAGTTATAAATGAATTTTAGAAATGTAAAGTAAACAGTTCAATGAAATAATATTTTTAAGCCTTTTACACTTCTAAAGTCACTCTCAATGGTCATGCATTTCTACAGTCTTCTCTTAATATAGCAACCCTGTGGTAAACAGAATAAACTTGTCTCCCATAAACCTCATAGTTCCTGTTAATGTATCTTCTTTTTTAGGAAATGGAGGAGGGTGGAGAGAATGTTACAGTGTCACAACTCCACCAGAAGCTCAGGAATTAGTTACAAATACCTTCTAATTTTCCAGTAGTCATCTGTTCCATTTTTGAGTCCCTCAGCAGACATAACATTCACAAGGGAGCCATATGGCGTCACAAGAAAAAGGGAGGCAAATGTGTCATCTGTGTACAAATAAGTTGAACTTCTTTCTAGATAGACAGTCAGTAATAAAAAAAGTCAAGAAAAACTTTAAATCAAAATGCTAGTATCCCATTTATTATAGACTTTTACTGTTTTGCCAATTCTAAACAGGCGTTTTTGTTCCTTTACTTGAGGGACAGTCTCTCATTTTGAAGCAGAGATGGAAATTTAAATTTCATTTTAAACTTAAAAAAAAATCGTAATACTGTAAATTTAGCATTTATCTAGTTGTAGAGAACAGTGCAATCATCACTGGACACTTTGAATTTACACATAGAATGTGTATTACACCTCTTTTCAACCCTGTTTTATTGTATGTGAGAATTCAGCTCTGTATTTTAAAGTAAGAGCAAAGCATATTTTATGCACCTCCATAACAATTAGTGGTCTATTTCCTCCATCATGATTAATGATGGAGGGAAGTGATTCTATTCAGTCAAGTGTGATTATTATATTTAAATATGCTTAAAATCAGAGGTACATAAACTATTCAACCATCTTCTTGTTCTCTTATGACCAAACTCAAGATAAAAAACCTGATCCAGCTGATGAAATTCCAAGTGCAGCTTTTATTTTGAATGGAGGTGAAAAAGGTCTTCTGGCACTGATGTTACCTCAGTGCTGCTGCTTGTGCCTTTGTTCACAGGAATGGAAAGAACATCAAGCACACTTGGTTTCTGGCGGATCCCAGTACTTAAATGAGGTTCTGCTGCAGTTCCTTCGGTTGAATAAAATGAAACAGAGCTTTTTTTCCCAACTAAGTACTGTGCTGTACTGCCAAGAGGACCCTATCATAATAACAGAACATTACTGGTATAACTCTAGGATACATTTTATAGATGAAATGTTAGGTTGAAACCCAATCTGCTTTAACGATTGTGTATTTAATTGACCTTCTATTTATCTGATTTATAACTTCCAAGAGCATTTTCCAGCACAACAACATAATTTTGAAGCGTCACATTGGAACTATGTACACTTGTGTATAGTAATGAGCCCTGGCCAAACATGTACAAGGTTTTTCATAATTTTCACATATTTCTTATTAAATTCAGTCAAATTTTTTACAAGATATAGACACTAAGAAAGATTTGATACAAAAGTTCTCTTTCGAGATAGAGACTATGTAGATCTTACAGAAACATATGGGGAAGAGGAAGGAAAAAAGCTAAGGTTCAGAAGATGCTGGAAAACTGTTGCTCACTCAGTCTATCACTCCTCTTACTTACACTGATGTAACCAAAGGAGGAAATGCAGATTTGCAAAGTCAGATCTACAATACAATATTGAGATCCATTGCTTAAAGCAGGCACACTGGTAGCTTCTCTAGGATGCTGCAAAGATATTAGCATATGTTTGTGCCAACAGCAGGACTATCCAGCTGGGCACTGACTAAATGCAGTTAAAATTTGATATGTATGCCTTTGTTTTGCAGCATGTCTTCTGTTTAGAAAACTTCATGTTACAGTAGGTATGAAAAAAATTCCCAAAAAAGGGATACATTTCCTGAAGGCACTTATTCCTTGTTTTTTAATAACTATCAATCTCAAATGCACAAAGAAGCTGGAGGCAAGAGGAAGAAGAGGAGTGATATCCAGAGCAGTGGAAAGAAAGAGAGAAGCAGCTTCCATGGACTGAAGAAGCTGTTTCATGGATTTGCCTTCACTGGAGTTATTAATTCACAAGAACCATTGTTGGATACATATTCTAGGTTTACAAGTTCAAATTTCCACATATATGTGTATGGTGGAGTGGAATACTTCCAGAAAAAAATGAAGGCAGAAAACAACCAAAATCCAGACTGAAGGTTCTGGTGGATTTGGATGGTGAAGTACAGGTGCAGGAAAGGGGCTTTAGAAATCACATAGAAGTTTTTAGGCAATCATAAAGCTCGACATGTAGAGCATGAGGTGGGGTGGGTGTTACGTGCTAATTAAAGGCTCTTGTAAAAATCATCTCTTCCAGCTACAGGCACAGCATAATATAGAAATTTCTGGGAAGGATATGACTTATTACATCCAAATATTTGGAGCATACAAAGAACAAAAGAAACCATCCTGCAACAAGTATTCAAAAAGATTTTGTTCACTAATGTTCTCATCTAGGACAAAAAGGGGATAATAATTATTTGTAGAATCTTTGTGTTGCCTTTAGAGTACCTTTGAGCTTTTCTGCTGGACCAAGATTGATTGTCTGTTTACAAGTGAGTTATAAGACAAGTAAATATACTGCAGATCACATCTGGGTTAAGATTATGGAGGTGGCTACATATAGCTGATAAATTATTTTTTGGACTGGAGAGCAATACACGATGCCATCCAGAAACATAATTCATAATGTATTAATATGTAAGTCTTAAAAGTGAACTAACAAGAGATTTACAGGCTGAAGCCGCTCTTCTGCTACAGCATGAGACAGCTTACAGAGCAGCTTTTGTAAACACAATAAATGGTGAAGGAGTCAGTATTGACTGATGGGGCTGAACATTATCAGTTTCAAAAGGATGTAGAATACTGAAAAAATTGTCTGACTTAACAAATAAGTGGTGGAAGCTTTTCTAGACATACAGCAAATAAAAGAATTAAATTGCCTACCTGGTTGCATATATAGAGAGTGCTATGCTTCAAATTTTATCCAGTAATGCTCCAGTATCATGCCTGTGTTTTTAAAGCCACATAATCTTCTAGCTTTCACTGGTTTTATTTAGTTTCTGAGGAGATCTAACATTGCGGGATTTAATTCTTGAAAAGAGTGTTCATTTTTCAGGGATTATATGATGTGCTACATATAAGCATTTAAAAAAATAGTATTAATTAAAATAACAATTTCATTTTTAGTTAAACACTGGGTCATATTGATATGCAGGGGATGTAAAAAGTTTTAATAAGAATAGTAAGACAGAAAAATTCTTTATTTTAACATGTCACTGTTCCCTTACCAGCCTCACTGAAATCAAAGAGGATGTTCCAGTCAGTAGTTTCTCAATATTAGGAGAGATGACTTCACAATCCAGTTTTGGTCAAGCCTCATTTTTAAATAATGTGGTATCAGGAATCTCTGGATTGGTTTATGGTCTAAGAAGTGAATGATTTGGACAATTATTCTGATAGTATGCTGAGGAAAATATAAATAAAAGAATGAGGTAAGCTGCCTAGAAATCAATAGTGTAAGAACAAGTTATGATCTCTTACTCAATTTTCATTAACTGATTAAAGAGATGGGCTAAGGAAAAGGAACTGGTGCTATTTGATGAATTGATTACATCTCATTTGGACTATGTGTGTACCAGTAAAAAAACATGCTAAGGACCACCCTCAGGCATTGATGTCAAATGGCACAGAAGAGCCCAGGTGCGCACCATTAATGCTCTCACTCCCCTGAATATGGTGGCTGCGTGCAAACTGCCCTTCAGGAATAATTATTTGTCCATGCTGTGATCTGAGCTGCGCTCAGGAATTTGGCCCACACTGTCAGTACAAGGACACTCATTCCAGAGCCGGGAAATGATTTCTGGCACTCATTAATTTGATGTTTTAGAAGCAGACCAAAGATAGTAAAGAAGGAAGTGGACTGTTTGGAAGGCTCTTCTCTCCATTCCCACATTTATCACTCCATTGCCAGTGGTCAGGAACTCCAGTTTCAGCCCCTCACCGAATTAGGCACCAGGAAGCCTTTTCCTCACCCTGTATTTAGAAAGCTCATTTTTCTGTAGTTGCAGTGCATTGAAACCTGTCTAGAAATAGACACCTAAATGCCTTGGAAGGACAGAACCAAGTTCAATAATGTGACTAGTCACCCAACAAAACTAGTGAAGCAGGATGCTTGTGAGGGACAGAACTCCTGAGCAAGGCAGAAATCAAAATAAACATTTTGAGGCCAGAAAAGATCATGAGTTGGTCATCCTGAAATGGGTTTGCCTGTGATGCTCTTTGCTGAAGGCTTTGAACAAGTACTGTGTACAGCTCTAGCAGTTTTCACAGGTTGCAAAGTCATCAAGTAACTAATTCACACACACATATTTTGGTGTGAGTACTGCAGTGAGGTTTTCCAGGTTTCCTATATTGTGCTTACACATATTTTTGGAAACAAGAGGAGAAAAAAATAAGGCTTCAACTGTGAGTTTTATAACAAAGTGAGGGGCCTCTTCTGGTTTCACTCAGCTGTATAATGAGATGATCCTGTGTCTAACCACAGAAGATGGTACCTATGAACTGTTACATAAGATGCTTTATGGCTGATCAGATATGTGAAAACAGCAAAATATGCTTTCATCTGCTAGAATAAGCTATTGCAGATATATGTTTGAAATGATTCCTCAGTATTTTGTACAACAATGAATGTTTAATTATTAGGCAGATGTGTTCTGCTTTTTTACGAAATCATCCTTAAGGGCTACAAAATGTTTGTGCTGCAGCTTTTGCTAATTTTTTATTCAAGCTTTTCAAACAATTCCATGAAGACTGACAGATAATTTGAGTAATAAACAGCCTTACTCATGAATTCAATCTTATTTTCTGTGTATATACATTAGACCTTATAATTTTCTCAATTATATAGGAACCAACTCATGAAGTTCACTGAAATTACACCCATGAAGCCAAAGACCTATTTCTGTAAGTATACTCCTACAATTAAATGCTCCTGAAAACTGCCTCAACTTAGTGACTATCAAGTATCCCCCAGTGGATTATGGAAAAAAAAATACTTACATAGAAACAGATTGTTAATTAAAAAAAAAATTTAAAAATCATAAAATTTTATATTTAAAAAACAAAGCTGATGTGAACAAGAACCTTTCAAAGGGAAAAATGTAAGTATGGAATCAGCAGGCAGTGTTATTAAGCTAATGCATTTAAGTGCAGGTGCTACTAAGACACGATGTGAGAGCTACAGCAGACACAGTGTAAATCATTATTTTAACAGTATGAAACTAGTTATAAACTGATAACATCACATAATGTGGTTTTTTTTGCATATCTAATGTTTTTGCAGATTGATTACATAAATGAGTGAAAATAATGATAAAAAATGGAATTCATATTCACTTAAAACTATGTTTTTGACAGAAAGGCAAGACAAACATTTCATTTTTTGTATCTTTAAAAACTGAGTTCTACTCAAAGTAATTTGACAGTTGTGAAAGAAATCATTATCCTCATAATTATTGGTTTGCTGGATGACAACATGGTATCCTTTAACATTTTACAGAGGTTTTAAGATGTGACACACAGTGTCCTGAATTATTTCCTATCTAAACAGAGTCTAAAGGAAATACACCAAAGAAAGGCAAAGGAATAGAGCAGATATAACAGTCATAATAGCTGCAGCCAGTATACCTGGAAAAGTTTGAAAGAAGAAGGTAGCATAAAGGTGGACTTCATGTTACTAGAGTAGAAGGGAACCTCATTCCTGTTATGCAGCAAAATAAAGGGGGAAGAAAGAGGACCCAAAATGCCCCAAGAATTCAAGAAGAATAGCTAGACACAAGGACATAGCGGGGAGGGAGCATCCAGGTGCAGAGGCATCTGTCTTGAAGCTCCTAGATCCTGTAAATAACTGCTGCCTGCAGCACCTGTGCCAGTGTGGAAACCAGCACCGCTCCAAATGGAGGCTAGACCTGATGGCCTTAGCAAATCTCTCCCAGACTAAGTTATCCTGTGATTTTGGTAACTTGCCTGGTAAGGTGTGCCAGCCAGGTCTGTCACAGGCAGAGCCTTGGGCAGGTGATGTGGTTTAGGTACAGTCCTTCTTCGTTTGATAGATGCTGTGTAGTTTACTCTCTTGCCATGATGTACTTTTGATGTTTCTGAAAAGCTTTTGAATACCTGATAGCAACAAAACATAGATGATCTGGTCTAAGTGTCAAAATGTTGGCAGTTTGATATGATTTTTACACCTCCCTAAAAATGCAGTTGGATACTGTCATGAGTAGAGGAAAGAATATTTGCCCATTAATTGACATGTCTGGAAGAAAAGAGGAGACAAGGGAGAAAAGAAGAGTTAATTCCCATCTTTATCAGTTCCCTGAAAGAGGAGTAATGTTGAAGTCTATATAAATGATTCCTAATAATTAATTATCGCAGCTTCCAAAAAAATATGCATAAGCCCCATGCATAACTGAAGAGTAAAAATCTGGCATAGAAATCTCCTTTCACAATCTCTGCACTGCAATGTATCTGTAGGCTTGTGAGGTTTTTAGTAGCCGTGTCTTATAATAAAGCAAATTAATCTCCATTTTGCAGCTAAACAGAGTAGAATTTTAGCAACAACTTGCTCATTAGTTCTGCACTGCAGCCTGCATCTGCCTGATGCTGCCCTCCCTATGAATTTTTATTGTTGTGGTATTTATTTGGTCATAATTATCTCATCTCTACCTACACCAACCTGTCAGAGACAGTGCTAGTTTTTCTTTGCTGGTTTGTAATTCTATTACACAGCCCATCAGCAGCTTGTTTCTGATTATTGCAAGCATAACACTCCTCTGGTAGCAGCTGTTAATATTTGCCCTTGCTTTATTTGCTTTATTACGCAACAAGTGCTTGTTGCTTGCCCGTAAGAATGTGGAGCTAACAATGATGTCCCAGCTTGCTTCCTGGGAAATTAGGCTCTCCTTTCTCCCTTTCTTTATTTGTAGAATACCAACCAGATATTTAACCATCTATTTAATATATCCATCTTCTTGAAAAGTCATAGGAGCAGAGAAGGCACGGCAGATATGGCAAGAAGAAAAGACTGCATTAAAAACTTTCTGGCTGGGCTCACAGCTTGGAGCCAGCAGGGAGATCAGAGAACATGGGGGAAGTCAAGGCTTGTGCTAACAGAGGGTTGTTGTCATTATGGCACAGTCAAGATCAGGGCTGTGCAAGGCATCTTTTAGTGTAGTTTATCCCATGAGCTGTTTAACAGGGAGGATTTTTTTTGACAGGGACAGTGCCAGGCAAAGCAATTTGTCATTTTCTTTTAGGACTGAAAAAGACTGAGACGAAAAGTTTTACAGAGATTTATCAAATATTTGCAAGCTACCCATTCCTTCTTAAGGCTTGGGTTTGGTTTTTTCCCTCTTCTTTGATCAATGCCATTCTTTGGACTTTTGGACGATCTCACCCCCCAGTCACAGAAAAAAACTGTTTTTCTTTGAGACACTAGTAACTGTTAAAGGAATAGTGCTAGTGGCTGCAGACAGAATTTCATCTCTACATATTCATTCACAGTTGCTGTTCTCACCTTTGAAGAGTATTTTTACCAGAAGTTTCAAATTCTTGATTTTTAAAAATATCTCTTCACACTCCAGATGTCTGCAGATGAGGGATTTTGAGCTAAGCTACTGAGATTGTTTCTAAACATCTTTATTCCTGGAAGGCAGAAGCCTTTCAAGTTACTCTCTGCAAAACTATTTTTTAAAGTTATGCTTTGATACCATTCAAGCCAGTGGAACTGAAGTAAGTGTTGGTTTTAAAATGTTCCAGAAAGGGAACTTCACAGCTGTCTTCTGTCTGAGTGTCCCCTTTCTTTCTCATCCTGTCTGTCCCTCAGTCCAAGAGGGGTTTGTTCAGATTTACACAGAGGTCAAAATCTGTTTGTACTAAGACTTACCTTTTAATTTTATATGTATTTTTTACACATTTTTGAACTTCTAGGTCTCCACATGTCAAGATTTCAAAGAAGAAAAAATTCTTAGCTTAAAATTATACCCTCTTTCATTGATGAAGGAGTTAAGATACGGATAAATCCATTACATTGATCTTAGTGTGTATTTATGAAGTTGCCTTAAGCACCTCTCACACCACAAGAAGTATTGTTGTGACTCTCCCTTCAGACTGTGGTGGAAACCCTCAAAAGCAGGACTGAAGTTCATCAGAACTTGAAAATGGAAAAATTACTGAAAAGTGGCCTTTTGCTCTTGTCTTCTTGCTACAAATGACATCTGTTGGAAGAAAAGTACCAGTTCTGGAAAGAAATGAGTGACCAGGTCAAGTGAATTTTTACCACATGCAATTAACTTACTATTTCAAATTGACTTGCTCTCTTCCAGAGAGATCTAAAAGTTTGGGATGCATGGAGAAACTCAAGAAAGTGATGACAGTGTCCTCACTCTCTGTTTCCCTAGGTAGGAGATTTGCCTCTGGTGTCCACTTTAGTGTCAGTACCTAGAGATGTGATTGAGGGAAAGCTGAAAGTGTTGTAGCTGCCTAAAAATAATTTATAGCCAAAGGCTGACCTATGAGTTTATTGAAGTGGTGAGATCCAAGCAATGCCTGCAGTCATTCTCAGCACTTAAGAGAACACCAGCTTCCTATCTCAACATCCCATCTTAGCTTACCCCATTCAGAAAATTTTGTCCTAAATACACATATCTTTTAACAAGTAGAAATCAACATTTTGTGTTTTAAACTGGGGTGGCATAACGACAGCAAGTCTGAAGAGAGATTCTGTAAAGCTGTGGAGCTTTACAGCCAGAGGCAGTGAAATGAAATTAGAGTGAGAAAAACTAAGCTGCATATAACAGAAGTATTAGACTGAGACATGAGTCCCGGGTGAAATGATGGAAGGTCTGCTCTCCATGATCCTTGAGACTGTAGTGAGCTAAACTTGAATCTTCTAGGAAATGCCTTTTATTGTAGGGAATGCAGGATCAGCAAGGCTTTGGACAAGATGACTGAATAAGCTTTTGCAATATATAATTGCAATACTTATATGAAATAGGCCATAGAATAAATGAGGAGAGGAAAGAAAAGAAGAAATTGCATGATTGAAAAGTGGAATCCCTCATCTAGTATTTCCAGACTTGGTGCAAGGATGTGTCAGTAGGACATTTACCTTTCTCTAGCTAGATGAAAAAGTTTTTCCTCATCACAAGCTAGGAAAGGACAGGTCCCTCCAAATCAGTTGTCTTTCTCAACATCTTACAAGGAAATTCAGGAATTTAATGTTTTGCTGCTCCACTTCCTTTTGTCATATTACACAATCTCCAGTATTGCAAAATACCTGGGGGTACTTCTAGCACTTGCTAATAAGAGATCTTAAAATAGGGTCTGCAGCCAGCACTTTCGTCACATTCCTTCGAGTGTCACACTAAATATTAACAAAATAATTAATTCAGCAGTTGGCATCATGTCACAAATGGTTGTGAACATGCAACAAAATGCTGGCAAAGTGATAATTTGGATTTAAAGATCTCACAGTAAACACTTCTGAAAAGATAAGTCTTTATGTAATAAATAGGAGTAGAAAAAAAATGAAAGGTTTGTAATTGTGAATGTGTGTACATTACACCACCATGAAGGAGGCAGCAACACTCAAAGTATTCTCAGTGTTCTTAAGTTGCAGGAAAGGTTGTTGGCATATTGTTGTATTGTAGTAATCTATGGGATCTACTGACCAGTTTATCTAAAACAGGCATTTATTAACAATACTGGTAAAGTTTTCCTGGGAGTGTTTGATAGAAGGAGATTCACAGAAAATCTACTACCAGGACCCCAAAATCTTTGTTCCTTATATTGTGCTGGATCTTATTTCAGGGCCTAAGACCTAATCTTCTGTTCACATGCCTTATCAAACAGTCAGACTTTGAAATGTATGTGCACCACTTGAGCTCTGGGTTCTGCAACTTCTGGAGACTAGGAGATAAGGGAGATAAAAGGCTCATAGAAGCCTTATCAGAGAGACAACTGGTTCAAACAGAGTAGCTGCCATCTCTACACTATAACTCCATGTTCCCTGAACCCATTTGTAAGGGCAGCTTTTTACGAAAGCCTCATGTGTTTCTTAATTTTTTTCCCGCATCCACATTCAATAAAATTTTTGTCCTCAGGTTCCTTGGCTCAGGTTCCTCACCCCACTTATTTTTGTGCATCTAATTTGTCTCCTCAGTGAGGAGCCAAGGCTTCCAGTATTGCTGATTAAAAGAAATTAGCTCCTTTAGAAGCAATTCAGCACTTGGGAGCTGATTCACCCCCCGATGAGCCTGCGTGAATGCCCATCTTACTCTGGCCATGCCAAAAGCCAAGGGAAATTAACTCAGAGGTGAAATTAATTCTTCTCTCTCCCTATGTTCTTGCCCTGTGTGTGCTGTGTGAGATTTGGAGTGCCCTTAGAATCATAGAAGTGGTAAGGTTGGAAAGACCTCTAAGATCATCGAGTCCAACCATTAACCCAGCACCGCCAAGTTCACCACTAAACCATGTCTGCCAGGTACCACATCTACACGTCTTTTCAATACCTCCAGGGATGGTGACACCACCACTTCCCTGGGCAGCCTATTCCAGTGCTTGACAACCTTTTCAGTGAATTAATTTTTCCTAATATCCAATCTAAGCCTCCTCTGGTACAATTTGAGGCCATTTCCTCTTATCCTATTGTTTGTTTCTTGGGAGAAGAGACTGTTATCCACCTCGCTAATTTGTCCTCTTAACTAAGAAGTGAAAGACTGTGAAGGCAATTTATAGGATGCTGCATTTCCCCTGGAAATTTCCTCATGTCCCTGTGGAGTGTCTGAGATGTAAATCCTGAACTAAAACAAAGTCCTGCAGAGATCTGAGCCACCATTCCTATGTTGCAATACATATAACTGGTTCATTCTAAGTAAGTGTTTTTATGACACTCAGGTAATGTGTTGGAAGGTGATGTAAGTAGAAAGACACAGCAGGTGCCTCAAGTGGACAGGAACCATACTGGTGACAAAGCTTGCAAACAGGTCCTCAAAGACCTGTTTAACCAGTTATGAAGTGGTACAATCTGGTGCTGGAAAGCTAGCAAAGATTTCTCAGGGGATGGGTGCAATCAAGAGCACTTGGCATTTCCAATTAGCTAAAATCTTGCAGTACTCTTGTCTATTAGCTGACCAAAGCAGATTCACAGAAACCCTTTTCCTTGCCTTTTTTCCTCCATGTTCAGCTGCAATCATGAGGTGGGAAAATAAGGGAGACAGTGCACTAGTGAGATTTCATGACACTTCAGCCAAGAGGTAGACGTCAACTCTCCTCCATTTCAGACTTCAAGCAAAGACAAAGTCTACAGATTGCAGAAAATGAAGCAAAACCTCTAAACCTCATGATCTAATGGACTCTGCCCTCACTTTTTTCATCACTTTGATGTTTCATTCATGGTATCTTCTCATGGGCTACCTGCAAAATAGGTTGTCCTTAATCCTTTACCAACAGACTTATCTACGAGAGACAATTAAGAGAGTTTGGACTCATGATGATCACAGCCTACATTGCTGTTTTTATCCCAAAAGCTCAGTCCATCTGATAGCAGCTTTGCTCCTGACCATTCAGTGGACGGCAGATGGGCTTCAGAGGTGTTCTGCTTGCACTGGGTTGTTGATAGCCTTTAAACACCCTGTTGCTATGAGTGTTCATGCTGCACAAGAGGCGCCATGGTAATGGCTTTAGATATACCCTGCTGAGGTGTCCTGAGCCTCCCTCCACCTCCTCCAGGAGATCTGTGTTTCAGTTGCCACCAAGTAGAGTACAGGGGAGGCAGGAAACAGTGGGAGATTGAAGCAGCAGTTATTTCTGAAGAATAACACAGGCTAATAATTATGTTTGGAAGGAACCTGTGGCTGCAAATAGCAATAATCAAATGAAATGGCCTGCAACAGTGAATGGTTTTATTGCAGGGAGGAAATGCAAGAGGGCAGCAAAGCAGGAGGGTGCCCCAGTTATTTTAGAACAAGGCAGCCCACATGGGGGCTTGCACAGCTGGCCTAAGTAATTTTTAAGGTAACATGACACTGTGGCACAAAGGGAGGACCCCTCTCAGCACTAATACCCGTTCTACTAAGCAGCTCACCGAGACAGACAGCAGTACTGCTGAGTCCATGCCCTTCCTGTGGCTTTTCCCCCCTTTCTAGAACTGCGTCTAGAGAAGAAAGTAACATGTATGGACCCTAATTCTCTATTCACTTTCTTACTAGTATAAAGATGACAGATGGTCTATGGATAAACAATGATAAATGAATTAGACCTACATTTCTCTTATTCCACTCCTTCTCGCTATGGAAATAGGTGTTAGTTGTTTTGAAAAGTCAGATAAATGGTGCAGCACTTTATCCTTTTCTGTAATCCCCTCTTCAAGCTGGCTATGAACTAGATGTAGGATGTTTAGCTATATATATACCAGGTGTGAATGCTTATTCTAAAATGACTCTCTCCCTCCTCTTTTGGTGCATAGCAGTCAGAGACAAATGATACATTTTACCAAATATGAAATTCTAATTAAAGGAAGTAGGAAAGGGGTCAGTTAACAAATACATCAAAGTGCTTCATGCAAATTTGTTTTCTCTGCCTGACAAGAGTGTTAGACATTAATTTATGTCTATGGTAAATGATTTGTATAAAAATCTTTCTTTATCCATTATGGAAAAATGAAAGGTGCTATTGAGGTTGCTTTTTTGCAAAATTCATCTTATTTCAGACAAATTTCCATGACATACAGTGTTTTTAACACAACAGTGCTTAAATCCAAGCAACAGACAACAACCCATCATGCTGGGTGCTGTCAGACAAAGTTAAGATGGTTCCTGACCCATTGCTCTATATTTTGCAATTTGAACAGGCAGACTCTCCCCTTGACTGTTTAGAGAGGGGAGAATGGAAACTGTGGGTAAAAATGCCTCCGTTTTTATCAGCACAATAAACTGATGTCTTGATTCATACCTATTTTCTGTCACTGAGGAAAGGCTGCAGGAAATGTAAGCCAGAAAAATGGTGGAGGAGAGGAGCAGAAGTACTTCCTTGCTATTTCTAGAAGTAAGCAATAGAGCATTTTCCAGAAGCACCAAGAGTGATACTCTCTTTCCACTGAGCTGAGTCTGTGGAATGGACCCTTCAAAGGCAAAAATCCAGCTCTGTGGAACCCATTTATTTTTTCAAACACAGAAGCCTTCATTTCATGCTGCAACAGGAATCTCCTCCAGGCCACAAGGGAGCAGAACACATCAATGCATTCATTAGTCCTGCTGCACTAGCACTCATAGATTTGCTCAATAAAAATGGACTGCCAAATCCAAGGCCCACGCATCTTCAGCATTTCCCTTTGTACCTTTTAAAGTTTTTCTGTTTTCTTTCAGTCCGTGTTCCAAGACAGAGAGATCTCTACAGTTAAGGCAAGGTTTTTGGGGCCACTACTACGCTGGACATCAAGAGGCGGAACTTCTGTCAGTCCCTGGCATGCCCAGGACCTCCCTGGATTTAGGGTAATATTAGTGTGACGGGTTGTGATCAGTGCCACTACTGAGCTACGACAGACAGAAGAGCTGTGCATTTTGGTAGTGATTGACATGTTTTGAACTCTGAATATGAGCTCCGTCTTGGCTAATGACAACATTGTCAGTGGTTTGAGATGGGCCATCATTTGACATCCAGTGTTTTTTATCCAGCACCTGTAAAAGGGAATGTTAACTCTTCCTTAGGAACACAGGAAGCTTTGGAGAGTAGTTTTCCTTTTCCTTCCACTGCTGTTTAACTTCCCTAGAGCAAACCTTTGCACAGTACCACCAGCAGCGTTATAACCCAAATAAGGTTCACTCTGACACCTTTTCTAGTTGTCTTTAATATACAAACCTGTTGTGGCTGCTTCTGTTATAACTTCAAGGCTCCTACAAAAATTAGAAGCTGCAAACTATACCAGTTTACCTGAACCAGTGTTTCGAAGCTCTATGATTTTTAGACCATGGGTGCTTGATGGGAGCACCCACATTTTTGGAGATTATGTAGGTTATACAGTAAAAATAGAGAGTTAAATTATATTGTGGTTGTTTGGAAGAAGTCTAGGCACAAAACACCTACTTCTCCTTGTTTCCAGATGGTTTTGCAGATGTCTGAAGTGTCTACAGAAAAAAATATGGAAACAGCTGTATCTTGGAATTAAAAAAAAAAAAAATTGATTAATTTCCACCAGCAAATTAAGTTTAAATACATTAAAAATTCTTTCTACAGAAATGTGACATGCTGACAAAAATATATCACAGAGCATTCCTAGGTCCAGCATGAACAAATGCTAGAAGATTTTAAAAAAAAATAGTAGTCAGAAGTCACAAGTCACAGGAACTGTGAGATTTTTTCCGTAACCTAATGTTGCATAAAAGGTTAAATATAATTATTTAATGTATAACCTGTTTCTAGTGAGAGCCCTATGACAAGAGTGTTGACAATTGTCTCTACCCATCAAAAATTTCTGGAACAAAAAAACCTGCATCAGACTTTTGATATATCAGGTAAGCAAAACATACTTTTTTTTCTCCAGTCCAGTGTCAGCTATCCTGGAAGGAGGAGCTGGTTTTGATGCCTTTGGACAAGACAGGAAAGAAAAGTCTCCATAAAGGATAGCAGTCAAGAGAGGAGCTGGAAAAACTCAGGAAACACCAGAAAGGTGAGTAATTTGATTGTACTTAAAACAAATCTAAAGAAAACAAAAACTATTACTCCCAACTAAAATAAAAATAGTAATAGTAATAATTTATCTAATACATATCATTTGTCACAGTGTAATCTACAAGACTGCAATGTAAAATTCAGATTTCTTGATTTGCCGTACTTTGGTATCTTTGGTCCCCAGAACTGGACCTAAACTCCCAAGCAGTTCAGATAAACTTTCTAAGTAACCAATCTACTGGCCAATTGTTTGTAAATCTTCAGAGAAGGTGTGAATTTCTCCAACACTCTTCTGCGGGCCGTATGCTTTTCTTTCCTCGGAATAGTGACCTCCAGCATTTCACAGTCTCACTTAGCCAAATTACATGCCACATCCACTTTCTCATTCATTTCCACCTTGTCACTCAGACTAAAATCAGAGCAGCCATTTTGCTGGGAGCTTCCTACCCCCCAGATTTTGTATATGAACATTCTTCGGCACTTCTCCCTTTTTTTCTTTTTCTCCAGCTAATAAAGTTACTTCAGAAGTGTTTCATAACACAGATAGGATTGTATTTGAGAGGGATGCTGGAAAACACTCTTGTTAGATATTGTCCATATCATATATGATTGAAAATCCAGGACAATTAAATGAAGCAGAGGTAAACAAAGTTCTTCTAAATGAAGAATTGGTGAAATGATAAATAACAATTACTTATGCCTCAAGTAAAAATATTTACAGAAATATGAAGACTTCTGAAACGAGCATTGCATAAAATTCCAGGATACTGGAAGTGTAATAGAAATTTGATTTGAAAACACTAGCTCCACTTAATAACTGCATGTTCTTTGGATCAGCCCTCCATCTCATGAAGACTGGCTGAAGAAAAGAAACACAGCTATTAATGCAATAACAGTTTTAAGAAACTGCAGTCACCTGGTTTCTGCAGAATTATCTTTTTAATTATGTTTAATCTACATGACAAGCAGAGAAAGGAGACCTTGAAAGCCTGATTATAAGAGAGAAACTGTGCTGGATACAATGACTGATTGTTGAGGTCCACAGTGGAATGAAAATATTGATGCCCTGGTATGGGTACCTTTGCAAAAGCACAAGCAATTGAATTAGTAGATCTGAAAAAGTTGCTTTCCTTGCAAGAAGTTTGTTTTTCCTCAGCTAGAGTGTGGTAACCAGCTATCTTCCTTGGGTGTAACACTGTGAAGTAAAATGGTTTGCTGTTCGTTATCTCGTGTCACAACATCTATTTCACTTACCACACCATTTTAATGTGATTCAAAATGCAAAATGTTGCATGTCACAGATGGCTGAAATCTGATATTCCACTAACAGTTCCATTAAGACTCTTGTTGATTTAAATAATTGATTGTACTTTATGTTCCAATGGGCTTTGAAAGCCAACATGGTCAGTTGCTGTAGCTCAGCTAGAGAGCAGTGCCTTCCATCTAAGGGGTTATGACTTAATTACTTTTGAACATGTCCCTATATACTCAGACTTCAGTTATTCTTCCAAAAGGAAAAGGAAGCTCAACCAGTGAGTGACACAATGAGATTACAGAACTAATCCCTGGCAGAAACCCCCTTGGAATCAACCCAAAGGCTTGCTAACCTCAGAGAGCTTCAGTTTGGTCCTGACTAAACACAGAAACCTGTTCATCACTCAAAACAAAACAAAACAAAACAAAACAAAACAAAAAAAAAAACCAAAAAAAAAAAACCAAAAAAAAAAAAAAAACCCCAAACAAAACCAAAAAAAAAAAAAAAAACCAAAAAAAAAAAAAAAACCCCAAACCAAACCAAAAAACAAAACAAGCCAAACCAAAAAGAAAAAGACCAGGAAGGAACCCCACTCTACTGCAATTTAATTAATTCTTCCCCTTGTACAATGATTCAGCACTATCTTCCTAGCCTGCAAAGACAGAAACAAGCAGGATAAGTATAATCTCAGGCAGATGCATAGGCTTTCTTCAAAAATTAAAACTTTTTCTTTCCCTAAATAGTCCTATATATTTCATGTGTTATTATTTGGTTAGTTCCATTGAACATCACTGTTAATTAACGGAGGGAATGCCCTTCTACAGCTTGATACAATGCTTCATAATTTTGTGTATTACTGGCTAATTGGAATAAAATATCACGAGTCTCAAAACCTGAAGATGAAATTATTTGCAGACCAAAAGCATACAAACTGTACTGTATAACTCCAGTGCAATTTTTTAAATGTTACTTACCTTTTGCTTCGTGAAAACATACTGAAAAATGTGGGCTTACAAGCTCCTGAACTGGAAATGTTATTATCATGCAACTCGCCAAAATAAAAGTGATTGAACACCCTTAAACCAGGCTACTGCTGAATTAAGTTCTACTTACTTTGGGGATTCTTTTTTTCCTGTAATTTATGTATCTACTTCCACTGCATTTGCTAGAGCCATTAAATATTTAATTTGTATTTGGTTCTTCTTTCACGGCTGGAGTTCATCAGGTACCCTTACTTGGAATAGGGGCTGATGCTGACACATGACCTGCATTTAAAGGAACACCCCTGTAGGCTTGTTACTGGAATGTGAGTAATTATTAACAAACCGTAAGGCCAGTTTTCTTTCTGCTTAAATGTCATTTGGACTCAATTACATGATACTAAGATGAACAGGTCATTAAATTCTTTACTCTATTGATTCTAGTTTTAGCTGAGCTCTGTTAGTTTTTTATTTGAGCTCATTTTCTTTGTTTTGAACTTTGACTGCGTTATTTGATTGAAAGTTATCTTGCATGGAAATTCTTGAGAGGATGAGGTCTTATACCCCTACATACGTCCCTGTATTCAATTTGCTGTTAACTTTTCCAGGGCATTTTTTCTCTTTCAGGATACTTTGCTATGGCTGCAGTGTTCAGAAAGCCTCGTGAGTCTCTAGGACCCTACTCTTCTATATTTATGCTTATGGCCTGGAGAGGGGCTGCAGTGAGGAGGAAGGACTCAAGGAGCAGTCACATGCACAGGATGATGGGAACGGGGAGGCTGAGCCCCTTTTCAGACAGGGGGCCCATGTAGGCAAAATCCCATGGGTTTACAGCTGGTGAGGCAGCAGCAGTGGGAGCAAGGGCTGGCATGCAGCAGCCAGCCACTCCCGGATAATTCAGCTGAGGGCAACTTCCCTGATGTGGGGCTCTGCCCTAGAGCTTCAAAGATTGTGGGGCTTCTTTGGTTCTATGTGACTGTAGGAAGAACCACTGCAACTTCCAGTACGGCTCCAAAGGTTTTGGGAGGTGTAGAGAGACAAGAGTTGATTGGGGAGGCAAAGCCTTGGTGCCGTGCCCATCCCCAGCCTGCTAGATCTCACTTGCCAGAAAAGCTCCTGAAGTCACCGAGTCCAGTCTCCAGATCCATGTGTGACATTGCTGAGAAGTTAAATGGGATGGATAAAAAAATTTTACAAACAAAGCATCAAAGGTACAAAAATATTATATTATATTGCCTGGAACTGCCACCATTGCATGCAACAGTGTTTAGCAATTGAAAAGAAATCATGGTCCAAGTTCATTTTTCAGCTATCTTTCTCAAGTAGGAAGATTCTTACATGAACTACACCATTTTTACCATGGAGAGGAGTAGTGCTTCTGGGAAGGAGAGCCTGCCCAGTTTCAGAATTCTTCATCTTTTCTCTAAATGGAGGAAATGACTGCCTCTTTGAGATAATTACATGGAGTGTCTTTCCCATTATCATGAAATATGATTATTGGTGATGTATGTGCCAGATAGGAATTTATAAATAAACACTTCTCAAATAAATCACTCAGGGGCCATCCAAAGCTCCTTCTTCATCACTGCAATGACAGGCTGGGTATGAACCAGAAAACCAGAAGGGAATAGTCTGGCCATGTGAAATCCTTCAATGCTTTTCAGTCTACTTATCATACCCTTGGACCTATGCAGGAAGTGTCAGCATCCTCTGATAGAGACCAGAAGACCCAGGCTGTCCTGATCGTCTTTGCTTGTCTAACCTAAAAAGTACTAGAATTAAACCAAACTTTGGCCTTCAAATGTCACAGTGACACAGTAGCTGCAAGAGGAGGGAAGGACTACATGGGCGTTTTTAGGATGGTACTAGAGGTAGAGACAGAATGAAAAGTCAGTCTGTGTCTGTTGTACCCTAGTCATGCCACTTGCAAGAAAAAGAAATCATAATTAGGGGAAGAAGGGATGTGCAGGAATGTGATACTGTCACTGTTGACTGACCATGCTGCAGCAATTTGAAGCTGAATTCTTTCAGGCAGGGAGAAGAGGGAATTGATTGCTCTCAATTTCTTGCTGAGCACTCTATTAGTCTGCTGCATAGATTGCTAGTTCAGTTATTAATCTGGTATAGGAAATGAGGTTCTCCCTTTTTAAACCATGAAAAGGCACACACTCTCCTTTCATCTCATTTAATACTTTGAACAAAAGAATACAGCTACTGCCTTCAGGGGTCCATGCCTTCCATCCAGGGCTGACAAAGATACCTAACTCCCAGAAGGGACAAGGATTTCACCTCTTGCTTGTGGCATGGCACAGACACCTGTGGCATGCCACGCAGGGACCTGGCCTGCACTTCAGTGTGTGAGCATTGTCACGTCCCTCTTTCAAGACTCCCGGTGTTTTTGTGTCTTAACTCTGAGCTCCATAGCAGGAGGCAATATTTACCAGACAATATCCAGCAGTTCTGTATAAAAGTGATGCTTATGTTGGTATCACCAAAGATAATGCACCCTTATTGCATAGAGACTTACCTTTGTAGAGAAAACAGGATTTTGTATGTTTTGTAGAGGGAGAGAGAAGAAAGGGAAAGTGAACAAGTGCTGACAACAACAGGCAAAAAAGGACATTCCAGTCAAGGGGCACACCTGAGAAAGTCGGATATAGAAAGGAATCTCTCCCAGTTTTCTATCCCTGTTTCAGGGATGTCACTTCAGGGGATCCACTGGAGCAAGCCAAAAGTACCTGCCTCCTTTTCAGGACTCCACAGTTTCCAAATCCGTTTTCTCTCACCCTACTGCACATTTTTTCTCTTCGCATGGAGAACTAGAGCAGCGTGTAATGAGGCATGTTTCTCATCTGCTCCTAGCCCTAGGAACCCTATTGATCTCATCAGTGTTAAATTAGCCTTGATAGCGATATGGTACTTTGAACACAACTAAGCTGCAATGCTGCTACCTCCTAAACAAGCCACGGGCTTTGTTTCAAATGAACACAGCAACTGATTAATCAATACTGAAAGGTTATCAAAAACTGCCTCCTGATAGCAGACTTTCATGATGCCCAAGGACTTTTTGTTTCCTCCCAGTTATATGAAAAGACATGGGGGGTTTTTTAGTGCTTTTACTGCCTTCTTCTGGAGCTTTGTTTTCTCCTTCAGGCAGTCCACCCTCTTCCCCCACATTCTCCTGACTCTGGTGGAACTTCCCCTACACTTGCCCAGAGGGATCCCAACCTGGTCCTGCTCTCTGAAGGAAACCATAGAGGTCTGTCTGCTTCCTAGGGTCTAACTCAAACATCTACCTATGACTGGCATGAACAAAGTGTTCCCCACTCCCTGAAGGGGTCTCAGTCTCCGGGCTGCTGACTGTCTGCTTCCAGAGAGCAGAATATGGAGGCATTAAGCTCCTTGAGGACCAGCCAAAATAAACATGGCCATGGCATACTTCTACTCTGCTGGGTCTATTCAAAAGTTTGTTGGGTTCTGTGATAAAAAAAAAGGCTTGCAAAAGGAGCAGGGAGGCCCGTGGCAGGGGTGGGAGGTGAGCCCCATTAAGTCAACTGGTGCCAGTGGGTTCCCCTGCCCTGGTCCCTCCTGGGTGTCACTGGGAGCAGCCACCCCATGAGTTGAGTGAGACCCCTCAAGATGAGTCCATGGGAGAGACTCTGCCCAGGTCACTTAAAAGATGGGGAGGAGCGGCCTCAGGAAGATTCTATACTGGGAAAGAGCATTTTGGATGGGATGTTTAGAGAAGAGAGCAAAGGTGGTGAAAGGGAGTGATCAAGTGGTACTGGGGAGAAACAAACACAGGAAAACAGAGGTAAAACAGAGGAAAAATGGGATAAAGGGGCTGGTGTTGTTTGAGTCCTGCTCTGTCCATGTGTCCAGCCAGAACAGCCTCTCCTGTCTTGCCTTTAAACACTGTGTCTGATGATTTTCGCAGGTAAGTGCTCCCCATCTCCTGTCCCCATGTGCAGAAGCGCCAAGTGCGCGCCCTGCCATGGGGCCAGAACCACAGGGCCAGCACCAGAGAGATTAGGGCTTGTGGGCTAGGGGTGCAACCACAGACAAGGATAGGCCCGTGAGGAGGCAAGGACAGGATAGTGAGGAGACCACAGCCGTGTGCTGGGTGGACCCTGCAGAGAGCCAGGGCTCTGTCAGCTGGTGGCTGTGTGTGGTGGAGTGCATGTGCCTGTCCTGCCTGTTGCAGTTCCTCCACAACCATACGATATAAATTGCTGACATGCTCAAGTGAGAACGGGTGGATGCCTCTACAGGCTAATTGTTAAAACAATCTGATATGGGGGAAGACTCCTGTTCTGAGCTTCACTCTAATGAGTGTTTAAGCACATGATATAAATCAAAGAGGCTTGGGAAAAAAAAAGTCTCCTTAGCCTACACAGCGCTAGTAGACAGCAGCTGGGGGATTCCTTGAAACACCCATCTCTTCTCTTTTCAAGTAAGCAAGTAAATATTGATTTAGAAAGGAATTGGTAAAAATGAAATCTTACCTTTAAAAAGCTCTGAAGGAAATGTTAACATTCTTCAGCATCGTCAGGGCTTTTAAATAAAGGTCTGACTTCTCTAACACTTTATACGGAAAGGCATTAAGTACCGAACTGCAAGAGAAGTTTGACATTCTGCATCCCAAAAAGCACAAGGCATGTTCCCATAGCCCAGAGGGGTCTGACATGGATTTCTTACCTCTCCTCAGCATCCTGGGCACTCTCTCTGCCTTGAATTTTCTACAGATTCCATGTTTTAGAAGCCCATCTTCCCTCTGTGTTGATCCACAGTACCAAAGGGGCATTTGTGAACCGCCAGGGAAGCACCTGTTTGTGAAGGTGCCTTTGCTTTGAGCTGCACATGGGTTCAGTCCCCTCCTGAGGGGACAAATAGGCTTTTCCCATAGAACAATTTGCATCACCCATATTCATAGAATCTTAGAATTGCATGTTTGTTTTCTACAAGATTGCTAATCCTTTCTGTAAGATTAGCTTTAAGAATAAAATCAGCTTTTTTATAACGTTTGTCACTTAAAGGAAATATTAGAGAAAAATCTTTCCGCTCCTCCTGTTTGCACATTGGGCTGAATTTTGTTTGATTCTTCCCTTGCTGAGTCTGGTCCTAAAATGTGCTAAAGGATTCCTTCCAGAATGTAGAAATGTAATACATAATACATATTATATACTATTAATGTAATATATAATCTATAACATATACTATTAATATATTCAATACATTTTAAGAGGTATGATATGTGATAAATTATACATTCATACATCATAGAATATGTAATATAAATTTTACATTTTTACCTTGTATATCATGTTATATTTTATATTATTTAATATATATATTGTGTATTTTTGTATTTCTATTTCTAGAACCGCAAGTTGGGGAGATTTCTACTTTGATATTTCCTTTAATTTTTTGCCATTTGAAAAAGTAACCTCTTTATTAGAATACATTTTATTAAGGTGAGGAGAGAATTGATCTATTAAGCCATCCTATGTCTGTTTCTGCTCTGCTGTCACCCTACATGAGTTACACCCTTTATTGCACCACCTTCATCAGGCCTTCCCTGTTTACACAAGCATCTGGTCCTTTGTGCAGAAATGTCATAGCCCGTCCCTAAGTATTGACTACAGCTTGAAGGTTAAAAGCACACATTTCTGGAGAAGTTTTAAGCACTCTTCTGCCAATGAGCCCTCTGCAATGTTGACCTGTGGAACAAGGAAACCTGTATGGCAGCCAGAGTCATCTGTTTGTTATACTCTCAGGGTTCTAAAGTGAAACTTTGCTCCATTAGGCCCTGTCCTCTTTGCTAGCTGGCAGTATTCCCCACTAGTAACTGCCCAAAAAACAATCTCTGAGATGAAGGTGAAGATGGATTTTTGTTCAAGAGGAAACAGCTGTAAAAATTTCCCAAACATTGTGCCAACTTCAAACTCTTTCACACTTTACCAAGAAATTTTATTTCAAACCGTGGAGGGAACTCTTGGTGGGAAGTTTCCTGAGAGAGAAGAAAATGCTATTCTCCATCAATACCTCTGGCCTCCTGCAGTAAAAAAAAAAAAAAAAAAAGCTTAGCTGAGTTTTCTTATTTTGAATTCATTATAGCTTTTGGTAGCACTTTTTTGTGTAGTTACACAAAAATTTAAGCTTAGCATTATCTTGCTACAAAAGTGGAGGAACTGTGAAGCTGAATCAATATGACTTTGAAAGCTGCTATTTAATTAGTTTCAGTTGATTAGACAGACATTTGATTTTGTAGCAGTGCAGCCTGATGGGATTAAAGGGCAATAATATCTAGATATATTTTCTGGTAACAGTTTTGTCCATGTATAAGCACATCTGCAGATGACAGCAAAAAAATTAATCTATGGGAGGTGAATTTACCTATTAAAATGACGTATGACACAGCATTCCTCCACCTTATCTAAGAAGTGGTTTGACTGTTTGTGTTCCTGTCCTCTTTGTCCAGAGACTTCCAGAACAAGAAGTCCAAGCAGCGAGTGAGCCGAGTCATTAAGGGGATTAACTCTCACACTCTCTGTATTACAGCCTTGCGACTCAGGAAAGAGACTCAACTTCTACCATTTCGCCAGTGCAGCTTTTTACAGGGAACAGTACTTACAAACAGTGGCGAGATTATCAAATATGTTATGCTTGAAAAGACCTTAGATCCTTAGACATGTCTGTAATGTTCAGAGTGACCCAGTGGCAGAATACAAAAGAAGATTCAACCTTGAATGAATGAGAGGGTGAACAGATTCTTTAGCACATTTTCCTTAAAAAAACCTTTAATTTTGCCTACCTAATGCTCTCAGAAAGAAAAACAGTGTTTTCATTTGTGCCAGAGGATTTCTAAATTTACTACATGGTAGCAGCTGAGAAAATCCAAAAATGCAGCTGCTACAATTTATAAATCATTGTAGTCCCCAGTGAAATAAAAGTCAAATGATTTAATAACAAACTGCTGGTTTTCGAGTTATCTTACAAAAAAGCTAAAATGTTGTGAGAATGTTTTTCAGCACAGCCTTCTTGCAACCCACATGTGGGATGAAAGGTGGGGCTTGGTGACTTGATCTTTAATTCCAGTTCGGACACGTCACCTTTTTAAACCAGCAGCCTAACAGCAGTGCCAGAGCCTGAGCATACACTGTAGTCCTTGCACTTGTGAAACTCCCTTTCATTTCAGCAGGAGTTTTACCTGAATCTGAAAGACTCATCTTTGTCATCTTTGGCCCTGCTTTAGGAGATGAGAAATTTTTAGAGACTACTAAATCCCTTTCTAGGTTAAAATAACTAGATTACAATTCTAATAAATGCTTGATTGTGGAGGCTGGAAATTTGTCGTCCCTGCCAAGCAAACAAAATTGAACTAAATTTGCAAAGAATAAATGCTTTCAACATTAAAGTTATGTTTTAAGACAGAAGCTGTATTCTAGGAAATCTAGGTTATCATTGACACATAGTAAGTGCCTGGAAGGTTGAATTATTCCTAGGATACCCCTACCATGAGTCTATCCAGAGTAAAATTCAGAATACTATTCCTGACATCAAGGTTCTTTCCAACAGGGTTTGAAGGGAATTCTTCATTCATTTGGCCATCAGGGCCATTCCAAAGTCCAAAGTCAAGCCTGGGATTTTGTCGCCCTGAGTTTTTCAGTTTCTCCATGTTTTACTGCTGTAGATAAGAATTCTCAGACACATTCTGTAAACACAAGGTATGTTTTGCTAACCGGTCCAAATGTTTGCATTCTTTCTCCTAAGGCGGAGACATTTGATGGACTTTTCCTTTGACCAGTGTGATTTGAAGGTGGTAACTTCATCTTCCAATCCATGTGTATTCTTAAAAAGATATAAATAAAACGTGAGCCCCCAAGGGGCAAGCCATTTTGGCACTTTTGGGAACCCAGACTCCGTGTCGTTCTTTCGTCTCCAAGTGCGACAGGATTTCGCTCTCAAATCCTCCCTTTCTCTGAGACAGTTCTTTGCACTACCTTTACTCCTCTCCCGTTTTTGAGATGAGTTTTGGGGACCAAAAGGCCTTCACTGCAGTTACCACAGTTGGCAAAGAAGAAGCGCTCTGCAATTCATATAGCAGTCTCAAGACCTGCTCAGGAGAGTCCTAAAGGGATTCAAGAAGAAAGTTCTGCTTTAGGAAATGGACAGGACAGATCATAGAACCCTAGAATGGTTTGGGTTGGAAGGGAAATTAAAGATCATCTAGTTTCAAATCCCCCGCTATGAACAGGGACACCTTCCACTAGACCAGATTGCTCAGATCCCAAATCCATCATGGCCTTGAACACCTGGAGGGTTGGAGAGTCCACAGTTTCTCTGGGCAACCTGTTCAGTGCCTCACCACTCTCACAGTAAAGATTTTTCTTCCTAATATCTAATCTAAACTTTCTTTCTCAGTTTGAAACCATTCCCTCTTGTCCTGTCAATACATACTCCTTGTGCCTGTCACAATAGCTGGGGCCACAGAAGTGGCATTGCCAATAAAAAGCTGAATAATGTGTGGGAATAAAAGTACATGTTTCAAAATTAAAGATGGTGGTATTGTAGTGGGTTTTGATTTCCCATGGTCTTAGCTTTAAAACTGTGGAAGAGGCAACAAAGATAGCACTTCCGTAATATTTGAAGAGTCTCTGATACTGTTGGTCCATTTTCTAATTTTTGCTGGTGGAACTGTAAGGCCAAGGCAGGGTGTTACAAATTCGCTTTTGTTGCAAAGCTTTGGCATCTGAGCTCCCCACCTTCTGTTGTGCAAACACCGAGAAGAATTTATATGAAGGAGGAAATGTAAGTAGTTTCTGAGATCCCAGCTAAGGTAAGAGAGTGGGTTCAAGGTGAGACAGAGCCTTTCTTTGATCCCCTACCGTACAGCTGTATCACATTTTCCCAGTAAGTTTTTCAGCAGTGGAGATTTATTATGCACATTGTAAGGAGCGAGAGGCTTTGCATACTGGAAGACTACAGTTACTGGAAGGCTACAGTGTAACAGAGGGTATCCTGAGAAATGACAAAGAGAAGAAAAGGGAAAGAGAATCACCCCTAATGCTATTTACCTTCAACATGGAAATACCCCTCAGGTTATCAGCCGAAGGAAATTAATGAAAAGCAGTGAGAGAAAAGGAATGAGAAAGAGAGGGAAAGAGAGACTTCTGCACTAATCCTCAAAAAAAAAAGCCAACCCAAAAGAAACAAATAAATAAACAAACAAACAAACACTACAACTAAAAAAATTACAATAATCCTCTGGATGGCATTCTTGGTTTTGTCTATTCACATGCAGCCACTGGAGAAAAAGAATATGCACAGCAACAGCTCAGTTCCAGGACAGGAACTGCCTTGCTATCCAACATGCAGCATCCTTTCAGGTGTCCTCTCACTAGCTGCCTGCAGACCCAATACACAACACTGAGAGAGCTGACCCCTCACTGAGTAGGCAAAGTGAGATTCACAGCTGCAGAGACATTTACATCTTAGACCTGCACTTCTTCCTCAGTAGAGCAGATAACCATCTTTAGAGAATATCCTTTTGAAATGGTCTTCATCATATGTCCAGCAGGGCTATGGCTACAAAGTAGGACAAGAATGAATGTTAGTTTGTGCTTGGGTGCCCACATCCAAGACAGTCTTAGTGACAATAACTAACGTGATGAATTTTCACAGGATTTAGGCACCAAGTGGCTAAGCTTAGTGAGAACCCCAGACAGAAAAAGAGTAAGCTGAGAAGAGAGTCAATAACTAAGGAGGTCATTAATCTGAAATGTCAGTAATGTAAGGAGTCTCTGACACTTGAACACTTATGCTGTGTGATTAAAAAATTAACAATAAGTATATAGTTAATGTGAAAATATAAGTGCAATGATCCACTTTCTAAATTCTTAGTTTTCCCCTGACAATAAAAACATTGTACATAATAGTAAGTCAAGCCTTCCATCAGCACTGCAGGCAATGGTGAGGAATGGAAAGTCTTTTCCTCTAGGACCAGAGTAAGGATGGGATCTGCTGCACAGATGAGAGTGCAATACATTTTTGTACATCAGTATACAAATCAGTGTTTGTAACTTAGGCAAACCCAAGCTCGTTTTACTGGTGAAAAACAGCTCTGACACTACAACAGCACAAGACTGCACTACAGGCAAGGCAGAGCCTCCGTTGTGGTGAACCCTGAGAAGTGCTGAGATGTCCATAACACAGCTGCAAGGATGAGGCAGTACAAAGATCCGGTGCATCCGCAGGGGTCTGCAGTGCTGGTGTGCAAAACCCTTGTCTGTTTTGTGTGGCTGATAGTTGGGGCAGTAGTTTCCAGGTGAGGTATGCTGGAAAGTGCATGAGGTATGCTGAAAGCATGGTGCAACAACCACCCTCCCACCCACTTGTCCACCCCCAAGGGATTTCTGTACAGAGGACCATCATTCAGGATGTATTTGCATTCAACCTAATAATCAGTAGCAACAATTTTACTTTTGTCATGTCCTTGAGAAGTAATGCAATAAACTGCAAACAAAGTAAACACCCTTCCTTTAGAAAATGCAATTTGGACATCATATCCAAATGAATAAATCATTCCTGAAAGGCAGAAGCAATATTACTGTTGAATTAGTGCTGGATGTTCTTTTGTTAAATTGTATACAATCAAAGTAAGGTGCCAAATTACCAACTAACTGTCTGGAGGTCGATTTTTAAATTCATGGATGAGCTAATGCATTTGTGGCAGTGATCATAAAGGGAGGAGTTCACCTTGCATTAGCCTTGACTCATAACTATAAATCCACAATGTTACCAGAAATAGATGTCCTATTTCTTGTCATTGATCTGCAAGCCATAATTTAAACATTTACATGTCCTAATGTTGAGCCTTCCAATTGCCTGAAACATGTCTCTCCAGGGAATGCTCGCCACGAGGAGACGGACTGTAAAAATAAGAGCATCTTCAGTAAAAACTGGGAACCTTTGACATCTTGAAGTTTATCAAAAGTCTCATAAGTCAAGGAGAGTCAAAACTGAAAGATAAAAGGATATTTATAAGGGTAAATGAGGACATAACAGAAGTAAAATAAGCATACATTAGATTATGGTGCTGGTGGGTAAAAGAAATTAGAAGTGAAAGAATTCTGCATGACTATTTAGCAATAAAGCTGTAGGAATTCCTATAAAATTACCTCATATATTGTCCTATTTTTCAGCAGAGCTAATATCATTACAATAGAGTCATTCATTAATAGAAAAATCAGCGAAATGCTGTTTCACTTGAAATAATGCTATGTGTTTCCCTGACACTGATATTTTAAAAACAATACATATGGGAAATGAATGAGTCACCAGTTATGAAAAGATGTAACATTCAGAACAAGTGAAGCACACAGCAAATTTAAAGGAGGTGGTTTCATGGCTGTAGTATGAGCAAACATCATTTGTAGGGGAGATGGGAGCGTGCACAGATTAATTTCCAGGCATACTTGTGTATTCCGTAAGTGCACAAGCAAACTTCTTGACTGTTTCTTGTGAAGTACTCCCTTTGCTAAAGTGTGGAGATTGCTGTTAGCTAGCTAATTAAACCAGTGCAATATGTGTGTCCAAACACCAAAGTATCTGAATATCAATGTAAATCTCAAGAGCTTTTGAACTATATCATTTTTAATTTAACTGGGTTTGCTCAGACCACAGTTCAGAGAGCTGGTGGTACAATAAGACTGAGAAATCCTTCAAGAAGTTCACTGCAGTATTATAGTGAATTTAAAATCTTATGGGTTTTATATTAACTTGAATATTTACTGCTCCTTAAAATTTCATTCTTTATACAATCTTCAGTTGCTGAGTTCTGCTGAGGCCTTTAAATGAGTCTCATAAATAGGTAATGATAGAATTTTTGAAAGTGTTGTGAAATCCAATGAGAATTTGTGGTCTTTCATCATGACTGCAGTTATGAACATCAGTGCTGCACGTCTAATGCCGACGTGACTTCATTTTTTCAGTTTGCCTTTTGTAGTAGTGAAAAATCAGTAGAACAAAACTCTCTGTCTTCTTGCTCAGACATATCTTTAATAGCCTGTAATTTTTAATAAAATTTCTTTTTAATTACTCTTTAATTCTGGTTTGCTATGGACTGTATGGCATGTATGCAGGCTGACCAAGTCAAGGCCCTCCTCAGTGTCCCTCCACTCATCATGTGTTTCCCAGTGGTCCTCCACACACTCTCTTCTGCTTATTGATGTCCTTCCTGAATAAGGAAGACAAAAGCTAGACACAGAATACCCCACATACCCTTGCAAAAGCCAGATAAAAGGGAATAGACACTTCCTAGCTATATTCTTGCTAACACAGCCCAGTCTGTGCTAGAATTCACCATAACTGACTCATGTTCAACCTGCTGTATACAAGGTTCTCCTGGTCTCTTTTGGCAAAGCTGCTCCTTAGTACCTTGCTCACTGCCTGCACAGTTATACAGAGTATTCCTGTCCCAGGTTCAGAAATTTGTATTTTAATTTGCTGAATTTCACTGCTTCTTTCAGCTGATTCTTCTGTTGTGGCTCTTGTGAATGGCAACTCTACCCACCAGAATATCAAGATCTCCTTCCAGCCTGGTGTCATCTGCTAACTCAGTGAAAGTTCACTCCTTTTGAGGGCACATATTTTTTATGGAGACCATCAGAACTCATTCTCAATATCAACTGCCATTAACTGATGCATAATATCTTCCAGTTCCTGCCGGAAATATCTTACAGTTTTGATATCAGACTTCTAATATTCAGACAATTTCTTCTTTGAAAATGAACAGTGTGCATATATGACAAATATCTTGACTGCTTATTCAGGTACGTTTGAAACACCATGGCATTGCTATATGCAGGTCCAGATTGGGTTTGGATGTTTCCAGCAGCATGTTCCTCTCCCCATGTTCATTCAGGAGAAAATTCTGTGATTTAGGAGAACCCAGTGTTGAAAATAATGATTTTCTTGCCTCTTCTTTTGCTTAATGCTTGTTAGTTTCACCCTGTGTTATACTGAACATATAATTTTCCCTTTTGTTTGCATCTTCAAGTTTCCATTCAGCTACATAGATACTCAAAGCCTAATGTATTCAAAATACATCTCTCTGCCCAGGGAACACAAGAATAAACTGAGAAAGAGAATGACACTTTCAATAGCTTCTGAGATATTTTTTGTCTCATTGCTGACAAGGTCTGCAGCAAAGTTCACAAGGATCTTTCAAATGTGCTAGCTAAGTACTCAAAGTTCTGGTATAACCATACAGCAGCTCTTACTGCAGAGTTGTATTTTCCAATTTCCACTTTTAGCCAGACATGAATTTAAATTTACAGAATCTTTCTTTAAATAACGATTAATTGGCTATAAAATTTATGCTCTACTTTGGAAACAGAAGGCTCATTTCCTTAAGGGCTACTCAGTACCTCATATTTAATGCTCAGTACATTGCTTATTTAAACAAAGATATAACACACCCTACTTGTACACATTTAGCTAAATTTAATCAGCTTTGAGGTTCCTTTTGAAAACCACAGCATCTCATGGTTCCACTGTGGCCAGTTTGGATGACAACCTCCAGCTTGGCTTTGCCATTCAATAAGAATCTGATGTTGAAATGTTCCCAGACATAAACATTCTCTGAAACTAACCATGGCCAGGAGTACTATATTAGTATTAAAAAATGTAGAGTCCAAACCCAGCAAAATTACTTTTGGAGCAATAATGCAGAAGCAAAGTTCCTGGCTCTACGTTTTCCAGGCATGGCAGATTTCTGACTACAACAATTATCACTCTCTGGGGTGATGTAAGGACTACCTTGCCCTTGGAAATCAAATCCCATTCTATAAAGAGAATACAAAGAATTAGAGTAAGGCTCAGTTCTAAAAACTTAAAATACTCATGCAGAAACAACAGTGGGGTTCCCAAGGCACTCACTTTTGTGCATTTGCCAGCAAAACACAGGTATGCTAATACATGGCTATCCATGAAGGCTCAAGAATTGATAGAAAGGTCTGAGGATAATGCTATGTCTGGGGTAAATACATATCTGGATCATATGGCTGTTCCTGCTAATACTTCATACCTGTTACCAACAGGGAATACTGACGCTGGAAGCCAAACATGGAATCAGGGTCAAGAGCAATACTGAATCCAAAGGACCCCCAGCAATGAAAGTGGCCCAGAAATCCAGACAGCACAAATTATAAACAAGATCATAGCAGCAGCATTTTGTCTCAGACAAAAACACCTGGGCCGAGTGCACGCCTTACACATGCTTGTGTCAACTTTATAAAGGCTGCTGCAAGAGGAAAAAAAACAACAAATGGTCCTTCAAGCATTGAATATGTTGTTGCAGGGAGCTGTTTCCTCCTAAAGAGTTTAAAAACTAATTTTCAGGACATGCCTGAAGTCAGCTGGTTCCCTTTTCTCCAGAAACTCCTATTTGGAAAGGGAGATGTCAATCAGACCATTTTGGTTTGTTAGATTTGCCTTCAAATCCAGTGCTTCATGCTCCTGTCAGTAAGTGTGTCTCAGAGCGTGCAGATACACCCAGTTCAGAGACAGGGAAACACTGTATTACACCGTCCCTGTTGCTGCAGCTGATGGGTGAACCTGAGAAGTGCTGGAGCCAAATGGAATGGCCTAAAACAGGAGCCCATCATCAGCTGCGAAGGAAAATTGCAAGTAACTGTTCCAAAAGGGGACACTGAAGCATATGAGGGCTTGACACTCTGTTCTTTCGTCTCTGCTTTCCCTTCCATGTCCTCTAGCAGAACTGGATGGAATTGCACTGTTTATTTCCAGGTTTACCAGACAGGCAGGGGAAAAAAATGATCAAAATTAATCATACCAATTGTTCATCTCATCACTCCTGGCTGCCCACAGAAGGTTCTGCTTCATCTGAGGATGTTAATTGTAGTTCTCCTGCCCTCTCAACACATCCATTTTAGGTGAGGGAACAAACTAATCGATAATATTTTTTGCTACCTGGCAATAAATTGTCTCTCCTTTTACTGTGATGCCGTTGAACTCTTTCATAGTTTATGATGTGACTTGATTTACAGAACTCATAATGGCACTAAATAGATGTGCAGCTCTGACCTATAAATACGGAGGTATGTGGCTTCTTCATTTATAAACGGGGTTGGTGATGAGAGCAAATTGGATAAAGTGTTGTGGGCTGCAGGAGGTGTGAACTGAAATGCTATCACTGCCTTCCTAATCTAATCTTAATACTTATCACTTTGCTAGGGGGAAGTCACCTCCTTTCATGATATCTGCATTGCAAAGCTTTTGAATTATTAATGTTTCCCCTGAACAGTCATACTGTCCCCTTATTTACTATGAGAGGTGATGAGGGGGTATGAGGAGTGTAAAAGTTGACCACTGTTGATAGTCTTCCTGTTCATTTGAATGGGGTGAAGAAAGCCACACATAAAAAGGTACTTTCCATGACTTATTTCAGACTTTGTAGAGGAAGAGAGAAGTTCCTATTTTTAGTCAAGATTTACTTATGTTAGACTTTATATTCCTGTCAAAAGCATGAGGAATGTCTTTATTTCCCAAAAAATGGCCATAGCATTCATGATTTTCAGAAGTAACTTCATGTTACAGTGGTGGCCATCTCTTGCCTGGTGTTAGTAAGGGGTACTAAATATTTAAGAAATGAATGACAGAAAAGAATTACAAAAATTCTGGCCTTACTGGGGTTTTATGCCTGTTTTAAAAACCTGTGGGGACCGGTATTATATGACAATGTGAAGGGCTATAAAAGTTTTCCTGCTGCTAGCCTAAGAAATGTCAGTAATGACTAACGCGGCCATCTCTGACTTGTAATAAATTTTTTTATAGTAACCTATACCATTATAGGTTCTTTTTGGCTACATATTACCTGTAGTACTTCAACCATCTGCTAACACTGAGGCTTTAGAAAAAGTGGTCTTATAGAAATTGGGTACCGTTTAGCAACCATACGCCATCGGCTACTGACTGGAAAAAAAATTGCACTCAGTGGGGAGGCAACTGGGCAAAATCCTGCTTTGATATATGCTTTGCTCTCTTAAAGAACACTGGAACTTGAGAGGTTTGACTCAAATCACCACCATCCCTGGCAGAACTCTTAACCTCTCTTTTCTCTGGCTGTGCCATGCAGGAAGAGTAACAGGATCATTAGATGCCAAGTGCAAATTACTGCTCCATTGAAATGGAAACCTGCTGCAGAGAAAGTTCATCTTTCATTCAGGTTGGAAAGCCCACCTGAGGATAGTTTTCAACAGAGAACTAACAGAGCCCACGAGTGTCAAATAGCCCTCAGGGCATTTCCTGTAGAACAGCCACAAGACAGGAGAGAGCTGAGAAATACGTGGATGAGAACATATTATCTAAGTAATTTGGAAACTAACCTGTGTCTCTTTTCCATAGTTTCATTCTCTTTTGGAGAACCCATTAAAACTTCAGAGGAAGTGAGGAAGGAACAAGATGTTACAAATCTCTTTGAATTGTCTTGAGCTGCTCTCTTGTCAAAATTAAATTTAAAATGTGTGGAAAGCAACTCTTAGGGCTGACTCTCCAAAGCTTTTCAGTGGATACTATTTTTCCTTCGAAAGGCCCTCCAAAACCCACACTGGTTCTTGAGTGCCGTATCACTCAAGTTTTGTATTTTCTGACTACATGATGATCAAGAGCTTCCCAGAACTGGCAGGCTGTGCTTGGGACTCTCCCAGACCTAGTCTTTTTCTTTTGTTATCTCCTACTTCTTCTGGAACTGTGTGGCTGACTGAGAGCAACTTACTACTTTTATAAAAGTAGAAGGGAAAAAGTGAAATAAAAAGAGGCTTTCAGAGTTTGAGAGAAGGGAAAAAATTAAGCAAAGTAATATCTGAGGTGAAGTACAATCAGGGAGAATATTATCAATACTTGTTTACAATACAGTTTTTAAATGGAAGCTCATCAGCTAATCAACCAAGGCTAGTGAAGTGTTCTTCTCTCTACTCAAATGCCTGAAGTCAGAGTGTCAGCAGCCTATCGGATTTTCTTGTGTTAAACAAGACCAGTCTGTAGGTAGCAGCAGTCAGAGGCATAACTGAAGGAGAAACACTCCAGGGGTTTTCTATTTCTTCCTGTCTGGGGTTACAGAACTTGGATTTGAACGGAGCAGATCTCCCTGAATTGTGAAGAAATACAAAAGTGACACTGTTGAACTCCCTCCCTCTGCCTTTGAATAAATAATGCTCCAAAATAAGTTGTTTTGGCTTCCTACGATGAGAACTTAGACCTATCAAGCCCAGGTGAGCCCACAGGGGTAAGGCAGGTGAGTGAAGATTCTGGCAGCGGTGAAGTTTCCCATCAAGGGACAGAAATAACAAGATCTTCCACAAAAGAGTGTTCCTGTAACAAAAGGGTCAGAGTCATAATTCAGACTTTTCCTATGTCTTTGAAATGTCCCCATCTTAAATAACATTGCCAAGTACATCTGCTTGTCTATGGTACCAATGCTTGTGTAAAGAGACAACATTTTAGTAGCAAATGAAATCATAACCTTAAATAACAGAGAGATTGGTATATCTCATTTAAATACATAAATTTTGTCCAAAATGAACACTGGTATTTCAGATCTGGCCTAAGTTTTGAATGGATTAATGAGACTCAAGTAAGACATTTGAACTGTTTTTAGACTTACTTCAGTGGTGCTTAAATATCTCTTAAACAGGTTAATAAGGCAAGGCAAATCACCATTAAATTGAAAGATGATACACACATTCACACTACTTAAATCAGACCAAATTTATGTGTATAGATGCAGATTTAATAATTTAAATTTCCAACACATTTTAACATTTAACTCTGGGAAAAGCCACTGCTATGCTGATTGCCTTCATTGCATTTTTACAGTCAGTTACTGTGTAGACCTAACAGCGGGGTCTGTGTCTGCAAAGGCTCTGTTTTTCCTTCTGGCAAGAAAGATGTGATAGAGTTTATCCCCATTTTGTACACGTGTGTCATGATCCTACTCAAGCACCTTGTGAAGAAAACCTTATTTAAAATGGATGTTTTCCCTGCTATATTTACAGAAAGCCATGTCCTCTCAGTCCCCTGTTAATCCTCACACCTTGTTTATGTCTGCATAAGTGGTTAGCCTTTTACAACACCCCAAAGGAATACAACTCCTTGGCTTGTAAGTGGATGAAATCAACCAAAAAATTTGCCTTTCCAGGTTAAAAAAAATAAATAATCACAAATGGAGCACAATGAGAACTTCACGCCTTGTGGAATAAAATAAACTGTCAGAAGCCTCCTGCTGTGTTCATGGGGTTTGATGTTTATTATAGAACATCACTACTTAAAAACCAAGGGACTGGCTCAGCCAATGAAGAGATGAGTGGAAACGTTGCATGGCACGCAAGCATAAAGAAATGTGAAAGTATTTATAGCTATAAAAACAAATTGAGATGAAAGGAAGGGAGAAGGGGCAGAAGTCTGTCAAGCCACAAAACCAAATTGTTTGGTGGGACAGCTCTTACTGTCTACAGTTGTCCCTTCATCTCCCTCTGAAAGCCTGAATACTGGTGGGCAAGGAATGAGAGTGGCTATGGACATGCTAATCAAGGACCTGAAGGGTTTTGTCAGGAGGTACTGACTCCCACTTGAACCGGCAGTTTTAGGTCACCTGCCTTCCCCAGGCAAGATATTTTGGTACACCTGGGATCTGTCCCAGGGGCTGCCAGAAAAAGAATAGCATTATAGGAACAGGGCCTGCTCATCTGGCATAAGAATTAGAGCTGGCACTGTGGCAGGGTTACAGCTGGGACTCCTTTTTGGCTACACCTACACTACAAAATTTTGTTTGCTCTCAGAAATGGTCTTCAACTCCTTGCTAAGTGGTGTGGAGAGACTCAGAGCAGAGTGCCTTGGAGCCCCCTCCAGAGCAGAGCAGCTGGGCCCACGTTATAAAGCACACAGCCAGGGTGTGTGGGGTATCTATTTAGCCATCAGGAACCAGTGGTTTTTATGTGCAGTTTATTGCAGATGCAAATTTCTCAAGTGATATGTTTTGGCGTGAAAACCTGGGTATGCAACGTTTGTCCTGGAACATGGTATGGGGGCACCTGCATACTGGGAGGTGCAAAAATTGGTACAATAGCGTTGAAGTAGGTTGGGCAGACAGACTAAATCCTCCATGCTGCCCACTGGGAGTAGTTCCTGAGCTGGACTTCCCTCAGAAGCAAACCCAGGTTTTTGTTTTCATTTGTTTTTATTAATCAGACCACATCAGCTTGTTCCAAAAGAGAGCTGCCATTAACATTTCTGCAGCATGAGCAATTATAGGATCAGTTCACCGAGGGATGAAATGGGAAACTAAATTACTAGACAGTATAGAAGTACCAGCGATTCTGATCTGGCTTCAATAATATATCTACTACATCTTTCTGTTACTTCCATAAATATAAAAACATTTTCAGTTAACTGTTTCTTGCCCAGTAATATTGTTGGAGTAGGAGACCAAGGCTTTTCACACACATGTTTAGAGTCTCCTTCAAAGAAAAGATACCTGTAATATCAGATGATGACCAGCTGTACTCTCCCTGTCTGGGCTAGACAGTGACTTTCTGATTGTCCAGATCAGGACACAACATAAATCTCATCCAGCAAAAAAACTTCACTCTTTAATTGAGATTATTCAATAAGGATTGAGACTGGGGAAGAAGGGGAACTCTGAGGCAATAACAATGGTATTTTCTACCAGAGGGAAGTCCTTGAAACAGTTTCCTATTAATCAAGTCATGCAGTCACTCCTATGATTTTCACAATGTAAGAGTATTTCCCCTCTTTACTATGTTTCTGGCAAAAGCAATCTTTACTAGTATTGGTTTTTTTAAGACCAAATATTTGTTACTCTGAAAACAGGAAATATTGGGTCACATCATGAAGCAGAAAGGTATTACTGCTGTCCTCTCTGGTGTGACAACCAGTTTGATTCACTCTCCTAATCACTTGAACCACATGCAAATTTTTCTGTTGTTGAATGATAATATAATTAACCTAGATTATTTTCCAGGTTAAATGAGTTAATAAAGACAGGAAAAAAAAATAATCTAGCTAATAAAAAGACATTAAATAACTTTGTAAAGAAAAACTTCCTAATATATTTGTCTAAAAATGGTAAGAAGTGGTACCGTGATATGTAGACTGAGGGTTGTGCCAGCCATTTGATGGTTTCCAGGCTGCTCTGTCTGTGTTATACACTTTGTTAAAAAGGCTGCACTGAAAGTGAGGGAAAAACAATATAAAAAGTAAGAGAGTATTTAGGAGAAACATGGAGCTGTACCTGACTCCCAAAGGAGTCTATGTATAACAATTGCTGTACAGCAGCCTCCTGAGAAATGTTCAAAGATCCTCCACACAAAACCATCCTGCTTGTCTGAGGCATAGGCAACATCTTCAGCTGGGTAATTAGAGGGCAGCATGCTGGCAAAGAGTCTGTGTAATCTATATAACAATAACATTAAGAAAAAAGTCAACATTCTGGGGACTATGCCAGCGATCAGGGCATGATAATTGCTATAATTAAAAGCAAGGCAAATATTGCAGGAAAAGTAGGTCATTCTTCAGGCTGTGTATCCCTGACGCAAATGAAAAGGAAATAAAGAAGATTGTGTAATGTGATCTAAAGCAGACAAAAGTGCTGCTCTTCCAAGGTTGCTGCAGACCCTTCATTAAATGCCTCTGTTTTCATACGCCCCACCAGCAGGAAATGTTTCCATAAACACAGTGAAGCTGTTGCAGTCTGGTGCAAGGACTACTGGAGGAGTCCATCATAAAATCCAGTGAAAGGGGCATAATTAAGACCTATAGTGTGCAACGATGGTTTAAAGAGGCTGTGATACGGCATATTTGAGAACTTAAGCGGTGGTCTTTTTCTGACAGTAGCTCCAGCACTGAATTTTAACACATGTGGCTTTGCACTTTCAGAGACATTGAGGCTCCAGTCAGTATGTGACATCTACTTGAGCCACCTGAGAACTGATTTCTGAGGAAAGGACAAGGCACAATAACAAGAAAACAGAGGGACATTTCCTTGCATCACCTCTAGAAGCACCCGAGCAGCACCATGAGGATGATTCTGTCTTGCTGGGGGTGTCACTTCCTCCCCTTCTCTGCTCACCTCACTCCCACCAGATGCTTCCTTTGCACAGGACTTGCCTAACTTTTACAAAGTGATTGCTGTGTCCCCACATATAATTTCAATCTTCTTTTGCCCTTCCTATCTTCCCCAGAACTGTCTCACTGACTTCTCCCCCATGCAAATTTACTTTTGGTCTGACTCCTACAGGCGAGCAATGTCCCTCCATGTGCTAATCCTGAACTTTATAAAAGCTGTTGGATACAGACAGTCTCACCATGAAGTCCCTTACGCCATGAGCCTGACATCTCCTTCCATGCTTTTTGGGTGCCCTTGTTCTCTGCTGCCTTGACCTGGGCTGAGGGTTGCACACTGAGTGCTGAGCAGGGACTCTGACCTGACAGCAGTGTGTGGGACAGGTCTGTGTGTGTTTCAATGAAATAAAAATGAAAGTAAAAAACCCCATAAAGATATTTAAAATATTTGTTTTAACTTTTCAGTATAAGGATCTCAACTTTCCAAAAATCCCTACATTTACCTGCTTTCCCATGTCACTAAAAAATTAATTCTGCATTGAATGCAGGGTTACAAGAATTTTGCTTTAAAAGGGGGGCTATACTTAAGTCTAAATTGCATTCATTTGAAGGAATTAGCTAACTGTAACTTCTGTTCCTCTGAATTGTAAATATTCATTGATATCCATGGACTCATTCACTCTGTATCCAACTTTATTTTAAATATTTTTTACATTTACAATTAACCTAACAAAGTGATAGGAGTCATAAGCAAGTTTCAAAGTGTACAGATGTTTTACCTTAATAATTAGGATAGCAAAGTCATTTATCTGTGAAACAATGGGCTTGATTTAGTTAGCATCCTGTAATGAAACTATTTAGGTAATCAATTCAAATTAGGGTATGGAGCTTCTTTGGTAAACTACTGCATTATTAACCTTAACGATGTCAGTGTTTGAAATTTTGTTTTTCCTGCTATCAAACTCAACTTATTAGTGTCTAAGGTAAGAGCCACAAGTGTGCTTCACACCGAGAAATGTATTAATGTTGGTAATTAAACACAACAACTGTGTAGCACAATGTGAGGGAATTGGGAAGTCGACTAAAATTTAGAGATAGACTGCAAGAATGAATTTATCCTTCTAAGCCTTTTCCTAAAGGTCTCTTTGTTGTGATTTGGCTTAATGCACTGAACTAACAGCAACTTTAAAAGGTATGAAAAGAATGAATAATTGCAATTATTTTGGCTACACTTGTGTAAATTATATATGTTGCAATGCCCTACAGAAGAAGGCATCAGTATGTAGAACTTGCAAGTTGTAGATCAATGTCTTGGGTTAACCTTGGCTGGCTGCTGGATGCCCACACGGCCACTCTTTCAATCCCCCTGTTCAAGAGCACAGGGTTGAGATGAAGGGCACCCACACATCTGCTGCAGCATGGGATCCTCCACAGGCTGCCCTGTGTACACCTGCTCCAGGTCTACATGGGCTGCAAGGGAATCTCTGCATCCGTGCCTGGGGGACCTTATCCCCTCCTTCTTCTCTCACCTTGGTGTCTGCAGGGCTGTTTAATTCCTGTCCTATATTCCTGTTAGCTACAGTGCAACATGACCGTCCATGTTTCCTCTGGCAGTCATACACCACCTGTTTATCTTCTGCTTTTGACTCAGAAGAAGTCTGAAATATACTTTCTTCTGCTGTTTTTCATAATTATTCCTGACTCTGCTGAGCATTTAGGACAAATTGGTTTCACTGTAACATTAGTTGTCCTTATAACTCATCTTCCCTAGTAAATATTATAAATCCTCCTAGAGTGAAATGGACACTGATAGGATGGTAGTCTCTGCAAGAAAGAATATTCAGAAGTGTTACTACGCTAGACCTGAAAATTTAGTTATTTTCACTGCTTAAAATTGTACCAAGAGACTAAAGCCAGGGAAAAAAATGAAGGCAATCAGTTAAAATGGGGCCACTGAAGAGGGTAACTTCAGGACACCAAACCTGGTGTCTCTCTTGCTCTGCCAAAAGAATATCACAGATCCCATGCAGAGTGTGAGAATCCACGTTGGAATTAGAAACTGCTTCCAAAAGGCTGAGGATATATCTACATCCCTCAGCTAATTGTTTTATGGTATTGTCCCCCACCTTTCTACTTACATCCATTTGAATTCCATGAGCTGAGACAAGCCTTTTTTTTTCTCAGTATGGCTTTTCCAGTAGGGTATAATGTTTCAGCACAGGTATTTGCAGCAGGTGATTAAGCTGCCTCATATTGTTCTTCTTACGGTCTAACTGCACATCATTTGCTCAAATTTTGATTCATCCTTGTAACGTACCTTTGAATGCTATACTACTTTTTCAGTGTCTTTGTCAACTCAGAGACACAAAGAACGACAAGAAAAGGTAATCTGGTTTAGGGACTGTCAGTTGATCATCCATTCTGTCACTGAGAACTGCTGTTCTGAATCCAAGTCATATCCTGTACTCCACTTGTCAGTGCTCCTCTTCTGCAACATCCCAAGCTGTCTTTAACATGGTTCTTCTCCTTACCATTTTTCTCCTTACTGAAATCCTCACTTTGTGAAGACCACTTGTGTACAAGTGATCTACTTCTCTTTCAGTTACACCTGACATGAATTTATTGACCCAGATTATCCTATTGTTTTAAGACAGAGGAAAAGCAAGGTGAAAGTATCCATAAGATGTAGAATACAAAACAATTTTGTAGGAGTTACACTTCTTCTCAATGGAAAAGTAACATGCTGAAAAAATAGGCCAGGCAACTTCTGTATTTTTGAAGGCAAAATTCCTGCATCTCCCATTTGCTGTCAGCTCCAAATACGGTAGAGACTGCATCTATCACAATATTTTCAGTGCATACTCTGATGTGTGACAAACTGATTAATAGTGTATACAAGTTGTTGTGTCTGTCAGTGATTGAAACATAATCAGGATTCTCCTATGTCCTCTTTAAGCTAATTATCTTGGTGGAAGAAGCCATAGCCGAGGAAAAATCCTCCTTGGTGAGCAGTCTTCTGCCTTCCCAGCAGAAGATGCTGCTCTTCACCACCACACTCCAGCACCCTGCTTACTGAAGGATGTGGGCAGTTTTCCCCGTAGCAATGGTTAGTGGGGTAGTGTAAGGCCCAACCAACTCACTCAGTGAGACTTTTGAAAAGGCTTATAATGGCTCATGTACTCTTAGAGTCTGTTCTTCAAGTTTTTGCCTGAAAGAAGCAAAAACTCCAGGAAAAATCTCCAGTGAACAAAGAAGATCCCTTAATGCTAACAGCTGAAGATCTTTTTGCTCCACTTTAGGCAGGATTACTGTGGAAAAAAGAACAGTATGGAGGCCTCCAAGGAGTTGCAATTCAAAACAAGCAAAAATGTGCAAGCAAAAACCTACTTCACACAGATGCACCATGAGAAACTGTACCTTTAGTGGCTTTTTGGCATACAAAAAAACCTTTCAGTGATTTCTTGTCCAGTTACAAATCATTTTCTGCATATACTGACAGCACATTGTTTCTTTTCTGTGCTCTGACACTAAAGGCTAGTCCTCAAAATGGAATAACTCAGAAAAGTGATAAATTCTTTCCCTGATCTCTAATTTGGAAAGCCAAAGAAAGCCAAGTAAACTTCATTGGAAGAGACACATCTGCTGAAGTTGAAGTGTCAGTATTGCTTCCTCTTTTCTTTCTGTTCTTTCAAAACACAAGTCAGACCTACTCTCATTTAGCATCTTCTAATTTTAAGTTGGAGAGGGTTTTTTTCCAAGTCTATTACAAAATAAATGTTCTGTCTTCCTCAATTAGCAGAGAACACTGGCCAGCTGCCCAAGTAACTAATCAACATGAAACTTTTATCAAGACATACTGCAAAGGATATACACTATTAGGTGCCAGATTCTATCACTTTTTTAAAAATTCTATCACTACTGAATGAAATTTCTGCCACAAATTAGTTCCTTGCTGTTAAACTTTGTCTCATTTGAGAGGATGATAACTAACATCAAATATTTTGAGCCTTCTGCAAGAAAATGTTTTGCAAATGCTAATGCCCTCATGGAAGTAATGCTGTACTGTTATCTTCACTTATTGCTACCCTATCCTTCAGATGAGCAGAAACGAGTTCTAGTTTAATTGCACAGCAACACAGCCAGAAATAGACACAGACAGTGACATCTGCACCAGAATTTCTCAGCTAGTCTGAAAATTTCTAACAAGTGCTTAGTACTGTAAGTGGTTCCCTGCTTGGTAGCTGAATGCTAGACTACTTTTGCCTGAAGAAAATTTCAGGTGCTTAAGAACCACTAATTCATCTCCTTTGCTCTATTTTGTGTTTCCTTAGCAATTCAGGCTACTAAGGATGTTTGTATAAATCTCCAGGGAAGCATTCTGTTCCTTGATATACTTCCAGGTTATGGAGAAAAGGGAATGGGTGGTGGGTTTTTTGTTTGTTTGTTTGTTTGTTTTTGTTGGTGTTTTTTTAAATTATTATTGGGATTTTTTTGTCTGTTTGTGTGGAGATGCCTCAACTGAGAACCATATGACTTTCTTAGCACTCCCCAAAACTGGGTACATAAGGAAAACGCACATGGTAAGCAGCCTGAACATACCCTGTTCTAGACCACAGATTCAGTTTTTTGTCTTTGTATCTTACTCAAGAAAAAAGTTTTCAACAGATCCTTCTTCTTGGCTTCTTTTTTTGTATGACGATCCTTATGAGAAAAGGAATTCATTAATGCCACTAGCTGCATCCTATAAGGCTCCCTGACAAGCTAATAAGTACATGGTCCAAAGATGCATACTTAGGTAGTCCTCAGAAAGGATGCCATGTGCTCCCTTGAGCTTTGGGTGTCTTCTCAGTTCTCCATCTGCTCCAAAACAATTACCGTATCTGAGAGGCACACTGAGGACTCAGATGTATGAGTAGTCTGTTGGATCACTGAATTTATAACAAGATTTGCACTGTTATTGCATATAACCCATTGCTATTTTCTTCTCAAAAAGAAGTTGTTAGAATTTTTTAGCGGGCGATACTCTACATCAGAGCATACCAGCACATCTGTGTTGATATGTGATGCTAGTCAGACAAGAAAAAATTCAAAGAATAATACCTGAACACTTAATTCCCTTCTGAAAATTTCCTTGTGGAGCTCTGCAGTCAGATTCTGCTTCTCCTCCAAGCCCCTGCTCTACTCCCTGATGAGAAATCACATTTTGTTTGTATAGCAGACTTTTTTCCTCAAGGTGTGCCAAAGTCACTGACTTGCACTTCAGTATCTGGTGACAGCAGTGTGCCCACTGGTTCCCTAGGATTGCAGCTGTTTGTACTCTTCACTGCTCAGACTTGAACGTGCCTACGGGACCTCAAGGAAAAATGTGCATCTGAATGTCTGAGGCCGTGTTGTACAATATGTTGTCTAATTTCAACACTGTGGTACGCTGGCTTCCCTAGGAGGTTTTCTTAATGCAGTCTTATTGCTCGATATCCTCTGGTGGCTGCATTGCTCGGAGCTCGCTGGGGAGTGGCAAAGCAAAGCCACTTGAAAACAAACACTGCTCATCGCTGACGGGGAGAGGAAGAAGAGAGTAAACAAAGACCGTGCTGGCAGTGTGACAGGAGGGATCAGGCAGCCTCTTCTCTTTCAGAGGCATTGGCAGCCCCCACTGGCCAGGCTGCAAATGCTACCTGGTCCATCCAGCTGTGTCTACACCATTTAGTTGCCCTCAGTGGGGACAACATCCAACACCCTCTGTGCACCAGCTGAAGGGGGCAGCTGGTCCAAGTGTGACTCTCACAGAAATGAGGATCTTTTCTTTTTGAGGTGGCCAGCAATGCCATAATGGCTCAACCCAAATGTTTTAATCTCACTGACAGAGAAAAAGAGAAAGTATTAAGGTAGACAGGGTTATTCCGTGGTGATGCTGCTGGTTAAAACCATGCTTTGAATCAATGTTTCACTGCAGGATATTGCCTCTGTAATATATTGCATCAATACATCAACAAAGGAGTGTAAGTCTGATACTTTACTGTTCCATAAATCATCCTCCCATCCCCAGCTGTAGAATTTATTGATTAGCAGGATGGGTATCTGGGAGGAGAAACATACAGCTCTCAGGATGCTTTTGCCTAGTGTTTATAGAATATGCAGAAAACAGATTTCTTATTTCCTTTTAGAGGAGCATGTGCTGTATCTGGGAAAGAGGAGCAGCCCCAGATCTTTCTTCCCCCGGTCCCCCTTGTGCTGCCATCTCTGCAGAGGCACATTTCCCATCCCCATGGAAACAGGACGAGGAACGCAATTTGCCTCTCTGCAGAGGACCCTCTCAATAAAGCTGCCCAGAGGTCTGGGCTTCTCACAACACAGGCAGTGACACCAGGGCTCTCTTTGGGATCTGAGCTGCCTTTGGACACCTGGACCAGCTCCTCCCAGCAGTTTTCCTTCCCAGAACCCCAGTTTTTCTCTTCCAGAAGTCCCACTGCAGGACAGAAAGCAGGTATTATTTTTCCTATGAAGCAATGAGGATACCAGTCTGCAGCCTCTACTACCAGTCTACCAAATAACATTTTCTCCTCAGATATTTTTGTCTAATCCAGGGCCTGGGAGGGATAATATTTTCCATCAGGTCTGAAGGAAATAGCACAAAACTGTAAAACTTGGATGGTAATCTCTAAAAACATCTCAGAATAAATGAAATTAAACAAACTGGATTATTGAAATCCTGTTTCAGGATTTCATTGTTCAGGAGATGATGGATCCAATAGTCAGTATCTGGCATTTGGGAATGATTAAATCAGTTGTGTGGGAGAAAAAGCAGAGACAGTTTGTGGTGAAGGAAGAAATAAGGTGATGCAGATTTCAGGCCACTGCTATGCTTCAGGGTGATGGACTTTCCGACTTTCCTGGTGAAAATGCTGGACTCCAGTACTGCAACATTGTCCTCTTTAAACATACAAGTAAATATAAAAACAAAAAAATACCCAAAACAAACAAACATAAAAAACCATAAAAAAAAAACATAAGGAAGAAGAATCCCTTTAATATTACCTGGTAATCAGTGTTTTATTCAGATATTTTCTTAACTTTTCCTATGATGATTCCACAGATCATTTTAGTACAGAGTACTGCCTTTCTGGACTTCCAGTGTCTACACAACTGTTCACAGAAATGTTGTATTCTCTCCTTCAAGAAGAGATGAAATATGCCAACTATCAGGTTTCTCATCCTGATACCTGGGGCCAAACAGCTCATGATTAAAATCTTTCAGAAATATGAGTTCTGAGCAAAGAAGAGTCAGTCATGATTGGCTCAAAACTCCACTTTCCTCTAATCAGGTGAAATCAGGTTTTAAGATTATTTTCTAGAAGGCTGGAATTGGATGTCTTTTCAGATTAGTAAATCAACCACTACACGGATTAAGAGAATTAATAAGAGGAGGTTATCAGTATGGAATAAAAAGATAGTTAAGGGAAATTTATAAAAATATCTATTGTGAAGTAGTTTCTGGTGCAGGAAACCCTTTGCTATAAATGAAAAGAACACAATGAGAATAATTCTAAAGAGACCACATATATAACACTAACAAAAAGTATAGTCAGAAGTCAAAAAACAAACAGTCAAATTTCAAACAAGTTTTGGATTATTATGGCATTGGTAACTAGCAAACAGCAAAATTAATTAAGTTATTAAATGAAATGCTTTCACTGAAATAACTGAAAGTAGGATTTTACTACTTATTAATTTTCAAAATATTTTGTGCTTCCATATTTAAATTCAAAGTATCAATTTCAGGATTTTATACAGTTTGACATTTTTAATATTTAATGTTCATAACATTTTAATTGACCGAAATTTACTGGAGAAGTCATAACTTTGTAAGATAGGCAATTTCCAGCTGCTTTCGTAATGCTTGGTATCCTTTTTATTTCTTTTTTCAGCAAAATATTTGGTCCCACTATGTTCTCTTGAGATATAAATCTAATTTGAAACAGCACAAATTTAATATAGTTCATGGTGCACTTTTATGTATTTTACTTGTTTCAATTATTAACTTTGCTAAATGGACATGTGGAAAGTACCTTTTCAGGTGCTGTTAATTCCCTGATTTTGTAGCATAGTACATGTTCTCAGCAAAGAAGAGGAAGGTACATCAGCTTCTATCATCATGCCACTGTTCTTACTCAACCATTTTCTTTGCAGAGACAGAAGATCCATCAGCTGGTGTAAATGGACCTGCTTTGAGGGTCTTGGTAATCATCCAGCTCAAACTCCTGTTTTTATGTCTTTGCAGACTGCAGACAAAGAAAAATAAATGTGTACCCCATCTCTCGTCTTCAAACCCCAAGACTGGTCTGTGGCACCAACACAACCTGTGCAGCAACAGGTCAGTTAAACCTGATCTTCGTCAACAACATCCCTCAGGGAAAAGTAAGGGCTTTTTAAAAGACTCTTCTGCCTGTTTCATCTTCACATGAACTTCTAAGGAAATTGATGCAGCACTATGTATAATGGTCACACCGAAGTTAGTTTTGGTTCATGAGTTATGTCCGCTTTCCAATTCCATTCCAAATATACTGGGGCAACATAAACCACACTTTTCAGTTCGTTCAATTCATGCCTGATGGATTTCTTGAAGAATAGAGCCATGAATTTTTAACAACTCTGCAAATATAAAGGAAAAGAATGTACATTCATTTTTGACAAAGGAAGTTGTCCCTGTGCTCCCAACAGAGGAATCTTACATCAGCTCTGTGTGCCAAGGCAGTATTTCATGCTCTTGCCCTGGTCAATGCCTCACAGAGAACAGAAGAAAGGTTGATGTCTGCTCTCTGTTCCAGATCCATTTTTCCTTTCTGACTGTTTGCCAGAGGAGAAGGGAACACTATGACTTTTCTAACTACTCCAAACTACCTGGATTCCTTGTTGCCTTGAGAGCAAAGATCCGTGAAAAACAAGACTTCAGCTGAACTGCTGCTGGGAGGGGCTCACAAGTCACAGCTTTAGTTAAGCCCCATCTTGCTCATTTTTCTCTCTCTCCTCTCTCGAGCTACACCTGCAGCTTCCCACTAATACATCAGATGGCAAATACACTGCCTCAGATTTTATCAGAATGTGCACAACTGAGTGTGAGGGCAAGAGGAATCTGCCAGAGTTGGTTCTGTCGCTTTATGTATGTTCTCTGTGTTTTGTTTAATTTCATCCTATTTTGGAGTTCCACGGGTTAAAAATTAGCTAAACCATCATCTGCTGTGCACACCTGAAAGCAGCTTTAGCATACTCAAGGTCAGGGTTATTATATATAAATATCCTGAGATATTTAACTTATTTTTCAATCTGCATCCCTATAGTTTGACCAGAATAAATAAAAAAGGTGTTGTAAGTGTTTTTCTGACTGCAACCACTGCTGCTTTTTCTTTTCATTAAAACTGCATATTTATGTCTTTTCTTCCCAGCAACAGTGTCTGAACAGGACTTGCATTTTACCTTCACTTTTCTACAGCACAGAAAGCACTGTCACTGCTTAAGAGCTAAAAATGACAATGCTATAGCAGCCTCCAGCCATTATTACTTGCAGTGGAACGTAGTTTTCATTTTTGCTGCCTTCTAAGATATAAGCTATTTCTCTGAATACATGTGCATGCACAAATTGTCTCAGAGGAAGGAAAAAACCCAACCAACTGCTCAGAGCCAACAGTTTAACTGAAAGGTGTTGGTTGATTTATTAACAACCAGTTTCTGTGGCTCCAGTCCCATGCATTGGTCACCATCACCTTGTGGTGGTTTTTCCTGGCCATTCACAGACCATGGTGTGATGGGAGGAGGCAGCATGCAGGCTACTTTCCCCTGACCACAGCAAGGAACTGCAGGAGCTGAGTCAGGATGTGTTGGTTTCTGCAGTTCCTCCATGGGGCAGCAATTTCTGGCAAAGAGCAAGGCCACAGGAGGGTGGCAGCTTCACCCATGAGCCCCCAGAACTTGGCCACAGACACAACAGCCTCTTGAGGGATGTTTAAATCCTGGCTTCTGAAACTTTCATCAAAACAATGTTTGAAGTGCACTGAGAATTTACTGGAGCTAACTTTCTCTTTATCTCGGCAATGTTTTGCCATGACCTCTGGGGAACGATGTAAGTAGAGCAACAACTCTGTCTGAAACTCAGAACAACATTTTGGATAATGCTGCAAATTACAGTTTGTAGCATCCTAGGCTCTGATTAGCAAGTGCCTAATCTCTAGCACAGGAGAAATTCCAGTAAAAAACAATCTGTATGCTCAAGTACCCTGCTGAATTTGAGTCTTGGTGACTATTTTCTTCCAATTGATTGATATCCTGGAATTTTCTGGTCACCGTCACTGCAGGACACAAACACAGAACCTAATCCAGCTCACTGAAAGTTTGTGTCCCTTTTCTAATCATCAGTGTACATCAGGGCCATAGCAGTAATTTTATCTGAAAACTTAGTTTATCAATTAATTTCCAGATTTATATAGTTGTAAAAAAACCTCTCAATATAAGTTATTGTCAATATTTTAAATCTGTTTGTCAAAGTGAAAACATGGAATTGATCTCATGCACTCCCACTTACCTACAGACTAGGGTACCCAAATCGCTGTCGTACGAGTTATTTGCAATCATTCATGGTAATTAATCTCATCAAACTCCGGTCAGCTAGAAGCTATTCTGAAAATAATGCCTCATGAGTCAGGCTCAGTAGTCAATAGTGGAAAGGAAACCCTGTGTGTCTCTCTCTCCAGTGACAGTGGAAAGAGTTTAAATACCACTTTAGATACTTTATGCTTAAGCATCTTGAACAAGACTATGAAGACTTAGAACCACAGTCCCCCAGATGGTATCATTAGTGAGCTATATTTCTAAAATCACTAAGTTTCTATATTTCTAAATCATACGTTCTGTCTTCCCCCTTCTGAAAATAGTAGAAATTTTATTCTGAGCTCAATTGAGCTAATGGGAAATAATTTAAAAACAAAAATCCCCAAACACTTGTCTGTCTTTGTTTCATTTGCTCTTAGGGTTATGGCTGGAAAACAGCAATCAGGTGCAAAATTCATCACCCATTTTTAGACAATAAGTTGTCTACAATATAGGTATCTACAGGTGAGTTGGTGTTTAAGACTTTGTTACAGTTAGACTTCAGGTTAATACAGATTAAGCAAAACAAGGCTAACACTGGTGTCAGCTGAATATCCAAGCTGTGTAATTGTCCAGCCCAAATAATGGGAAGAGCCAGTTGCCTAAATATTGATGCCACTTCAGGTATATCCAGTTTCTGCTTCGAAGTCGGTCGGCCCTCCCAGAAATCCTTGATGTCTCTGACACCTCAAAACGTCTCATATGGCAACAGGTGACAGTGCTGAGGTAAAGAAATCACACACCATTGACTTGGGCACCACTGGCTGTGCTGCAAGCTTAGGCACATGTGGACACCTATGTGCAAACATCTGAACTTCGATGTGTGCAAACCGGAACAGAACTGCATCTCTTTGTGTATGAATAGTAATATCCTGCATCATTAAAACTTGCATTCACCTTTATTTCATTGCTGCCTTCTGCCTCCCAGGGTTTCATTTCTGCGTTTGCTTCTTAATCGGTGCTGCCCATAACTCTCCCAAGGAGGGTGTGAGTCAGGTCTCTCCTCCCAAGGACACGACTGCTGCAGGCTAATTTGTAAGGGGGAGCTGGTGGAGCCACTCAAGCAAATTCAGCCCAATAATTTGCAAATTCAGAGGGCTGGAAAAATAGATTTATAGACTTCAAAGTTCAACTCAGCACAGACCAGGGAGAACTTAATCAGGCAGCATTATACACGTTACATCTCCAGGCAAGGATTTTGAAAGAAACAAGTAAAGGAACTCACAGAAACTTTTTTTTTCTCCCACAAGCCTGTTTCAGAATATAGAATGCTTCAGATGTTAAAAATGTAGTTTCTTTCTTGTCACTGTGATAACATTAGCTTTAGGTTGATTCCTGCTGCTGTGTGACAGCTGTTGCAGACATCAGTTGGAATGCACAGAACATAAGTTTGTCACATAAATTTAAGCTAACCAATCCCTCATCTTGCTATAAAACCTAACCCGGTCATCTCCTGTGTGATATCTGGTCATTGGAATGATAAAGTTGCTACAACAGCATCTTGACTAATTGCATCCATCAATAAAGATGGATTTTACACAAAAAAAGCATCAATTAAAACTATCAATCCACAAGAAAGCAGTCACTTTTAATGCATCATTTATCACAACAACCTGGTATTCTTCTCTCACAATTTTTAGAAATCTTGTTGCCATAACAACTGGATGTAGCCTTTACACAGAGCGGGCCAAATCCTGTCCACGGTGACACAGATGCAAATTCAGAATAACTTTGCTAAAATGCCTGGAAAAACAGTGGTGCAAATACAATGTAACGGGCAGAATGGGACCCACTATCTCTTTGTGTTACCATTTTCTTCTGCTGCTTTGCCTTGTCAGGAAGACAAGATGTTTTTCTCTTCTACTCTGAATAAGCTCATAACGTAGCGGAATAATCAGACATAATGACAGGTTAAACAACAAAGGAGTGCTACATCTTAAATACCATATTAACTAAATTTTAAATTTGTATATTAATGGTTTTCTAAAAGCCCAAGAAAAGACTAAATTTGAGATAGGAATATATTCTCTCTGTTCAGAGGCTACATCTAAATCATATAAAGGAATTAATAACTTGTGTAATAAAATATAATGAAGGTAAATTCACACTTGTTTGGGTAAACAGAAGAGAGATTCTCACGGAAAAAAATGCATTGGAGGGTCCTGGGTCTTATTACCTAGAGCAGGAACCTGTGCAGACAAACCCTGCCTTATTTACATGGAACTCATTTCAAACACATCATAACAAAATAGTCTCACACTTGTCCCTCCCTTCAAGGAAACCCATAGGAATTTGCTGGCACATCACAGTCTATGTGTAGACCACTACACCCAAACAAAGCAGCGTCCAGGAGGAAAGTGTGGATCTATTCCATCTGGATTGTTCTAGAGAAGCATTTTCCAGGCTACCAACCAAATAACATTTTAATTAATTATAATAGCAATCAGAAACCCAGTTGAACAAGTACTTTGGAACTTGGTAGAGATAAATCTGCTGGATACATACCCTAATGATAATTTTAACACCCATTCCATTTGGTTACAAAACCAAATTATGCCACCAGGCAGATTCTGTAGGTAAGCTGGAGAGAGGGATATGCAGAATTTAAAAGGCAAGGAATTCTTTACATGCAGTCCACAGAACTAACCAACCTGCAAAATTCTATACAGTAGAGATATATTTTCCCATATTAAGTTCAAAAAGTATGGAGCTGCCATCCTTGACGATAAATAGCTCGTCAAATTTGAAGGCTTTCTCTGGGTGCCAGGATAGTCAAATATCTGAAAAACCTAGCAGCAGGAAGGGAGGTGACTCGTTACATTCAGAGCAAACTTAGAATAATGTCATTTTGGAATGTAATTTTGCAAGCAAACCTAATAGCAGGCATTACTAGTGCTCGGATGTCACTCTGAAGATTGATGCATCAACATTGCACTGAGGCAGTACAAGAGCCTCAGAAAAATAGATTAGCAAGGCTTACCACCCAATGAAAATGTAAGGTTATGAAGTTAAAAAATGCACCTGGCCAGGACATCAAGAGGTCAATTACTTAGTCTGTTTGCCCAAAGGCAGTATCATCTCTAACTACATCATTCCAGATAGCTTTTTATCCCACTTCCATTTAAAGACCTTCAACAAAGACGTTTCACGATTTCCAGCCACTTCATTTCAATGGTTCATTATCCTTATCATTAGAAGGCTCTATGGTGCACTTGAGGGTGTGATTTCAGCATGGATAGGTATTGCTGCAACATCTTTACTGCAAGACCAGGCATTAAGAGCGGTGAAACCATCTTGACATGGGCTGCATTTGCTGAGCTTTGACTGGATGTTCTTTAGTAACAACAGACACTCACTACAGCTTTGCTGGTATTGATCAAAACAAGCTGACCTGATGTATTTTTCTTCCATCGCCTCCCTTACAGTATTGGTTTCATTTTATTTTCTTTGAGGCCTTGATGTTTCACAGTTCCCTCTTACAACTGCTGTGGCAAATGGTGAACACTTTGGTTCCCAAGCACTTATCCAGAACTTTTCATGTTGATTCAGAATCAACTGGCAGGTGCCTCACTAGTGCTGTACTGCTCGGTGTGTGTACTAGTGTGCTGGTTTCAGCTGGGCTAGAGTTAATTTGCTTCACAGTGGTTAGTACAGGTCTTCTTTCCCCCAGCCCATGCCTCCAAACAGAAACAGAACGAGTAAGAAGCTGACAAAATAATAAGAGGAAATCGATTCTCTCATGTTTCATGGCAGACTAATTTCTGTGAGTCTGTGCAGTGAGTGTCACCATATTGCACCACAAGAGGAAAACTGTATTGCTTCAGAAAAAAAAGAAGTGAACCTAGATTGGGAATCCTACTTCAAAACATTGGATGTTAAAAGGAAACATTCAAGCACAGAATCAAATTTGATAGAGGTGCTTGGCTAGAAGTGAAATGCCTCCCACAGTGAGATCTGTCCTTAAAAGCAAACTCTGAATATCAAAACAATAGTGAAAGGCCAACACAAATTTTTGAAGTCTGGGAAAATGCCTAAATGATGGCACATGGCTGGCATTAACATGGGTGTAAGGCCCCACTGGCAGCAAAATCTCTTCTTGGCATCTTATAACTGCATGGTGATAGTGTCCATGCTCCTGTCTGCAGGGTCATTTTACCAGACCCAAAAGGGATGTACAAAGAGTGAAGGTAAAGGACAGTGAGTGGAAAGATTATAACTCAAAACAGTTGCTTCAGAAGCATGTGTTAGTAGGACCTTCATGACAGGCATGGTAAAAACAAGGTCTGCACTTGACATTACTGGTAAAAGATTGAGAATAGAAACATTGGCTGTGAAGAAAGAAGCCACTGAATATGTTGAAAAAAACTGAGGAAGCATCCTACTGAGGAAATTTAAAGACTAAATCCATCTAAAAACTTTCAGCCAGGTTGAAATTCTTAGGTTAGGGGTTTTGACATCTGAATTTCCTTACATACTCAGTGTGTTCAGGAGGAGAAGAATCATTGCTGCAAGGCAACACTGACCTCACAAGCCTGGTAGGTACCTGCCCTTTTCATCTTATCTCTCAACATAGGCGTCTCAGTTCCAGTGGGATATGCTCAGGGAACAGAGTCAAATCTGCATCACCGACCGAAAGAATGATTTTATTACAGTGTAAGTACTTTCAGAGGAAGAAAATAGGAAGTGCAACAGAGTTCTGCAAATGGAGCGTAACGACATCGCATGCACCGTGTGGTGCGGGGGTGATTCGCCTTGTGCACAGAGTAGCAAAGGGTTTTTAGCCCAAAAGCCCCAGAGGTGCTGGCCTTCTAACGCTTGCTGAGTACAACACTAAGTGCAGTGGCACCATTCTTCGTTGGTCATTAGGCACTGCTGTCATAAATGTGATGAAGGGGATCTTTATTTTATAACACTCTTAAAACCAGACCAGATGCCAAATAGGAGTCTTTACATTCTGTAAAGCAGCAGTGAGTAAAATTATGAGACCCATAAATTAGAAGAAATCATCACTTTGAAAAAATAAAAATAGAAATGAAAGAAAATATGCCTGGAAGGGTTTCAAGAAATTCTCTAGCGTACCTTCCCTTCCCAAGTCAGGATCTGCTTTTTTTTTTGACATTCCTGAAAATAGTTTATCTAACACCTACTCTCAAAGACTGCTACTAATAAAGATTTCCCAACCTCTGGAGACAAACTATTTCCAAATTTAACTTGTAATTCCCCTGAAGCAATTTTAAATGATTCCTTCTAGCCCTAAGATCTACACACATTTTCCTCTTTTTATTTCCTTTCTTTTGAAGCCAGCTCCCTATTTTAAGGAACACAAATCTGAGTAAGTCAGTAATATACTAATTTATACTCTTCACAGCCCTGCTGAAATTAGTTGCTTCCAACAGTGCAAATCTCAGCATGTAATTAAACCTGTAAAATTCTATCTTAATGCTGAAATAAAGGTTTCAAAGATTTCATTCATACAGACCTGTTCTTTATGCCCATCTTGATATCCCTAATGTAATTCTCTTACAATTTGTCCACATTTTATAGTGTCAAATGATTTATCACCTTCTATCTCTTCAATCTAAGTCTTCAGTAATTTTCTATTACAACAGAATTTCTCTTCCATATTTTTTTTTTAAAAATGACTTTCAGCTGAACTTCTTTATATGGCCATATGCACAATTACTATGACTCTTACTGAACCAGCAGCTTGCAGATTATTAAGTGGATTCTGCTCCTCCTGGTGTCATTGGGAGTTCTGCCATTGCCTTCAATAAAAGCAGGACTAGACCCCCTGAAATAGCCCTATTGTTGGATAACTCGAAGCTCTGGGAGACTTGACATTGGTTTATTGACAACAACTTGTTTTTTTAGTTTAGAATATCTTAATTGAATTAACCGGTCATTTTGTTTTGTGTAATGATTTTATATATCTGAATGCAATTTGCTCTGATTAAATAAGAAATGTTTCCTTCTTCAATCGACATACAACAAGAACAGTAAGTAGCTTTCAGTCAAAAGTATAAATTCCAACTTGCATGTCTTCATGCACCAGGAATCTTTGGGTGAAAAAGGAAACAGGGTTAGTGTGAGGAAGAAGGAATTTGGTCTGGCAACTGGGAGTGCAAGAAGAATTAACCCAGTCTATTTCTCTTTCAGGTTTGTGTGTCAGGCAGAAACAAAAAGGATTTCTAAGGCTGTACCTACGCTCCCTGCTCTGGGCAGATGCCAGCTTCACGGGTGTGTCCTCTTGAATCCTGTGTGATTCAATGTAATGCTGTTGGTTTACACCAGCCAGGGGTGGACAAAGGAAGGCTGGTGAACAGAAGACAGCACAAAGCTGAGGCGGGGGAGGTTTAGGTTAGATGTCAGGAAAAGTTCTTCACCCAGAGGGTGGTTGAGCAGGAACAGGCTCCCCAGGGAAGTGGTCACAGCACCAGCCTGACAGAGTTCAAGAAGCATTTGTACAACACTCTCAGGCACACGGTGTGGCCCTTGGGGTGTCCTGCACAGGGCCAGGAGTTGGACTTGATGATCCTGATCGGTCCCTTCCAACACAGAATATGCTATGATTCTCAGACATTTGCTGCCTGAGCCAAAGTTCAGGTCCTTCAAAGGCAGCAGGTGAGACACTTCCACTCAGTTTCTGGGATAGCCCTTGGCTCGGCTCCCAGCTGCCTTGAACAGCTCTAGCTGATCATTAAGTTAATCAGATTTAGGTGCACTGCCCTAAAAATCAAGCCAGCCTTCACTTCTCTCATGAGAACAGAGGAACAGGCAGGACACAGCCCTTGCTATGACATAACTGCACAACTTCCTAAGAAGGAAGTGTCTCTCGTGGAAAGAGAGGATCCAGACTGGTTCCACAGCAGCAGGCTATCAGTGACCAAATGAGATTCAGTGGCAGGTGCTAATGTGTAATCAGTCTTTCAAAATCCAAAGAAACTTCTTTGGACTGGACTCCTGGGCTCAGGTTTTTCCCTAGCATTGAACTAAGTTAGCAAGAGAAATTCTCTTTGTTGGCCTAAAGAGTCTAGGGTGCATAGTCAATTTTTATTTATTTTATTAAATAGTACTTTATTTTAACTTGATTTTACCAGGGAAAAACATGCTCCAGAGCAACGTGAGATCCAGTTTGCATTGTCTTAAGTGAGTCACATACTGGCCAAATAGTTTCTAAATCATCAATATGCTATCTCACTTTTCATCCATAATTTCTTCTGACCAGATTCAGGAATACTTGACCCAGTCATTTCCCAGGCGGTGATCTGGCAAGTGATTAAAATGCCTTCTTGATCATCAGTTATTCAGACTACAAAAAAGGAAGCAATTTAACATTTGCTCAGATTTGGGAATTCTTCAGACCAGCTTGCTTGTTTTTTTCACTCTTATTTTGTTCTCTGCTGGAATAGATCCATTCTGGTATTCGTGACATAGAAAAATAATCATCCCACCAGTCTTGCAACACATAAAAAACTGGAATTCTACATCCCCCTGCTGGAAAGATATTTTGAGTATGTGTAAGGCATTATACCACCACCTGATCCTTGCTAACCTGGCAGTTTGGAAAGCAAAACAGGCTGATACCTATTGAATTTCTCCACTTTCTCACCTCAGCTACTGCAGAGTCCACCTACGGGAATCCCTTTTGAAGAAACTTGCCATTTTTACTTACAAAATATGCTTGTCAAACAACAGAGCACAGGATTGCTGCAGGTTGGTTTTTTTTGGTAGAATTTGACAAACTTCTACCTTTACAGTGTAAAAAAGGTAAAAATCAGAGCTACCAAATTAAGGTGATAAAATTGCCTTCAAAATCTTTATGATGGAAGAAAAATCCTGTCAAATGACTCCCATATGCTAAACTAAATTTTACAAAGAAGTATTTTTAAATGGCTGCCTGTTAAAAAAATAAGAAAGCTGGGTAGTTGTTCTGGGGTTTATTCCTCCTTCAAGATACTGCTGCTGCAGGAAATTGTGTTACTGGTTGTGTAAAGCAAGTTGTGACATCCATCAAGATGAATGTGTTTACGTGCATACCCGATGACATGGTTTGAAGTGGTATATCACGTATAAAACCCTGTCAAACTTAACATACAGGAAATTTTTGTGCAGTAATTGTATTTCTTTGTTCCTTACTAAAATCAGAGCTGCTGCCTGGAAGCATGCAAGTATTTAATTTTGTCACATAATTCCCTCAATTTCAGGCCATGGTAAGTAACACTTTCGGTACATGTCAGCTGTCAATTCCCATTAGAACATCCAGCTATTACATGGTTTAGATGTGGCTGCCTGACGATTACTGCTGTATGTTGTGAATTCATCGCTCCAAAAATGGCAGAATAAATTGAATAGTAAGGATTCTGTATGAATTACCTCAACCTGTGAAATGATAATTTCTGAAAGCTTTATCACGTTATCAGCTTTTGCTGGAGAGGACTTGCAGAGCACGTGCTCCAGGCAAGAGCCTTGGTGGAAGGGAGATAAATCCCTTCTGATCAAGTGAAGAGAGACCTCTACAGGTGTTTGGTTTTCTCAGTCCAAAGACCTTTGGAAATCATTCCCTGAAACTTAAGCAAAAGATGTGCCCAGTGTTCAGCTGCTGAGTCAGAGGAGATGGGAGAAGACGCTGACCATACTCCTGAGGGGAGCTGTGCTGTCCTTCTTGGTGCCACCTTCAGTGCAGCCCTTGTGTGTTTTCCTGGGGAACTCAGCTGCATCATGGAGGATGTACAGGGGGATGTGCAAGCAAGCAGCCCCCAGACCAGCAGCCAGAGGAGTGGGAAGCCATGTGCTCCAAACACGTACAGGGCTTTTTCTTCCTGCACAGTGCAGGGTGTCCTTGGCTCTGCAGAGGAGCTAATTAAAGGCCAGACGAGCTTTTAAACAGCCAGCTTCATTATGCTTCTCTGCGAGGCATACTGGGACTCAAGTTACTTATTATTATAACTGTTTTGTAGTATGCACTAAGGCCCCAGAGACAGAATAAATAGAAGGAAGCACACAGTCCTGCAGTTTTGCAGAACATAATTTCTGATGCTTCTAAGGAGCTCAATCCATCTGCATAGGTAGCAGTCCCTACTGACAGTACTCTTTGCTGCTTGAACAGCACAGTAGGGTGTAACCTTGATGCAGATTTTTTGTGTGTTTTGGAAAGCATGCTATTTTTCTCCATTACTGAGGTTATTGACAGAACTAAAAGCAACCTGATGGAAAGCATGAACATCATTTACAACCATACTTTCTGCACCAGTATTCATATCATTTTTCTCTCACATGTATCAACAAGTCCTGAATCACTAAAAATGCTGGGAAATAAATGAGATGTAGGAGAAGAGAAATGCTAAATGGTATTTCTATGACAGACACAGCAATGGAAATGTAGAGCTAAAAGCTGCTGATTCTATACAGCGCTTCAGTCTTTAAGAATTGTATCAGCTTCCTGTCTAAATTTCCCCAAGATCATTATGTTTTAGTCTCTAAGTACCAATATTTTTCCAGAAATTGTAACTGGGCGCAGAAGCTGCAAAAGGTAAGGCCAAATTAGGAACAGTATTTTCTTTCCATGGTAACTATTGGGCCCTGAAAGATCAGAATTCTGAAGTTTCTTATGCACAAACAGGATCAACAGGTTGACATTGGACACTTTCAAGTCATCGAGTGTAAAAATATTTATTGATGGAACTGCATGCTGGGGACTACTGAAAACTAAATGTTCAGTTGCAAAGATAAAAGATGAAAAGACAGTACTCCAGGGGAAACACAAACTAAGAAAAATAAGAAAACAAATAAAACCTGCTCAAACAAAAAGCAAAGGGTTCTCTTTTTTCTAAATTTGGTTTTCTCATTGGTATCTCCACAGGCTCCATAGTGTTGCTATTCCTGTGCGCACACTCTGCCCCGGGAGATATTTGGAACTGCTGTATATATTTGTACATTATTTCTGACTGTCTAGGATGTGGCTGCATCAGATAGGATTTCATAAGACCTTTGTTACAAAAACTCACAGACATTGCATTGGTGTCTGGCCTTCAGCAGGCTGCCTAATCAATCCTCCTCTCACCTGCTCAGCTGTAAAATAGATGGAATAATTCTGCCCTGGCAATAGTCAGTTTCTCTTTTCTTACATCATCCTGAAGCTTTTAGAAAGAGTATTATGAGCATTTAGATAAAGGTCCTTGCAAATTTCCCACAAATTTAAATACCAATCAATAAACAAGGAAAAAATATTACTATAACAAGATAATTACATTAATATACTCCTCAGTCATGGTCCATATTTACAGGTATGCTATACTATGTATTAACATGTTCTCAAAGGCTGTTTTATTTTTTAATGAGTTTGGCTAAGTAAATTCCTCTGCCACACCATCATTAATTCCAGAATCAGCTGGAGAAAGACAGATCTGCTACTGTATAGAGCCAGATCTAGATAGAAGATGGGGCTCATCTTGGACCCAAGGCACCAACCTCAGGGACCTGCAGACATCCCTGGAGCATCTCCTGAAGCACCCCCAGCTAAAATACTAGGGGCAATGCACCACAGAGCACTCTATGGACTGTTTGTAACTACGTGCCATGTGTCACTGGAAAAGGGGTAAAAGGATCTTTTCATTTCCTGCCCTTGAGAAAATGCCAGTCTACTTCAGTTTCCAGTCTGCTTAGTCTTACTGCTTCTTTTTTGTGCTGCACCTGGATTTCCGACCCCTCTCTCTCAGCAAGAGCCTGCTCTAAGCCAGTGTCAGTGAGAAGTGCAGGAATCTGCTGTTTCCCTACTCATGAAATTTGCATGGCTGTTGCACCGCCAGACGTTGCCCGTGTTTTCAGGGCTGTGAAAGCTAAATCAAAATATTCACTGTAGCGTACCGTGCTAAGCACAGATACAGCACATTTCACGGTAACAATTTACCTGGCTGCCTTCTTTCCAAAGAGGGCTGAAATTGTCATTTTTAGAAAGTAACTGCTGATTTGGGTCTGTTAGCTCCACCTGAGCACTAACAAACAGCTGTACTGGCCCACAGTGGTGCTTCAGAGATGCTTAGGGTCAGGCATTACATTGAGGATAGGTGCTGTGAGGAGGGGACAAAGGAGTTGGGCACCCCGTTAGTGTTGCGGTTTTTACAGCACAGTCTAAGTAAGAGCCAGGTGTGTCTCAAGATTTGTTTCCACCAGCCTAGATAGGCTGCTGGAGGGGTTGAAACTGCTCCATCATGACAAAGAAAACTGTATTCTGTCCCTGTCTCTCTCTGCATGGTGTTCCTGCAAGCAGCAGGGTTTCGTTCTGCTTGCATATTTCATCACGCAGCAACACTTCTCCAAGCCAATGTATTGGCCAGTGGGTATTTATAATTATACAATTACTCATAATTCAGAGAGCTCAGTAATTAATCATACACTTCTTGAAATTCTGTTACTCCATATTCCTGTGGGTCCACTGATTCCAGCCCACCATTTCATTACTTCCAGTGAAATACTTGAATTCAATGCCATGTACTTACTGTACTTTTTGACTTAGGTGCTAAAGGTCAGCAACAAAGTTTTTAGCATCTACAGTGATCTAAATCTAGGATACTACATTTAAGAGCGTCATTTACAAAAAAATCTACTTAAGTGTTCAGGTACTTGAAAGATGAGGGACGTGGCTTGAGACGTTGTGGTAGAACTGAGCATCACTTTCAAGACCTGCTTGAAACTGAAGCCTATGTGGGATACGTGCTTTAACCCCCTGGTGCCTATATATGCCCTGAGAGAGCCAGTCCAGCAGACACCATTTTGATAACGTGACACTCAGCCACTTACATTAACTGGTGGGCACTCCAGCTAACAAGCCAGGAGTTACCCTGAATCTGTTTCTCTCTAATTCAAATATATAATCAGTCAGCTATCAGCTAGCTGACTGATTATTTAAATGAATTATACTGTGACATCCTAATATTTATGCATGCATCCAAAATCTTCCCCTTCAGAAGAGCTCAGCAGTGACATGAAAGCCGTCGTAATCAACCAAGGGAGTCAACAGCTAATAACACATGCCACAGCATATCCTGTCCCGGAAAGCCATTTCACCCAAAGTACCCAATCCCGTCCTAACATATTCAGTGGCCATTGTTTATATTTCCTGAAGGGATTTAGTAATGACCTGCATTTATAGATATCCCTTATATGGTTGTACAGAGGATATAATTTGCAAAATCTATGCTTTTCAAAGGTTTTACAGTTTAAACTGCTCTAGTGAGTTTTCTGAGAAAATGTCATCTACTGTGGCTAAACGAAATGTTTGAAATCCAATTAAATAACATCCTGGCCACACTGTCTTGTCCAAACCACAGTGAAGAGCAGAATTAATGCTCAAGGAGATTTCATACTATTATGTAGAGGATCAGAGGTCTGTACCTGCTAAAGCTCATGGTACAAAAGTATTTGTAGCCCTTAAAAGTTTGAGTATTTACATTCTAAGGAAAGACCTAAACCAATTTCAACTGCAGGGTGGTAAACCTCTGTTATTCTATTGCACAAAGCATATGGGAGTGCTGTGCCATCCAAACAACCCACACTCATATCTGTCATCCTTTAGATTTACTGTCGTATGTAGAGTCAAGACTATAGCAAAAAAGTGTAATAAATCTTGTACATTTCATATCTCATGACAAAATAGGTTGATCTCTCTGTGGATTGCTTTGAGGGCACAGTAAACAGAACAGAACAGACTGATACCTGAAGACAGGTCTCTGTTGCTTCTAGTTTAAAATGGAAATGGGAATCACAACTGCAGCCCTCAGAAGAGGGGATAACATGAACTCAGGATTACGCCTAGTCACAAGAAAAGAAAAAAAACCTCAGAGGGAAACAGTATTCTAGCTTGACTTCTCAGCCTCAGCTGGGTGCAGGAAAGACAGTTCTGGGAGCTTCCCAGCACCTAACAAGCCCAGGGCAAGGTGCATAGTCCAGTTTGGGCTGACCTGCAAAGCCATGACAATGTTGGAGTAGCACAGAAAATTTCTTATATTAAGCATGAACTCAATAATTTTGTTGTATTTTTTAAACTTTATTTCATAGTAGCAAATTTATGTTTTCTTATTAGCAAGTTATTTTATCTCTCAATCTTGCTCAATGCTAAATCTGTGACTAGTGTAACACTGGCTTGACACAACACTCTCTCCCCATTGTTGGAATCATTATTCCAGAGTGGAAAACATTGTCTCTGGCACAGTCAACTGCAAGATTCTCAAAAATGTGTGCTGTTACCAACCCCTGAAATGCAGGTGTTAGCAAATTTCAAAGAAGTGTCTTTCTCAGCAGAAGTCAGCTTGAGTATCCTAAGAAAAAGGCAAGGCAATGAAAGAATGAAACCTATGAGTCACTGTAAGATGAATCTGTGAATCTCTGGAGGCTCACAACTCTTACTTTCCTTGCTATGGATTGTTTATGAAACTCACAGAATCACAGAACCAGTCAGGTTTGAAGGGACCTCAGTGGGGCACCTAGTCCAACCTCCTGCTCAAGCAGGGTCATCCCAGAGTATATTGCACAGGATTGCATCCAGACAGTTCTTGGGTATCTCCAAGGAGGGAGAATCCACACCCTCTCTGGACCATCTGTTCTCATGTGCAGTCACCCCCACAGTAAAGAAGTTCTTCCTCATATTCAGGTGGAACTTCCTGTGCATCAGCTTCTGCCCATTGCCTCTTGTCCTATTGCTCAGCACCACTGAGAAGAGCCTGGATCCCTCCTTTTGGCGCCTCCTCTCTGGATATTTATATACATTGATGAGGTTCTGTCTCAGCTGCCCCTTCTTGAGCCTGAATAGGACCAACTCTCTCAGCCTCTCCTTGTAAGAGGGATGCTCTAGCCCACTAATCAACTCATTGAAACATAGACGTGTTTGAGACTCAGATCCCTCCCTCAAATGAGGGAAATGCGCATGGACACACAGATCTGTATAACTTCAGTTTCCTGGGGAAACTGAGTTGCAAAACACAGCAGGAAATCTAAAAAAAATAAATAAAAGGAAGAAAGCACAAAGGTAGTGCCTTCTTTTTGTATAAACATGCAGCCGTTACTGAAATATAATGTAAAGACAGTCACACTCAACAACTTCACCAGCAAACAGGAGATTGGATCCATTCAATCCACTAGGCTTCAGAGAAGAGAAACTCTTTATTTCTCCTTCCTTCTTGAAACTTAACCAAGACTGAGAAACTCAAAGAATCACAGAGCACATGAAAGAAAAGTGGCTTTCTAATTAAATTCTTCATTGGGGTATTAATTTTTACCTGCATTCCAAAGGTGATTAGATGTGTTTGATCATTTCCTGACTGCCTGTGTCTCTCCTGTTTCCAAAACATAGTCTGAATCTTTTGGTCAGTTTCAAATAAACCACATCTGTTTAAAAATTCCCAAAAGCTCCATGAAGGAGCAGGGGATCAGCGAGCCAGTGCTTGTGAGAGCATCATGATGCCAACCTTCTCAGGCACTTCTTTGGCCAGTCAGGACATGGGGGGCTACAGAATAAAAGCCTTTGGTGATGTCACTTACAATTCTTCCTATCCTGTTGTTTCATATTCCATTATTATCATTATCTTTTACCTGGACTATTTATATCTCTAGCTGTAACCATTTGTTTCCAGTCCCCTGGTTCTTTAAATAAGGCTGTCTAAATGTATTACTGTCATTTTTTGCTATTATTATTTCATTTAATTTTTTTTTTTGTGGTGTAAGCTGCAGGCATAGCTCTAGCCATTATATGACTGTTTAATTTGAAGTAGAAATGTACCTAAAATAATTTCTCTTTTCTTTCTTTTGGGACTTATGAGTTTCTTCTAAATTATGAATGCTTTCAGCCTGTTTTTCATTTAAGATGTAATTGACTATCTGAATAACCTCTCAATTTTCTGTCAGTTGGGTTATATAGGAGTTCTAAAGTTTTGCAAAGTGTTTATCCAAGGCTTAATTTACCAAGCTGATTTGGCTATCCTTATATGAAGGTCAATGGTCAATGGAAAAATTCCTCTTTTACTGGCTCCTACTTTCAGACAGAATTAGATGCTTCTCAGCAAGGGGAAATATTTTACCCTGAATTATATAGGACATGTAAATCATGTTTTTAATAGGCTTAGAAACTCATGCGATTTCCCTTGAAATGTTTCTGCAGTGAATATATGCCAGGGTCACAACACATTTCAGAAAAGGGGATCTGCAACATTTCAAACTAAAGTTTCTAGAGAGATGCGTTGGCAGAGGGGTCACAGGTCTGGGTATGCTATTGTCTCTCATCTGTAAAGGAAAAAGAAAGATTCAGGCAGGTAACAAAATCCAAGAGTATGCCCAAGACAGAGGGTAGGATCAGCCATTTCATATCAGGGCAAAGAACTCCTCTCACTGTGCACATTCATCTCACCCTGGATGCAACTGAGAGGAAACGTCCCAAATGAATGCAGCCAAAACTGCACATTCCTCACAATGTTCTTCTCCTGAATCTCCTGTGCTTAACTGTAAAACTGCTTCTTAGTAAAATGCAGCAGTTGAGAGTAATAATTTTATTTATATCTGTCCTACTTCATAGTCAAATACACAATTCATTATTCAAATATTCCATGCTCAAAATGAAGTATAACTGGGAAGGAAGAAATGCTGACTAAATAGGTCCACAACTGCATCTGTTTCTTGTGAGCAGCTGGAGGCAATGAACTGTTATTAATTTTATTATGTATTTTGTAGTTGCCAGAAGCAAGTTGGATGTAAATCTCTAACAAGGTGTATGGAGTGGAAATGGCCTCCCTGTTGTTGGCTGCATCTTCTCAGTAAAAGCTCTTTTTCTTCCTCTCCCTCTTTAATCTGTGTGAGCAGTGAGTGAATATTCCTGTCGTTCTCAGGATGTCAAAACAGTCCCAACTCTAGAATCCTCTCCCATGAACCCACGTGGCTGGGCCACCAAGACCAAACATCAAATGTTGCAGGAGTGGCAACCGACCACTCCTTTCTGTTCTTCCTTTCCTTTTAAAATCCACAGTCATTCCAGTGATGTTTCATATCATCAGGAGCACGAAGATCATACTTCAGAGACAATCTCTATGGTATTAAAGTCTTCTGTGTAACACCATCAGTGATTTCATGCCCGTGATGAATGGCCTTGTAATGCGTTACTGTGCCTTCAGAGATATTTGGCATGCACAAAAGGCCCTTGAAGTGAAAAGGTGACAGTAAATGCCAATTTTCTTCTGGTTTTATTTCATACTCAATGGACTATGAAGTGGATTAGAGTCAATGAAGCATTCTGGAGACTTGTACAAATCATGTTGCCTACGCAGAAATAGGACACGTAAAACTTTCGCCTCCTAACGAATATATAAGCTAAAAACTTTCGGGTTTGTAACTTGTTGGTTTTGATCAAATGATCCACTGAAACAAAAAAGAGGAGGACTGCCAATTCATTCAATGATCGTTTGGAAGCACAGGTTGGCACTTGGATTTGAAAGCCACTGTTTTAGTCCAGAGTCAAAGAACTGAAGACATTTAAAGGCATCCAGTGAGATACCAAACTCCTACAAAGCACACAGAATTTAATCTATTTTTGCTCTGTTTTTCTCATAATTGTAAATAGCTAAAGACACACAAAGACATACAGGTAATCTCATTATTTTACTCTCTTGTGCATTGAATTCTTACATTTTATGAGAGAACATATACAAGCAAGAACTCTGAGGCAATATTTTGATAATTTCATCACTTTTTCAATGGAATGAAGCTGGAGTGAAATAATCATGGCACCCACATCACATTTTGAAAACAACTATTCTCCTTTTAAGTTCTGAACAGTAAAACGTGTTGTTCAGACAGCAGCCCATAATGACCATCAGCATCAGAATTCCAACCTTTCTTGAAACAACAGCAAGCAGCAAGAGAAAGAACTCCAAATAAATTTAGTCGTAGAATCCCGGTGTGTGTCTCATCATGGAGCTTGAATTAATTCAATTCTTTCTCTGCCTCAGCAAGCAGTTTGGGGCTATTGGCAAGAGAGATGGAAGAGATGAAAGTGCCAAGTACAGCAGTACTTATAGGTTAGCAGCAGTGACAGCTATTAACACAGCATAGGAAAGCACAACATTTCTGCAATGAGACTGCTGGGGCTAGTGACAGAGGGGTGAGGACAAAGCAACACCCTGCCCTATTCCTGGAAAACTGCTTGCATTAGGGACCAGGCTTAAGAGCAGACAATTTGTCTCTGTAGAATGTTTCATGACTAAGACCAAAAAAGTTATTTTGCTAAGGAATCATGCTCTTAATTAGTTTAGCTATTTCTTCTGTTCACACAATATCCAGAAACAGCTCGTGATTACCTCTAATTTATCAATTGTTGGAATTTACATGGCACATCTTGTTTGCAAGTCTTTTCAGTCCTCTGGATTGATTCAGTCCAATATTGAAACTGTTTTAGTTAGCTGATAATAGTGACAAATCATACAGGATTGCTGTTGTTCCTGAGTGGATTAGCACAACTCATAATTAAGGGAAAGGTTTACAGGGTTTACAGAAAATCTTGAAGGGGTTCAGGCTTTCAAGGAGCTGTGCAATAAATGCCACATCCTAAGGTGCCTTCTCATCCCTCGTGCTGCTTCCCCAAAAGGGCACTGCCCAGAGCCTGCCAAAGAGATGTCTCTGTACTCAGCAACCAGCAGTATGAATCCCCAAAGGATCTTCGTCCCTCAGTGGAAAACACATCCGTTTCAGGAAGTTCTCAGCTTCCAACAGCAGATACTGTGTAAGTGTGCTCGTGCACTTGCAGAGCAATTTTCCACTTTCTAATTGCAAGGGCTATGCCCTAGCTAGAACATCCAGAGTGTTTCCAAGCTCCTGGCACAAGACTACCCAGACAAAGTGAAGTGGTGTGGAATGAAATGGTCCCAGATTGGGATGAATGGAAGGCCAGATTTGGGATGGACACTGCTGAATGTGCAGACCTGCAGCTAGGCCTAGGTGCAACCTGTAGGACTTCATCATTAAAAATCTGTATAAAGATAGAATATTAACTTTAACTTAGCCACTGAAAAATTAAAATTAAGTTATTAAAGGAAAAAGCATCTAATCCACTTTAAAGATCATTGCTTATCAAATTCATTCAGAATGCGTATTTTAAATTTAAATATTATCATCTGAGATGAAAAATTCAGTTTGGGCCAGTCATGTTGTAGGAGGCATTGTCAGTACGTGAAGGACTTATCAAGACACTTGCCTGCATTATGTCTGCAAAATCTGACAAAGAGAATTTGATAAATATATCTATCCAGGATTTATGGGTATTATGCAGCCTGGATTCTATCCCCTCCATTTGAGTTTTGGTACAATCATGGCCAGAAATTCCCATGTTTTTCCATTTGGAACTTGATTAGTTTCAGCCTCTTGCTGGTCATCAGTGGATGAACAATCTCTACAGCACTTGCAATTGTTTATTCATGGAGATACTTGCCACGCTTGATCAAATCATCTCTCAAACTACTATTTAAAAAAATACATAACTTGAACTTCTTAAATCCCTTGCTGTGGGAAGCAGGCTTTCAAGATTTCTGGATTATTTCCAATGCTCTTTCCTAAGCCCTCTCTCAACTCCTCTCTTCTTTGCCTAAAGGTAACCATGAAACTTGTTAAAATAATGAGATCTCTTTTTCTTCCATACCATAGAGATAACACCATTTTTTCAGTCAGAGAGAATTTATTTGAGTCAAATTTTCCTCCTTTTTGAAAATCCATGGATTAAAAGTCATGGGTGCATTGAAGTTTCAGCTGAAAAATATAAGAAATTTATAAAAAATTAGAAGGTTGCTATTATTCTAAAACTGGGGGTTGCATTCACTAAAAGAAGGAAATGGAAATGTAGAAAATTTTGCACGCTGATACTGATCCCAGCTTCTTAGACATATTTTAGGCAGCAAAGAATGGATGTTTCTCATCTCACTCACTAAGTGAGCCTGCTACCTCCAGAGGGACTCCTTTATGTCCTAAGAAAAACTGTGTCAGTTCCCAAATGTTCTCCAAATGTTTGACACAAAAGGGTAAACTAAGGACAGAGATCTCGTTGTAAATTACTTTTTTCTCTCTTTAGCGGATTTAAATGAGATGTTTATTATCGCCTTAACATTCTTACAGTGGTTTAGTTCTGTATAATAGCAAAGCCAGTACTAAGTTAATTAAAAGAGCTATAAAGTCTGAAAGAAGCCAGCAGGTTTCTATGGGTTGCTGATCAAAGGGAAAGTGGTTCTTTTTTAATAGTGTTTTTTTCTTGGTCCTTTAGAAACACTTCATCTCTCTAATCACCTACAATATTTCCATGATGACAAAATTACATAAACCCAATAAGTTGAAATAAAATAAGGTCGAAAATTGAATTCACCAAAACAGAAAAAAAAAATCAACTTCAGAAAATCAGACCAGTAATTTGTAAGAGCAACCAAAGGTCAGTCTAGAACCATAATATTCTGTAATCACAGCACTTCAATGACCTAGTTTAAGAATGAGTAACAAAGGACAGAAATTATGTGGATCAATAATTCATTTAAGTGGTAGTGATGCATTCATGTAATAATGTAGTTTGAGTCAATGAGATGAAGCTCTGGCTATACAGAACTTGGAACTGAGGGAGCTGTGTGCCAGTGTTACACCCCAATCAGCTGTCAAGTTAACGTGCACATAGATATTTTCAATGTTCAGATCAGTGAACTATTTGACTCTAATCATACAGTTACCTTACTTGCACATAATGGATTTTTGTTTGTGTCTGTAAAGTATGGCAGCATTAATGTGATCTACATTCTGAAGGAATACAAAGCAAAATACTTATTCTTCTCCATAATGCCTAAAGAAACTTTTTAAAAATACATGTAAACTCTGGAAATACCTTCTTACTCTAAACGTTTCAGATCACCTAACTCATTTTTCTCCTGCTTTAAACTACTCTTCCTGTCCAAGTATAAATGGATTTCTGGAGCAGGGGGACTTTTTCTGGGACAGGGAGAAAGAGAAGGTTGTAATTTGTCGTGCATATTACCAATGGACACAAAGAAGAAAAGGAAAGTTTCTTAGCTTCCTGTAACATTTCTTGTAAAAAAAAATTACTGTATTTTAAAAGTACAGTAAAGTGTATCCCAAGGTAAGCTATAGAAAGCTTCTGAATTTCCATTTTCATATCTTAACATAGATATTGTGTCTGTCTCACCTACAAACATTTTTACAGAGTTGTGTTAGTGAGCACGTAGGACATTTCTTAAAAAATGCTTGTGTCAAGTAAACTAAAACTTTTGTAGAGAGATCTTAATTTGAAAAGTGTTCAGTGGGAAGATTCTGAGGCCAAACTGGGTACAGAAACACAAAAAAGGAAACACTGTGTTAAATCTATGAATCTGACTTATTTGATCTAAAAAAAGACCAGTCATGTTTTGAAAACACTCCAGGTGTTTACTGGTTTTCTGATAAGGAATTAAGAGAAATATGAAAGTCTCAAAGGTCAGAGCAAGAAAGAATTATCAGCCCCTAGGCACTTTTTATTTTGGTGTCATTAGCAATTATAAAATGCTTTGCCACTGAAACCCCTCAGTGATAAGCATTTTTGATGTGCCATATCGATGGGGCAGGAGAGCTGAAAGGTGATAAATTTGACATAAAAATTACATGGCCTTTTGTATTTTCTGTAAAGAACTGGAGGCAATTTAATTCTAGTACAGTCATCTTCCAATGTAAATCTATTTTAAGTCAGAGTGCGAGAAACAGAATTTAGGTAGTGAGAAATTTTGTGAATATTTTTTCCCAGTAAATGTAGCCCTATTTTGCTGTGACAGGACCTGGCAAATTAAGCTAATTTTTGCTGATCAACTCCATTTCCACAAACATTCACCAAATTATTTACACAAAATCAAGCAGCATGTGGTGTCTTTGCACACTGTTCACTTTATTCTTTTCCCACACACTGAAATGGGGACAACATGATATAAATCCCTCATTGAATCTACTCCTGGATACTTCTCAGAAACATAAAAAAAGTTTTCTTAGCAATAAAAAGGAATAACAAGCTATGATTAGTGAACATGTTTCTTTCTCTGCATGATTATTTTTGATGGCAAAAGAAAATGGGTTTCATGCTGAAAGCAACTCAAATACCTGCAATGAAGATAATTTTAGAAAGCACTTGAAAATAACAAATATTTAATCTGGAGTTAAGAAGATGATCTGAAGAATTCATAAATATTCTTAAGGTTGGTACTGGTGTCTTTAATGAGTCTAGATCTGCTAATCTATTTCAGACTTTGCACTGATTAAGAACACTGACTGAAAAAAAACCTTGCAGCTCGAGTGCATGGGCTGAATACTAAGCCAGGCTCCTGCCATGAATGACACAGCCTTGAGTATATCTTGAAGCTTTTGGCTGCATTAGACAGAAAACACATACTGAAATGGAGCTGTTCTAGAGTAATTCATGAATACTGTATTTTGACCTACATAAAAAAAGAGTACAAGAGGGTTGTCAAACAACAAGAGGGGGAGAAACAAGCAGTGAGATAAGGAGAATGGCTAGAAGTAAGACATAAATCCAGCGCATGTTTGTGGGCTTTCAGATCATTGACTTCAAAAATTTTGTTTCCTCAAAGAACAGACTACAGTAACAATTTCTCCGGAAAGACCAAATTTTGAGAATTCACTGTAAGGGAAGGAGCTCAACTATGAGCAGTAAAGGTTGCCAGGTAAAGGAAATTGTTCAGACAAACTGAGTGAAGAAAGACACCTGCTCATGCTTCAGAAAATTAACTGATATTTGTAAAATCTTCGGATATTTATCAGTTCTTTAGTATCGTGTACCTAGTTACCACCTAAAATCCTTCTCTTTCCTGTTGCTCACCTTCTGGGTGAGCATGGCTAATGCCTGCACAGAGTAATGTCATGTGAATATCCCAGGTACAATAAAGACACACAGCCTGGCCCTGAGATGCCTTAGAGGAGGCAGAAAAGCAGCTATCTTGGGTCACAGGTACAAGACTACCAACATGAACTGGGGATGTTCTGTGAAATCGTAAAATTCCTGCTTAAGTTTTGAAAAATGCATGTGTATACTTGAGTTTAGAAATGAGACTTACAGCTTCATTTATTTGGAGAACTGCAAAGCCATTAAAAGTGGTACTATTGAAAGAAAGGATAAAGAACTTTCCATCCAAAGCTGTTGAATTCTTCCCCTATGCAAGCAAGCAAGTCTCCTCTATAGCTAAGAGAGGTGGCATTTTGCTACTGTGACTTATGCCAGTAGTGGGAACTTAGCCAGGGGCAGCAGGGAAAATAGTTGCCTAATTCAAAATTCTCCGTACCTAATAATAAATAAGTGCTCCATATATTACACCAATGCTCTTTCTGGAAAATGTCCTCCCCTTTTGGTCAAACTGCACAAAAATATCCTTGCAAGAAATACCACAGAGCTTGCTATAAAATCTGTAAGGAAACTCCTCTCCCCAAATCTGTCTATGGACCTTTCTTTTAGAGTAATATTTCTGCTATTGTACAGGGCATATTATACCCACAGTTTCCAGAAATGACTGGAATAAATAACTCGTTTTAGACTCCCCCTAATTAGAATCAGGGAAACAATATGTGATTAACAGCCCACAAGAGCCAGTAGAAGTAGGGAAGGCAGAGATTGGGGAAGCAGGGTCACACAGAGGTCTTGGTGACAGAGAGGTGAAGCAGACCGAAAATCTTCATTGTATGCTGCTGCAGTCCAATTACTGTGCATTTTGCTACTAAACTCAAAACAAAAATTGTAGGTTGTGACAGGAGAACATGGCTAGGAAAAAGACCCTGAGGAAATGTAAACCTTGCAGTGTGTACTGAGGAAAGTGCATACAAGAACATGCCTTGTCACCCAAAATAATAAATAGGAAGATGCCACCACACAAGAAAACACACACCAAAACCTTTCCCAATATGTTACCTAGCATCTGAAATATCACCTTCCTGGGCCCAGTCCTGACACTATTGTACATTTCTGCACTTAAGGATTTGTTTTACTTTATAAAGATGACTTCAATGGGACTCCTCATACATGCAACCAAAATTAAATAATTTGATTGCTTAAGAGAAATTGCTGGATCAAACACAAAGATCTTTCAGGGTTCCTGTCCAATTTGTAGACCAAGCAGGGCATGCTTATAAAAAGAGCTGAACATTTTTCATCCTGCAGAAAGAAGGTGTAGATTCTCTGCAAAGTAAATCGAATGCATTTTACAGCAGCTTCCAGAAGCCATTGTTTTTCCAACCAGGTGTGCTGGGAATTTGGCTCCTTCCGTATTTCTCTCCTAGACAGACATGCTATTGAGGTTTTTGCACAAGAAATTCGTTGTTCTATTTGCTGTCACAGTAGCAGCTGTAGGATGTTTGAAAGCAGCTCTAGTGGGGAAGAAGATTTTGTGGTGAACAGCTGCAGTTACAAGCAGTGCAGTGCACAAGCTCTGGAACATACTGCGTGCCATTAATTTGAATACAGCACTATGGACAGTTAGAAACCAGGCAGCTGAATATTGCAGTTTGGCAAGGTATAATTTAGGTAGCCTCGGCACTATATGCAGGAGCTACTGGGAGCCTTTGGGTTGAATGACAAACCCCTCCCACTTCCATGCCTTTTTAGACACTTCTAAATTGCTGCTCATGGTGGCACCTGTTGCTGACTTGAGTCTTCCAGAAGCCATCAGTGTAATTTTAGTGCCCACCACAGACAATTTGATAGTCAGAGTAGCCTGTATGCATTTGAAGGAGCAGAGAGGGCTGTAGGGGTGGATGGATAAAAAAAATCTAAAAATATACCCTTTCTCTGTACAGAGGAGTGAGCGCCATAGCTCCCTTGCCCTCCCTTTCAACATCATTTGCTGCTGAAATGCAGCATTTGTGTCACTGAGGTTCAGTGCCAAGATGAGCATTTGCCACCTATATAGGAACTTAAAATAGCACAGAGGCTGACAGAAATACCTTGAAGGCTGACAGAGGGGTGGTTTTCTGATGTATTATACTCTGCTGTAGAAAGTTTTTATTTATTTAGAATGATATAAGCACCCTAGGGAGGAATATGGCTTAGATTTACTCTGGTCTGACCCAACCACAGTGTGACTGAAATGCAAAATTATCATGAAGCACTCCCCAAGGGTCTGGAAATGGTACAGCCCTACTGAATGATAGATTTTTAGCAGTTCTCCTGCATGGATCCCACTTGGTTGATGTAATGCTGATTAAAGCAAGCACACTTCCTCTACAGCACTCCCATTCATCCCTCCATAGCCACTTACTGCAGGGACCATGCAGACTTTTAATTATTTTACTAAACAGGGAGCATTTTTCTTGGAAGTGCATCATGAAATTTTAATGACCATGCTTTTAATTCCAACAGGAAGACCTCAAATAGCAGCAAAGTCCATGTGAAATTCCACATATGCTTCAGTTTTCCTTCCCCAGCACCAAGCAGAAGTAGGCAGTTGTCCTGGGTTGCGGTGTATTCTATCACCATCTCCATGAGCTGTTGANCCACCTGGATAAAATCTGGGGTTTGGAACAGCACAGGCAGCCTTACCTACTGAGATCCCTGAGGACAAGATCTACACAACCACCATTGGACTTTCCAAGGAGGACCAGACTATTTCTACAAGACCACCACTTCAACAGGACCACTTCAAAGAGAACTGCAGCTACCACCGAATCGGACTGCTACCAACACCCTGCCCAGCAGGGTGCCAGGTTGTACCCCTGACTCTGTCAGGTTAAACTAGTGTTTCTGTATTATTGCTTTGTTATATGTACGTATATATATTAGTAAAAGAACTGTTATTCCTATTCCTCATATCTTTGCCTGAAAGCCCCCTTAATTTCAAATTTATAATAATTCAGAGGGAAGGTGGCTGCATTTTCCATTCCAAGGGGGGCTCCTGCCTTCCTTAGCAGACACCTGTCTTTCAAACCAAGACAACAGTCCAAGGGGAAGGAGGAAGCCTCAAAGAAATACCTAGCACTGTTACTGTCCTCAAGTTGTAAACCCTAAGGCTTTGCTTTCCTACAGGGAGGCAAAGCCTGTTTTTTCGTGTTTCCACAGCCATGGGTCTCATTGTCCCATCTCACTGTCTTTAGCTCAAGCAGAGCATAAGAAACATACCTGTCCACTGAGGTATCTATGTCTCAGACTCATAGTCAAGATTACAAGTTACACTCTTTGAGAAGAGGAAGAAGGGAGAAGAGGAAGGAAATGGTCCTCTTTTTTTGCTACCAAACAAGAATGAGGCTCATCCTGTATTTGGACTACATTCTCAGAGGTAAAATCTCCAGTCAAAGGCAGTTACCTGGCAAAAAAACCTACCAGGTCCCATCACTTTTCTTTACTAATGCAAAAGATTCCCTGGGTAAATTCATCTCAAACCTGGAATCGTTCTCTGCAAGCAAATTTTGCTTCAATAAATCAAGAAATCATCAAACTTGGAATGTTTTTAACAAAGATGACCCAGCATATTAGGTTTTTGCAGTGTTTGGTAGGAGGATGAACCTGTGATGGTGCAATAATTAAGGTGAATTAGCTACCAGCTGAAATTAATTATAGAGACCTTGAGAGAAATTCTAGGGGAAAAAAAAAAACAAATTGAAAGATAGAAATCTGAGAATTCACACTTTGCTTTATTAAGCAATGAAAATTAAGATGTCCTTGCATCATTCCTAGGCAGCTTAATCCTTTATTACTAATAAATGATCTTTTATTTAAAGGATTTTGAAGTGGACAGAGATAACAGTTTAATCATTTTGATGAAAAGCCAAGATTTTTCATCTTCAAAGTGCTAAAATATCAGCATACACCACTAATAATGAACCTTGTTAATCATTAGCATCCCTCAAATATAATGGGAATAACACTTTTCCTAAGAGCTTGCAAAAGAATTTAGAAAAAAAGCTGGTGGGATTTTTATAGGTTAGACCTTTTATAACTAACTTTATTCTTATTTTAATGAGTAATGTATGAATAAGTGGATTTTTAAGTTAACAAATGAATATTTAAAGAAAAGAGAACAGAATAAATTTGTCAATCAAAATCCTCCAAACCCAGGTACATGCTCCAGGCGTGATCTTGAAAACATTTATGCACATGAGTAACTCGTGACTCATGACTCATCCCACTAAAGTCAAGGGTACTAAATTAACCTTTTATGAGGAATGCATGTTAGGATGACAGTTTGTGTTCCACCCAACACGGTGGAAAAGAGAAACATCTGCAAGGTATGGGCCTAATATAGGGGCATCATCTAAGATTTTTCTCCAGAAAAAGATGGAAGTACTGGGAAGCAGCTCTGTGGGAAAGGCCCTGGGAGGGTGGGAGGCAGCAAGCTGAACATGAACATGTGATGTGCCCAGCAGGAAAGGCAACCAAAAACTCCTTTGTGTGTGAACAGGGGCATGGCACACAGATCAAGGAAAAGAATCATCCCTCTCCATGTGACACTCATCACTCTAGACAGGGCATCGAGTTTTGGGCCCGTCAATGCAGGAAACACATGGAGGGAGCTTTTAGAAGGCTCCAAGGCAGTAGGGGCTGGAGTCCTTGGTGAATGAGCAGAGGCAGGGGGAGCTGGGCTGCTTCAGCCTGGAGAAGAGATCACTTTAGGGGAACCTAACAGCCCCTCACTGCCTAAAAGGGGTCATCAAGGAGATAGAATTGAACTCCTCACAATGGTACAGTATGGGAGAACAAGATACAAATGTGCATATGTGGAATGAGAGAGTTTCAGACTTGATATAAGGAAAAGCTTTTCCCCCATGAGGTCAGTCTGAAAATGGGACAGGTTGTACAGAGTGGTTGTACAGTACTCCTCCTTGGAAGTTTTCAAGACCCAACTGGACAAATCCCTGAGCAGTCTTGTCTGATGCCATTGCTTACCCTGCTTTGAGCAGGAGTGTGAACCAGGTCACCTCCCCTAGCTCATTTTAACCAATCCCACAATCCCACAAATCACCTGCTGTTGCTGAAACCATGTAAATGTTGAATTGGCTCTTATTGGGGAAAGAAATTGTTCCTTTACTCACGTGTTTCCCCAGAAATTGTTATGTTTTATCCTTCTACTGAAGTTCCACAAACCTGCATACTCCCAGGCAGTCTTGATCCTTCCATAATCACAAGCACTTACCATGAGTTACTGGTATTAGTATTTCAGTCAGTATCTATACTATATTCCTGGTATATCACATCAACAGTGGAACAACACAAACATATTCAACAGATCTTTCTGTCTAAGAATAGGTTCAGCTTACTTCAGCAGCCATCTCACTTTTTTTAGTTTCCCCAGTAAAATACCATGATAAAAGAATTATACACATTACCATATGAAACTGTGTGTGACCTCTAACATAATATTTTTGTATTGATGACTACTTTGGCAGGAAAATGCACCAGCACATTTGTAACAGAGTGAAGGAAATCAGTATATATGAATCTGGAATGTCTTTTCATTTTATATGGCCCTTCCTTACACTGGATGCCCAAACACAGGCTCTTTTCAGTTACCCAAGGAATTTACATACAAAGGTCTCATTCCTGTGGGCTAAACACTGAGCTCCATGGCAATTCTAAGAAAATCTCACTTTAAAGTCTCTTATGTATGAGAACTGTCTTCAGGCATGAGCATCTCTCTAAGTATTTTAGAAATACTTAGAAAGTATTAGTAGAAATATAGTAGAAATACTTTAGAAAGTATTACCTAGAAACTAGAAATGGTCATGGTTATCAAACCTTTTAGCCATCCTGGCTGGGGCACTATGTCAGGAATTTGACTCCTGTAGGCTGGGAATGGGCAAGGGATGCGATGGGAAATGGTAATATCTTACATGCAAGGTATGTAATGACTGCTCCTACTCTGCCCACTTTAAAAGCAAGGTGTCCCCTGAGGCTTTCCATGGAGGACCAGATTTTGTGTGTACATGCATGGTACCACGCAAGGTCCCACTGAGAACTTCTCCTCTGCCGAGTGCCGGGCCCCCAGCAGGGTTCAGGCGGGAGAGATGAACACATGAACTCTTGCTAGGGGAGTACATTCAAACCCAAAATACTCAGACCTGGGGGACTTTGGCTTTGAAGTGAAAGAGAGAGATGTCCAATGAGTTTCAGCAGGTCTGAAGTGGCTGTTTTTACTTACAAAGACTCCGGGGATTTATATCCTCTTAAATACTTATGCTTTCTAGATCTGGCCCCAAGTCCCTTAAAAATGTTTGCAGCAGATCTTGGGGAAGAAACACATACTTTTGCAAAAATAAAATAAAAATAAATAAATAAATAAAATAATTTTCTGGAAAAATGCTAGAGAAATATCTTCTTCAGCAATTTTACTGCAAAAAGGTCAAGCTCAAGATGTAGATAATAAAAGAGCAGGGAAATAGCTGAAGAAATTCTCAGCTGTTATCTTAATAGTCATAAATCCTCTTATCTCTCTTGTAGGATGCTTGCAACAGTTGCAAACTGCTTCTTCCATATCAAAGGGTGACAAGAATTACAAAAGAGGATAGATTAAACCAGATTTCACCCATCCTGGACAGACAGGAAAATCAAGTACATCTCTGTTCTGGATACCATCATAATTAGTTAAAGGGTCTGGTAGGTAAGGAGAGAGAAGAAGAGAGATATGCTAGGAATATTTTCTTGTTACAGTATTTGTATCTTCTGCTTTTTCCAGATTTCTTTTGGGGTCATGTTAAGAAAGAAGGAATTCTATAATCAATGTTCCAACATCAGAAAGTCAGCTAAAATAGATTGCTTTTTCACTTCAGATCTCCTTATCTACACAGTAATTTAATATCTACAAAAGTTAATGGAATCTGAAGTGATATTTGACATAAGTTTTTAAATCAAGGTGAGGGAATACCTTGCTGTCCAAGACTTTGTTCTGTGGTTAAGTGTCCATGACTATCTTTTGGAGACCATTCAAGGTTTTTTTCTGCGTAGCCTTCCCAGTGTAGGCCTACATTAAATGAAGGATTGTAAATCTTTCTCAATAGATGATAGGGAATATCAAGACTTGTTATCTCTCTGATTAGTCTTGAATTCTTAAAAGCAACTATAGTAATATTATGGATTGGTCTCCCTCTAATATGATGATGATTCAGAGGTTTATTTTTATCAAATGATACCAATACAATGGTCTAAAGCTAATTATGTATCTGGGCAACATGAAGGATGGATAAAGAGTAACTGCCTGAGCCACACCTGGGTAAGACTGGTGCATGGAAGAATATTTATTGGAGAACTCTCCCAAGTCCTGGGCAGGCTTCTTCTTTTAAGTGCACACAACCTGTAGCAAGACCATGTTGTGCTTACTCCTTTAGTATCCTGGGTGATTCCCCACTGCTGGACGCTCCCACAGCAATGTCTCCTCAGACACATGCCGAGGCCTGGAACAGTCCTTTATTTCACCCCCACAATGCTGTGACCTTACCCATCACCAGATATTGGTTGACACATGGCAGGACACATTGCTGCCCCCTGCTAGCAATGTTTAGGTGTACAGCCTTACCCATGAGGGAGTTGGACACACAGCAAGTGCATCACCTCAGCCACCTCAAGTACCTCAGAACTTCTTAAAGGGCATGGAGTTATATTTAAAATAAGTAGCAGCACCTTGGACACAATCCTAACTTAGTCCTAAATTATGCTCAAGGCTAGTTCAAGCCACAGAATTATCTAATCATATCCTTAACCAGCTCTTTTTTCTGTGTAATGAAAGTCACATAATGATGAAGGCCATATGGAAGACAATACTTCTGCAGGAGTCAAAACAGGGGAAACAAACAATTTTAGGAGCTAAGGAATACAACCTTTCTTACCTTCAAGCTTCTGCTTGAAGGACTGAAAATATGTTCTCTAGAGCATTTGCAACATTTCTTGGGTCATTATGGGGTAATGAGGCATGTCTTACCCCTAAACAGCAAGAAAAATACCTCAGTGAGCCTTCTGCTGTGAAAACTCAGCATTTCCAAGGTTGTCACTAGTCTACAGCCCAAAAAGATTCTAAGTCATAAGTCTCTTGCAAAGGCAGAGTCTTCTGAGCACATTAGGGAAACACAAGGGGAAGGCTTTCTTTAAGCTCCCTCAGGAACTGGTTTTGGTGTCTTCACTAATAAAAACCTTTCTTCTGGAGAAATCCCAATATTTAAACTAGTACAACCCAAAGCTAAACATTTGCCTTAACATCAGATGCAGAGTTGAAAATAATGAACTATATAAATACACATGTAGTTTCTTCACTTCACCCTCCCGAGTATGCTCCCTAGGTGCTTCATGCTGTGTCAGTTTTCATCTGCTAAAGATCTGTCCCAACCCTTGGAAATTAAGAAATATAGTTCAAATAATACTTCTTGAATAAGTTTGGAGGTGGTAGAATATAGTACCTGACTGAAGTTGCATAAAAATTTTAAAATACTGTGTGTTGTACTTATTTTTTTATTCTTTAGCCAAAGAGATTGATAGAGTTAACACACATGGTTTTCCTGATGTTCTTGAGCATCTTTTTTCAATACTGTTACTCCATCGTCTTCTTTCTCGTGTAATTTTTTCAGAACTGAACAAATCCCTATTCTGGTATTTGAGTTTGCTCTTGTATTCTCCTTCATGCTCCACATATAAAGGAAGGAAATACATTTTTACTGCAATGTGAAGCAGTTAGAATCATAACATTGATAATCCACAGTCTGTAAACAGACACTAACCAATAAATCCACCCTCAGCACAGCATAACGTTATTTAGCAATTAATCGCAAAATTGTTTGTAGGTTGGTCTGTGACTTGTACATTTCAATTTAGCCTCACCAGAAATTCCTTTCAAACAGATAAGTAAACAGATTCCTCCTATCTAGTTCCACCTCATCTTCAGCAACTGGTCTCCAGGTCTATCTGCTGGGGTGATACTTTGAGCACGGCTGCACAAAATGGAACCTAGGTGGAGGCACTGTGGAAAAAAAGCCCTGGGAAACGTCTTTGTTTAAATATTTCTCATGTGACTCTGCCCTCTTCTCCTGCCCAGCTTTACAGCAAGTGTACATGACAATGAAAATATAAAGAAAAGCAATGGTCTGACATTCCAGAATAAGAAAAACCTATAGAAAACCACTGACATCGGGACTCTTGCTGTAAAAGAATAATCCATAATGATTTTGCACGTGTGCAAGGAATGAAAAGACTGTAATCTCACAAACCTGACACAGCTAAGATGAGCCTCAAGCCTTGATCAGCACACACAGGCTTCTTGGATCCCAGTGATTGCAGGATGTGAGTGCAGTAATTGGAGTTTAGCAAAGCATAGATGAGAGCTTGCTGCATCCGAGTTCTCTGGTTGTGTGCCCCTGCAAAGGCCAGTGCAGCACCAGAGGCTTCCCATCCGCGCTGAGTACTCTTCAGACGTCAGATGACATTTCTTTTTGTGGCTGATCCCAATCTAAAGCTACATTTTAGCAGTAATAAAGCACAAAGCCTCCACTTTGTCTTTCAGGATCATGCAAGACTCCTTCAGAAGATCCTTCAGAAACAGGAAAAAGGTAGAAAAATCCCCATCAATTACAAGTTGTCCTTGTAGCATACATTTTGGAGACAATTTGAAGAAAAAGATCAGGCTAGATGAGAAACAAAGATGCCACATCTAAATCGTATTTTTTAACTGAAAATCTCTCCCTCCCCAGGGAGTTATGAAATTCTTACAACACAGCAGAATAAAAATATATCAAGGCCAGCTTCTCAGAGCAGGTTTAAATGGAAGTTCTTATTTCTCACTCAAGTTTTTTGAAGTTTGAATGTGCCATTTGTGCTTGTGTTGTAATGGGCAATATAGAAGGATTGAAATGCTTAAAAATTACATGATTATCACTGTAATTTAACGCTCAGTTAACGAAGGCTTGAACTGTTGCCCATATTGCCATAGTGTAGCTAGCAGGTATCCATACTGAACAGAGTTTATATTTGCAAGAAACTGAGTTAGAAATAAAGGTTAATCCAGTGCCACATAAACATTTGATCTTGCAGTGATCCCATTAACCTTTCTCATATGCAAGAATTAGGCATAAGTATCTAGCAAAATACTAACCTTATTTAAAATTGCAGAGCTGTGAGTACCCAACTTTTTTTTTATTCTTTCACATAGGGGCAAAAGTTTAAAGGCTTCCTCTGCAAAGTGATCAAGCACAAAGTCTCACAGGTTTTGTTAATGTGTTAAAACTATGTTGCAATCAGAAGTTCAAGGAAGCAAACTCAATTGAAAAAAAAAAGTTTACATCTCTGTTGACTTAGTTTGAATGCTATCCTGACTACAAGAGGGGTTGGGATGTTTGTCCAAGTGGGCTCTTCAGCACACCCTGTCTCCACGAACTCAGCTATGGTAACCTCCCAGCAGCGCCGGTAGCAGAGAGATCCTCTCTTGGCTGGTCCTAAGGGAGGAGCAGTCATGCCAGGTCTTACGAACAGCTAGAAGTTTCCCAACACTGATGTCTTCACTGATGAGACCTATCTGCTTCCTGATGGAGGGACTCTGGAGAGCTGCACTGGTGTGAACTTTCCAACTCTGCAAGGTCTCAGTGGGAAATAAATGCAGTCAACAGGTGCACTGCAAAATCCAGCTCCAATGCTGAGTGCAGTAGCTTGGATGTCTGCATGTGCAACTACAGACTTAATGCGTCTGGACAGGAGGGAGATCATTAATCATGAGGTCATAGAATAATTTAGGTTAGAATGGGCTTCTGGAGCTCATCTAATCTAACCCCTGCTCAAATAAGAAAGAAGTTCAAAACCAGAGCAGGTTGCCCAGTACCTGTATCTTCTCTGAGAGCTTTGTGTGGCAGGGAATGGCACACAGAGATGAGTAGGGTGACAGTAGGAAAGTGACACTAAGAGTGGATGATGGCTGTGAAGCATGGTTCTAAATTTCTATATGCTCCGTTGTTTGGCAATCTGTTTCCATCTTCCAACCCTAGAAGAAAGCTAGCAGTAATTATTTGCATTTTCTTTAAACACAAGTGAACTTTTTTGGCATGTTGCCATGGAAGGTCAGCTTCACTGTTTCAGGAGTAGAACATCTCAGGTTGCTAAGGGATGAATTTAAAAACAACAAATAATTTCAACCCTGATAGTGGGTTAACCCATAAACTAATACTGTGGATGTATTTTGAATGATAGTGCTAATATTTCAGTGAGGTTAAAAAAAAATAAGTATAGACAATATGCACCTGTGTTTTATGGATTACCTGAATCAACCTTTTTGGCATGAAAATACAAGCTATTTGCAAAAGAGGCTTTGTGTCTTCTATGTGCAGCACCTAGCACATCAGAGCTGCTCAAAATAAAAATCCAGAAATATTAATTTATTTATTACAATTAGTTATTTATCCCAGTGTTTTTGCAGATCTTTTGTCCCATGTACTCTCTCTCAACTCTGAGTTTCAGGACAAAATAGCTACTCTTGGCTATCCCTAAGGAGATGATGGCAAGGTGAGTTGCCAGGGCACTACTGAGTCTTTAGGCATTTCCAGAAGCAGCCATGATGAACAAGACCAGCCCTGCAGCTGCTGCCATTCAAGTCCCATTTGGTGCAATACTCCCACAGCCATACAAATCCAGTGCTGGAAAAACTGACTCCAGGAAAGCCAGCGCTCTCAGATGAAGGCAGCTTGTGCAGCCCACATGGCAGGAGAGCATGTGTGGCTGGTGGCAGAGATGGTGCAGATGCTGCACCACCACTCTGTGACCTCCTGAGCAGCTGTGTCTGGCAGGCCTTGTTGCCACTCAGGCACTTGTCAGTGCCAACCATCTCTCTGCATGAGAGGATATTTCCCTCTGTATGGACAGTCCATTTTGGTCATGCTCCACCTTCATTTATAATGGTAGCTGAAGCATATTTAAGATGCCACTTTGCTCAAAGATGGAAATCTGCAATTATGTTTCTTTAACAACAATTATTACCACAGATCATGGTGAAAGTGGATAAAAGTCCTTACCATTGTTATGGTTTCACCAAATGACTTGTGTTTATTTCTCCCTTATGGCAGCAGAAATGGCAAAAAGTCAGATGTCTGGACATTTTAATGGACCTGGCATAGGTGGCAATATATTTGCACTTGCATCTAGCTAATATGCACTTGCTAGACTGCACACTTTATAATCTGCAACAGAAGCTGGCAGCCTCTCCACCTCTCATCTAAGATTTAATGGAAGGTACTGCAGTCTCCTATTAATAGCATCATTTCTCCTAGCTACAGCGCATGGGCTAGTGAGCATAACATTAGGAAATGCCTTAGTACAGCAGATCGAAAACATGCCATTGTCATAAACAGAAAATCAGGGACGACAACATAAATGAGCTGAATACACCTTTTGACCGATTGCACATTTCCATTTGCTTATCTGCTTGTTAGTTTGCAAATTTAATTATTTTCCAAACAGTTTCTAATCATTATTGCATATTAGTGAACTACTGTTGCATCATACATTGTTAGACTGACCTGACTAGAAGAAGCAGAACTAAATAGCAGAAAATAATAGAAATTAAAATGGAAAAAGAAATTAGGTTCTCATAACAAGCATAAGATTACCGCACATTTTCTCATCATTCAGAAATAACAAACTGCAGGAACAGCCTACACTTTTAAGATCTCTTCTGAAGGAACGGATGCCCTTATTTGTCACTCTCCCTTGCCTTTGCCCCCCACAAAAAAAAGCAGGGAGTTATATATACCATGGTGAATGTCAATGCTGACATAATCTATAGCACTTCTTAGGTTAGGAACCACCCGATCACATCTTTCTTGGTTATCCAGCCTGTGGTCATTTGTCGGGGATGTCACACCATGTTTTTAAGGAAACATTGGTCAAATGTGAGCCTACACAAGAGCAAGTGGTCCTTGGTAATACATCACCCAGGCTGTAAGAAGTGTTTTGTAACAGAAATAATGTCACATTAGGAGGGCTGGCTCTGGGTCATGCAGTAATTCCAAAGCTCTCATGGCCCAGCCAGGAGACAAGCAGCTCTGCTATGTTCAGATGGAGGCGTTGAGGGCAGGAGCTGCCGTCCTGAGCGCACGGTGTTGTGGCTCAGCACAGTGCCCATGACACCCCACAGTCACAGTGCACTGCTTTGGGTGGGTCAGGTGCCAAGCTGGGATCATCTTTGGCCAAAGGTGAAACAGGTGGCCGCCCCAAATCACCAATGTAAACCATGCTGCTGCACATATTTCACGCTGTCACGACACACAGTCCCCTGTGGCAGACACTTTTTCCAAAGAGTTTTATAACATGTACAAAGAAAAATCAGTACATTTTCCCCTCCTTTCTCATTTCAAATTGAATTTTCAGGTCAAAGAAAGGAGAACGAGCTCTCACATCAAATTCATCAGATGATTCATAAAATTAATTTTTGAAGTTACAAAAATAAATTTTTGAAGTTAAAAACTGAAGCACTGCATGTCCTTTCACTCATTTTTGATCTCATCTCTTTGACTGGATCAATAGCAAAAGCAACTGAAGAAAGACTATCCAGGAAGGAAATCTTTAATAAAATACTAGTTCCTATGGTGAGTGGCAACAGGGCTGAGGTGGAGATCATTGACGTTAGCAGCCAGTGTAGATAGTGGAGAGAAACCACTGACGCAGAGGAGAGACAGCTCATAGGGGTGAGCTGAGCTGAACACACCACAGCTTGGTCCACAGCCCATCCTCATTATATTTAAAATGCATTCGCACTGTGTCGTCCCTTGGCTGTGTCCTGACTTGGTCATGAGATAGGTTCATGAAAAAAAAAGTGGTCTTTGAACCAGAAATTATGCTTTGTCCTCACCAGGATTTTATCAGGGAAGAGGTTGGGAGAACCTGATTTACACTGCTGCATTTTCTTCCTGCTGAGGAAGGAAGGAGCCCCATCAAGGCAAACTGCTGATTTCTTCATCTACCATCAGGTTTGTGTTCTTGAGGGTGCATTCACTGGTGACCTAAGGCAGATGGAGCTGAGGGGGATCCTCTTGGTAGAAAATGCTTTGATGTCTAAATACAGGTAAGACTTGTCTAGAAACAGATCATAATTTCTCCCTTTTGTAGGAAATTAAGCTGAACTGAATTTAATTTCATATGTGAGAAAGCAATTAAGCATCAAGGTTTACAGGTGACTGGGTTCTCTGAGGCTGCAGACATGCTGCACTGGAAATATTTTTTGGTGGTTTCAGTTAAATTTAACTTGATTCTTCTACAAATTCAGTGATTATCTTGGATTCTTTTTTTCAAGGGATGTAGCACGTCAGGCTGGCTTCATGTGCACGTTGCTTCCCAGCACCAGAGCCCTTTCCAGCTGTGTGAATCTGACTTTCATTTCCTTTCCTGCATATCACTCTTTAATGTTTCTTCTCCTGCTTATTACACCAGATTAAAGAAATAGGCTAATGCTACAGGATTTCCTGATACAGCCACTCCATCCAGGGCAGAAGCGGTACAAAGCCTGGAGTGCAAAATTCTATCTGAAAATTTCTCTTGGTTTTATGCTATTGCTGGGGGCACTTTGGTGCCTAAATTTAAATACAATACAAGTGACTGAGAAAGGAGCACAGTCTCAGTGCACTAGATAGTAAATAGAGAGCTATAGGTACAAATTAGGTGTCCTGACTAACCTATTTCTTTCTGCAGACCACACACAAAAGCCATGGAAGTTGATGACCTACTTGCTTACATCTAATATGTTAATGCTAACATTGTCCTAATCTCATGCTGAGATCCCATACTACTCCTGACAGATTTTTGTTTAATTTGAGTTTTAAGGCATCCTTTGATGGACAATATGTATCCCTAAAAAAGCATCCTATTTAGTCTGACTATTATAATACTTGAAAAAAAAAATCAGTCTCCTCTGATGATGTTTAACCCTCTCTCATTTTCCTTCCTGTAGCTAGTTGTGCTTTTTCACAGAACCATAGAATGGTTTGGCTTGGAAGAGACCTTAAAAATCACCCTGTTCTTCCAACCCCCCTGGCAAGGGCAGGGACACCTTCCACTAGACAATGTTGCTCAAAGACCCAGTCAGCCTGATCTTGAACACCTCCAGGGATCCATAACTTCTTTGGTTTTCTTTTTTGGCAGTGAGTTGATTTTGCCTGTGGAGGTGCTGAACTTTTCAATTTTCCTTACCAAGTAACACCCCATGAATTTCACACCAGTTTGTTGCATTGCTCAGTTCATCATGAGTGTTCTGAGGTATGGTTCCAACTTCCAGAATATTTTCTACCTCACTTTCCCTCCCCCCCTGCACCCCACAGAGGGGTGGTGTTTTCCAGCTTCCATCTTGTTCTCACATTTTTAGAACAAGATGGAAAAATATTCAATTAAATCGGCTCCAGGGGAGACCTTGTTCTAGGTAATGGGTGTTTCTTCCTAAAGATCTAAATCCCAGACAGCCACATCACATGCTTTCAGCAAAGCAGGTGTTGTCAGAGAGGGCTTCATCTGGCCTGTTCCTGGCACCTTTCTCCAGACCTGTGACTCCTTCCAGGGGTGTGTGCTGCTCTTCCTTTGGATTTTGGAGAAGGCCAAGTGAAGGGCTGAAAGCTCTGCTCATGATGGTGTGACTGTGGCATACATTTTCTGCCTTCAGGAGCCATAACAACAGATCCCTCACCACCACGTCACCTGACATAAACCCACAAGTTTATGTGTCCTCGGTCTGCATCTGTCTGCAGAGGCACCTCCCAAGGGCTTCTGGGGAGGAGGATATCAGGAGCACACGCCACAGCAGGTCATGCAGCCTCCAATTTATGTCCACTGCCACAGGCTACAGGCCAGGATAATGACTCAACCCATGGGCTCTGCCCTTGAGCACAAGAGACTCGAGTGATCACCCTAACAGAGTCCAGTCAGATGGTTTGTCACCGTCTCCCTTCCCTGTGGCCTGTAAACCTGCCACAGGGAAGAATCCATAAGGGCTGTACCTTGGAGCTCCAGGCAGTGCCAATCTACTACCTCCTCCCTAGAATTCTGCTTGATAAATTTTAATGTAATTTACCCTTGCTTTTATTTTTTTCTCCTTTCATGCCTTTCAAATTACATGCCTCAGCACTGGCTCTTAGCATGTCAGTACTGCTATTAGGTAACTGCCTAATGAATTTCAAAAGCCTAAAAAGGCTTCCAAGAGACCTCTTTTTTGTTTACAGAGATGAAGAGGCTGATCAGCTTTTCTGGAAAAATAAGATTTTTGGAAAAAGGGGCTCTGTCAAAGTTACTTTATAACTTATTTGCTTTTTAAACAAAAACAAGACTTTAAGTAAACTTGTAAGTTGCTACAGTGTGCTGCTTTCAGAGTTGTTTCTTTTCTCAATATTATTATTAAAGTGAGGAAAACTGATGGGTGTTTACCTCAGCAACAGAGGCTACTTTTCCTAAAATGTAGACATATTCTCCCACAAAGAAACAATTGTGTACTGACAAGAAATAAAAAACATGAATCACAATGTGAGGAGAACCAAGAGATTAATTATTTCTTTAATCCATATTTCTGGTAAGTATGATGCATACCTTTCTAAGCTGCTATAGCTGTCTTTTCCCCTGGTAGTCATGGGCAAGCCTCTCCACCCAGAAACAGAAATCAATAGAACGCTTATTTCTATTAGACATACGAAAAATGCATTTCCAAACCAAACCACCATGCAGAGTGCAGCTTTTAGAGATGGAGAGTGTCTGATCTTAACTCTTCTGACCTTTGCTCATTCAGTTTACATAAATTCAATTCAACATATCAGCTAACACTGGTCACCATGCTGCTCCTCCCTGAAAGGAGTTTCAGCAGAAGCACCACACACAGCAAAAGAAGAGGAAGGAGCATAAATTAACACAGGTTTCCAAAAAAGGCAGGATTTGCAGTGCTGTGCTGCATATGTACGTCTGGAGCTCGTTTCTTATTTAGGCAGTTTCTCCTATTGAAAACAGGAATTTTCCACAGCCTCACCCCAACAGATGAGCGAGAAGTAGCAAGCTGGTTTTGCCCATCTAGAATCTAAGCAGTAAAACCACTGAGGATGCATAACACAAGGAGTTGGGACAAATATTTCCTCTTTCACTCCTTCTGCCAACAGACAAAAAATGGAAATTTACCTGCATTCTTGGTTGAGATTTGACATTTGAAACAGGCTTTCCTGTCTGCTGGAGGTACCCCAATAACAGTGCTCCACTTGCTCCTAAAAGAAGTAGGATCCTGTTTCCATAAACCAGACTAGCAACTCTCTGTGGGTTTGCCACTGATTTCCATGGAAATCAGGATCATTCCCCACCTAAAGTATATCTGCTCTGAGATTATCGGAGAAATAGTACTAATGTAGATTTCACTATAGTAACCGATGATTTATTTTGATTGTTTTATTAAAGTAATCATAGACAACATACAGACCCAAAGCTAAGATAAGGACCCAACAGGAGGTCAAATGACCTCTGATAATTAACTGCCTCGCTTTTAAAAGGCCAGTCATGTGAGGATCATCCTGTCAGGGAAGAGATGGGGAGAAGAGGCAAGGCTTTGCTTCGCTAAATTAAAAGGGGATAACAAAAAAAGTATAGTCATTGCTAGTTTGCTACAGTGTAAGCATTCAAGGGTCTCTAGAGATCCCTGTGTCACCATGAAGGAGTTTAGCCTGAGTTAATCCATCTAACGGAACTGGTGAACACTCTCCTAATCTCTAACATTTACAGGCTTTTGAGAGGGAAACAACACAGGGAGGAGATTTAAAACCTCAGATGAGCAAAACCTTGCAGGTGTATCCTTAACCTTGAGCACCTTCTTCTCTTTAGGAAAGTGGTTGAACATTTCCTTTTAATCTCACTGACATTTTCTAAATCCTATTGTCTTTCATGGAGCCCATAGGTATTACCTGAGAGCTTTTCTGCAGAATATTTGCCCTTCCACAGCACCGCTGATTGCTGAACTTGTGCTAGCTCCACCACCTCCTGCTGCCATTCCCCTTTCAGTTTTTCTATTTATAGTTTCTTAGGTGAGAGGCCACTATTAAATCATAAATTAATTGCTTGCTTTCAGATTACTTTATTTTTAAATCTCAGATGCACTCCCAGTAATTTTTCTGATACATACAGCAAACCATCTTTTCCACCTCTGATTTATTTTCTATGATGTCATTAATGTATCTCTAGTATGTGCCTCCTCATTATTCCTGCATTATTCCTGCTCCATATGAAAACCAGCTCAGGGCTGATCTCACTTAGCTAAAGGAAACCTAGACTCCCACCTGTGAGCAGGGAATAACTGAGGCTCTGTGGTGGTTTAGGTGTCACCCCAAGACAGGCTCCTAAACACCCAAAGCATTTCATGAAGATGGCTGAAGTCTAAGAAAGTCCAGCAAGGACTCTGCTGGCACATTTCTTGCCAAGCAGAAAGGCACAGAGCTGAGTTCTGGCAGATGGTTTGCTTGTCCCTTTGTCTCCCGCCCATCTTGCCAGGATGAGGAACCAGGCTTCCCCAGCTGGGTGACCCACCTGGGCACTTGCCTGCTGGGCCCTCCCTGGTTTCCATCTCTCTGTCAGCCTACGTGGCAGAGCTATTGTAGTTAAGCCTTATTTTCCACCTTTTTTTGTTATTTTTCACACAAAAGCAGTTACATCATCAGTTTTCATGTCCAAAACCAAGACAAAACAAAAGCAAATCCCCACATTTTGGAGCTCTAAAACTGTCCTTGAAAAGATGTTTTCCCCAGCTTCACAAGTAGTAATGAGTTATGCTTTCATATCTCTATCCTAAGCCAACACTACCGAAACATTTATCAAAAAGATAGCACGGCAGGGCTTTTCAGCCCACCAGGATATTCTCCTTGGCTATGTACTCAAATTACAGATGTGTACTACAGCACACAGAGGGTACGTTCATTTGAGTATCATTCAGTTTAAAGACGATGATGGGGGAGAAGCTGACAAGAGGAAAAGAAGAGGGCAGTACATTAATGAACTCTCCTAAATCAGCGTGTGTAACCATCTAGCCTCTTCAAAAAGACAGCAATTGGTGCCCAGAAAAATAACTCATTGCAAAAGAGATGTCTGTTTTTCAGCTGTGATTATTGCTCTGCCTGCATGGGCATTGTGTGCAGTGTACTTAGAGATAACATCTGACACAATTTTTCTTTTCTGTTAAAGAAAGTGTATTTTAGTCAATGGAATCGATTTATTCCTTTCCTTGCTTAAATAGGAAATTGTCTTTTAACTAAGATTTCCCTGTCAACTCAGAAGTAAAGTAATGAACCATTTTTTTGGTGTGCTTTTCCTTGTAATAGTTGTCAGCAAGCCCTCAATTTCACTATCTGGAATACAATTTCCTGCATTACTGCCTTTTTTTTTTTTTATTGCATTTGTTCTATTTTGCAGCAGTGAGCTGATTCTAGTTTTAATTTTAAACAACAACAAAACTTAGCCCATTCTCAAATATGTATGAGTGTGGTGAATGCAGGAACTGTTTTTCATCCTTCACTTAGAGAAGAAAAAAATTATGCTGCAACAGGAATTTCAGTAATTAAATGGTACAAGTGATTTTCACAAATATGCTCCTGCTGTGAGACCTTTTGCTGCAGATTAACTTTTACATCCACTTCAGCAAAAAAAAAGAACAACTAACAAGCAGTTCAATAACATGTCTCCCCATTCCACTAAGCTTTTCCTGCAATCAAACTTTTTATTTTCTGCATCTAGTCATTGTGGGAAAATGGACCAGTTGGAAAGAGGTAAGATAAAATGTGGTAGAGCATCAGTCCTAATTTTCTGTTTGTGTTCTTGAGAAAGGTTTTGGCACGTCCCCGCAGTTTCTGATGTAGATTACTGATTTGTAATGGGACTTTGCAGTAAGATACTAATTTTCCATGTGGTTAAAATTGCTTCCTGATATTTCTCAAAAGAGCACAATGGGAATTAGAAATTGCTGCAACATCTCATTTGTGGAGATCTGCTGGTGAAGTGTAATTGTTCTGAAGCCACGCATGCCCTCTGCCCAAAAGCCAGATTCTGCACGTTGCATGTAAGAGACATCCATATGTCTGATCTCTGTGTGCATTGGAGCCTCCCCTTCTCTCTGCCTATGGCACAGTGCTGGCTGCAGGACAGTGGGTTCAGTGAACCAGAGGACAACCAACATCCCTCATGGACCATATACTCAAGGGAATGTATATCTGCTCCCATAGCACACACACAGAGCCCACAGCAGAGATAAAACTCAGCTTTATCATGAACATTCTAAGAGTCTCTTCTTACCTTAAGGTCTGATCTGCCAGAGGGAGGTGGAGGGTCTCAGGTGCTGTTTTTGCAGGATGTCCTCTTCTAGGTTTTGGAACTGCAGATTAAAGCTCAAAAATGTGAAGCAAGCAACCCCCAAAGTCCAGAAAGCACTTGCTCATGAGAAAAAAAACAGACCAAAAATAATTTTAAACCCTTATTGAGCCACTCCCATTATTTTGGAAGGGGCAGATCATGATTTTGGAATACCTCAAGTGAAAAACAGTGAACTCCTGTCAACTGTGGCAGGGAAGAAATGGTCTGTTGACCTCCCTGTCCTGCACTAGCACAGCCTGGACCATTCCCCATGCTTCCAATGGAGCCAGGATTTCACCCACCTCCCCCAGTGTTTCCCTGTGGCATCTTCTCCATGCATAAACTAAAGGGCTGTCCTAGGTTACAAGGTAAGATGCAACCAAAAGTATGTATTCTATTATCATCTCCACAAGCTGTTAAAACAGGTGGGGCTGTGCTTGTTATCCCCTACCATCACTCATCCTTGATAACTCCCTCTGGGGGCTATCTCTGTTAATGGGCCATCAAGGACCCACCGCATGACTCACAGAATTACATCATCCCATTGTGAGATGCTCCGCCCAGGGGGAGGAACCAAGCATTCCCATACGGATATAATCTGGGGTTTGGAACAGCACAAGTAGCCCTACTTACTGGGTTCCCAGAGGACAAGAGCTACAACTGGATCTTCAGGTGAAGACCAGACCCTTTTACAGGATCACTGCTTCAGCAGAACTACTTAATCTGTACTGCTACCACCACCCTGACTAACAGGGTGTCAGGTTGTATCCTGACTCTCTCAGTGTTCTTGTACTACTGCATTTATTTTAATTTTCCTATTAAGTTATAATTTTGACTTGCGATCTCCCAGTGGTTTGTTTCCAAACTAGTACAAGGGCACAAGTTCACATTCAGGGAAAATAAATTTTTGGTGTAGCTTCTAGTGGCATGGGAACTGACTAGTAACATGATTGGAAAAAAAAATCAACTGAAAGATTCAGGTAGCTCTTCAATGTTCTATGTATACTGTTAACAGGACATTTACGTAACTGTTGTTTCAATACTGTTGATTTAGATTGCTGAAGGCTGTTTTTTTTCTCTTCCTTCCCATTCTCTTCTCTTTTCTTTTTCTTTTCCTTTATTTATTCTCCTTTTTAATTCCTTTCTTCCCTTTCACCTTATATGATTTTACTTTTGTTGCTTGGACTGTAAGACTGTAAAAGCAGTAGAAACAATGTGTGTTCCGAATTTTCTTCAAACAATGGCTTGTAGAGTGAAATTAAAGCATGCTTTTCCCATTCAGAAACAAATCATAGATGTCCTGATCTATGTAAATAGGAGAAGACTGACTCTGAGGCAGCCTATGGAGCATGCATGTCAGATACCAACAGACCTTCTCCTCCCCCATCAGCACAGCTGCTATTCCTGCATTTCTGGCAGTATCAGGTTCAAGATGAGCAGAGACAGTGGTTGGTCACACCAGCTACAGAAATTCATGCCACATAATACCACAGATGGTAAATGTTTCAGGCCAAATTCACTGAGGACTACCTGGAGCAAAAATGCCACTTCTGGCTCAAAGACTTCCTAATTCTTAGATCACTGGAAACCAGCAGAGTACTGAGGATACATTTGCCTTGTTCTTATTTTCTTAGGCATCTGCTGTGGACCATAAGAAAATGCAGAATATTGAGCTAGATGGACTATTCTTGTGGGGGTTTTTTAAGGTGCAAGTAGCCAGGCAAAAAAAAAAAAAAATTATTGTCCTCAGAACAGGAAGCCTTGAAGCTCCCGGCAGCAGGATCATCAGGGCTGGTGTTTCCCAAATAGCTTGCCATGCAATCCATCCAGAACCCGATCTCCTTGTAACACTGTATGGTGAATTGCAGGATGTTTAGTTTTGATTACAAATGGGAAAGAAAGCAAATATTGAATTCTTCCATGAATCAGAATTACCATTGCCATCCACCTGCATTAACTATTCATGACTTTGGTGTGCAGGGAACTTTGTTTCACATTCCTTTGGTGCTCTGCTTTTCAAATTATGCTAAATGTACCTCAAGCGCTACAGAAACAGCCTCAGAGCAGCATACCTGCACTGCCCAAATATTTTCACATTTTCTCCTCCTCTTGACAACAGCATTGCCAGAACAAACCCAGTTTGGTATACCTGCCCTAGGATCTGTCATTCCACGGAGTTCCTCATTATGAAACAGCACTAACCACGAAAGACTCTGTATTCAATAAATCGACTTCATCTGGTGGGGCAAATGAGACTGATCTGGGCTTCAAACATCTCCAGCATACTTGATATCTTGGAGGATATCAGGATTGTCTCCTGGATCACAACATGAGACAGGAAATGCCCCACACTGAGTTGGTAAGAATTTCTTTTCCAAAGACCATCCACAAGCAGCAGGTGCAGCAGGTGCAGCAATGCAGGAGGAATGCCCTGAAGCGGAGCTAGAGATCTAGCTGGGACTTATTTCCATCTCATTTGAATTACTATCATTCAGTTCTTTGTGAGATATTTTGCAGCCTCTCTTGCGTAAGGCAGATATCTGCACCTTAAAAAAAATGTTGGTAGAAAAGAAAACTTTGTTTGAGAAATGCAGACTTACAGAAAATTTTCTGAAAACGAAATTTTCCAAGAGACTGAGGTCTTCTGTCTAAGGTCCATGCTGCAGAAGTCTATGCTCTCAAGATGAACCTAACAGAGTGCCAGAGGTCTGACCAGGGAGTGTCTTAACCTTGGCATGAAATGTGCATTCACAGCTCCCAAGTCCCTGAATTCTTTGCTGCAAACAGGGAGCACGTAAGCCAATTAAATTGTGTTGTAAGACGTTTATAGGAATGACTTCTAACTACACTTACTGGGTGAAAAAACTTTTTATCAGTACCAACTTGGGAAACATCTGAACCATTGGTTGGACCTAAAAGGCTTGGTTCTGTGAAGTAATCTGCTTATCAGACGCTGCAGCCCCTTGAGCATCTCTGGAAGGAGGACAGGTGAGACCCTAAACAGATTCTTTACAAGACCAACATTCCTCTACTTATGTATGTAACACTAGCTCTGATGTTCTATTAGCCTTTTCTTCTTTGTCTTTTGAGGATGTATCTTCCTCCTCTTCAAAACTTTTCCCTCTAATCCTGCTAGCAGAAAGTTATTTCCCCTCTGGATGGAGTGTTGCCAGTCCAGACCAGCTCCTCTTCCAGAGAAGTCTCACATCTCCCGAATCTAACATTTCTTCTGCCAAAAGTTTGTTTTCAAAATCCTGTTTGGTCCTTCTTTCATTTAGTATTTACAGGACTTGTAAGGAAGTCAGTTGCATCCCTCTCATCCAGACTTACTCTTCCTGTGAGGCTGCTAATTGTGTCACCAGGGGCAGCTAGAGAAAACCAACCTTCTCTAGCTGGGATTCAAACTGTCCATCCCGAATTCAAACTGTCCATCCTGATAGCCATGCTTTTTTTTTTTTTTTTAAATACAGTCAGTCTTGCCTAATTTGGAGTAACCTTTCAGAAGCAGCTGCTATTTTGCCAGCTTTCAGATGGTGGCTCTCAGATTCTGGTATCTTTACCTGCTTGCTGTCTGTCATCCCTCATCTCCAGTGTTTCTTCGAGGAGCAGCTAGAAACACCCAGCAGCCACTGTCCATTAGTTCTAGCTTCCTTCCCCCAAATGTATCTCTCTGTGTTGTGCTCATACATTAAGCCTCCTCACACAGGAACCTTTCAAGTCCAATACTTCCATTTTGCTCTTTGAATGAAAGTGTGAAAATTTGCACCGGAGTCCTCGCAGGCAAGGAAGAGCTGTCCTTCATCATGCCAGAGATACAATAGTGTTCATAATGACAGCAAGAATGCACCTCCCCTTCTGATCCTTCAGTCTTGGCCCTGCAGGCCAGGAGTGTACAGCAACGTGGGCACCAGTGTAAGCAAAGCTGTCAAAAGGGAACTGATGGCTCAGTGACCTCTTTGCAAACTGCACCTCAGACAGTGACACCTGAATTTTATCTCTCTCAGAGACTGCTTAAAACTGGATGTTTTCAGTGGGGTTTCAGACTCATAGACACAAAAAAGTGTCAGTTCTTTCTTCTCACTTATACGTGGTGTCCAGCTTTCATGCTTGCTCGCTGGATGTGGATTACATAACCTGGATTGTGGCTGTGTCCTCAGAAGTAGATGGGTCTCAGCCATCTGCAAAAAGCCTTAAACCCATTAAAATCATCATTGACCAAACAGTAGTTACAAATTTAAATACCGCTGTGAATCTAGACTTTAATTACTGCACTCCTTTCATGACTCACAAAGAATCAGGTGGCAGGAGTCCGATTTATATGTTCTCTTCTCCAACACATACATGCCTTACAACAATGGATTTACCACTATGGACTTTCATACCTTTAATGCCTTATACCTGTCTTTGATGCCTTGATATCTGCCACTTTCGTTTCCCAAGGCATCCTGCCTTCTGCTGCTGCTGTCTGACTTCTTTGGATTTTGGCTGTAACTCAGTCCCTTTTCTTTTTCCATATGGTTTTTCTATTACACTGCCATTAAAATCCTACTGAACTTTCCTGTTGTGCATTTAGCAACATGATGAACTTTAGCTAATCCCCAGTAGATATTCAGGTCTATTTGTCCTCATTCTGTAAAAAAAAGAAAAAGACTACCTGATATTCTGGCATCATCTAAATATGCCAAATAGTGAAGAATGTGGACGACATTTAGTCGCAGACTGTTCAGCTCACATGCTGAATTTTCCAGTACCTACCTGCACACCTGCTAAATTCCTCTGTATGTATAATTTGTTTTATTACCATTATATTTGTTCTGATTTTCACAGCCAAGAACAAGAGGTGAAGGCCAGACCCAATAAACACTCCTGCATCCACTAAGCAAGAGCTGCTATTTCCAACTTCTTGGTACCTCATTCCCAGGGAGTGACATCCATAAGAAGTTGTTCACTGGGTTTAGTGGGAACCTTGAGTCAGGAACTCAAAAAAGTCCATTGCGTGTGCAGACCTAAAGCTAGAATCGGCTTTAGACCCTTCCCACAGCTGGGCAGCAGCTAAGGGAGGGGAGACTGACATAAAGCAAATTGACCCTGTTTCAGGTATCCTAATCCTCTTTTTTCTGTCATAGTTAATAAGAAATAACAACTTATAGTTAATATGAAATTCTGAAGAGTAGTAAAAACAAGCACGGCACTGAAATGGTGCCTGCTCTTAATTTTTTTTTTCTTCCCAAAACTTCTATTTGGTTTAGGGGTTTGAGTGCCTCCTTGTTCCTGTTCCAGCCTCATGAATGCAGAGGCTTGTACTCCTTCAGGTGCAACAGGAAATAAATGCCGGTATTTTCAGCCTTCTTGGTCTTTCAAGTCGTAGAACATGTAATTCTGCGCTCCTGCAATATTATATTTGGCAACGTCTAAAGCACCATCACAGCCCATAAACTAGAAAAGAAAAAGAATTTGCGATTAGGCATTTCTGAAAGCAGACGCCAACCACACATTTTGGAGGTGCTTAAATTTCACAGCTCTGCCTTTTGAATATTCAGCATAAATTGAGGTCCATTTTATGAAAATCTCTGCTCCATTACACTTCTAATCATTTGGCAAGCTAGAATTAAAAGTAAAGTTTCCTGGTTCTCAACAACAGCATATTGCACTATTATCTCATCTTGGTTTAACCCTCCTGCAACCCAGAGTTGTTTCCATTTCTACCACATTCTGTTTATGATTTTTTTTACTTCAAAACAGGCAACAATCTTTTCCAACAGCACTTAATGAAGTCTCAAGCAGCAAAACATTCCCTTTTGATGAGTAAGCCTTTTCAGCTATTTAGGGCATGCCATGGAGGATCCTAACTGATAAATGGAATGAGTGTTATGCAAATTTTTGATAACCAAAGCATACTTTGTTGACTTGGATTAGAAGTGTTGAGTAGATTCACTAGTGAGGTTTTTTTCCAGTGTGAGACCTTTCCATAAGAAACGTTCATTACAGGGAGGGTGGTGACCCAAGCAGTAGACTCCCCACTGACAAAGGTTTCTGTTCTGTGGCTGTACATAGACACAGACGGTGCAGAAGGACCAAGACTGTCTGTGTGGTCTGCAAACTCTTTGGGCCTGAGCCAGCTCTGCTCCAGAACATGGAAAGTCAAGTTAAAGTGAAACTACATCCAAGCCAATAAAACCTCCTGGAAGCTTTACTCTACCATTGCTGTCACATTCTGGACCTGACTTTGCTTGTGTCTCCCTAGTGTGGTGCATGAGCAGAAGTGTCCAAACCTTGGATGTCTCCCTTCTTCTAAGAAAAAACCATAATTCAGTATGGGCTGAAAGAATCTGCTGTAGAGTTCAAGCAATGCTCAGTACTGTGAGCAGAAGGCAAATCCTCATTTCTGACAAAGGAAACAGAAATGTTTTGTTTGTATACCCAGACTGTGCAGTGAGAACACATCTCATAATTCCCAGTGCAGATCTCACAGGCTTGCACTGCCCTGGGAAATAGGTTGGAAACTTTTAGCCCAGCATAGTGAATCCAGGAGTCTCAGGCAGGAGAAGGATGAAACAGGTCACCATGCTCGAGCTCTGTCTTCCTATTAACAGCTCAAATGCAAGGGACAGGATACCAGCAGGTAATGCCACACTTGGCCTGAGCTGCAGCATCCAGCAGGAGCTGCAGCTGTTTTCCCAGGGAAACAGCCTTGCTGGCTCAGAGATTGCTGCAGCAACCCCCTCCAGCCCCACCAGGCTGGTGATGGTCTCCAAAAGGATAGTTTCCAATGAATCCATCCAGGTTTCAAGCAACAAAGCCTGGTGAGCTTGATGTGATGGGGGATATGAAGCTGGAGGAATGCCTGCCTGCCAGTAAGGGTAGGCAGCTGCCCAGGGGAGAACTGCAGTTTCTGCAGGAGCTGCTGAGTAGTAACTAAACATTTGAATCCCCAGTGTAATTGCACCAGATCCAGCAGAGTAAAATCCAGGTCATTCCCTCTTGCCTAGCACATTTAAGCTGTAAAAACCTGTGGAGGAGATTGCTACTGGGTGCCTGTACACAGCATGCTGATCTACACCTGCCATCACACTCATGATCACAAATCACGGGCAGCTGAGGGTGAGGGTTGCCCCCCTCCCCCCCAGGCCCACAGGGCTCTCAGAAATAGCGCTGTGCTTCCACCAGGCTCTGAAGCAAACAGCCATCCCTGGAGGAGGACATGGCCACTGTATTGTGGGCAAGCTTTGCCACTTTTCGGCATTCATCCACTTGTGACAAACTTCCCATGGCAAGCAGGATCAGTGGCATTTACTCCTGGACACCAGCAATTTAGTTATGCAGCATTTAGTCCAACCCTCTCTGAAAAGCATGGCTGCATTTTACATTGGCCCGTGCAATGACTGAACACGGATGGAAAAGACCAAGTATCAAATCTAACTCCTGCTCTCTCAGGCACCTCTCATGCAACTCCTTCCAGAACTCATTGTAGGAGTGATTAGGGGGTTTGTTCCTCTCTCCTTTTTGTACAGTGAAGGCACATCACCACACCAGAAGAATCTACTCTGTCCTTTTAAGACTCCCCTTGCCAGCTTTTCCAACACCAGCATGGCATCGCTGTTTCTCTTGCAGTTCCTTTTTCTTGAACCTTGGTGTCCACAGCTCTGTCCCAGATAAGGTTACACCAGAGCCCTGTACAATGCTTTAATACTTTATTCGCTCTTCAGCCAAACTGGTATGCCAACACTGTGTTTAAATTATTTTTCAGTTTTTGCTACAAATCCCTCATTTAGTTTTCATGCAAGAAGGTCATCAGAGACAGAGCTTGCTCTGAGGTGTTTTCATCACATACACAATACTTCTGCCAGCCCTGACTGTACAAAGTCACAGGCTGGGATGGTAATGGATCTTCAGAGCCTACAACTCCCAGCATACTAGAGAAAGATGATTTTGTGGCTTAGATATTGATCTGAACAAAAGGGTTGCAGTCACACATAGCTGAGCTGGGAAATCCTGGGAGTGCCTGAAGACACAGGGCACTCCCAAGACAGCAGCTAATGTTCAGTTGTCTCTCCTGGCAACAAAACAGCCACTATACATCGCACTACTTATACATCCCTTGAAGGAGGCATTGGTAAGGTCCTTGTGGCTAAGATCCAGACTGTTGTGATCTTGATCACAGGGTGGTGTCACAGGGATCATGACAGTGCAGAGATGGGCACAGAACATCAGAGCTACCTTCACTGCAGGCAGCAGCAATGTTGTAATCCTGGGTTCCCTGTGGGAGTCTTGGCTGCCTGGAGTGGGCAGGAGGGCAGGCTGAAGGATGGTGACCCCCTGGGCCAGCTTATAAGAGACAAAGATCACACTGCCACCTCTGCTGCCAGCATGCCATGAACATCTGGAGAAAGCTCACACCAACAACAGTGAACTCCAGCTATGGTTGGGACAAAACACCCCCCAAACATGGGAGAAGTTGGTCACTCCTCTGGGTACAAGCCAAGGTACAACAGCACAGTGGTGGCCAAGTGCAAACCAGCTTCCACCTTGAGCCACAGGTGATTGTCTTCTTCCACAGAGGCTCATTTCATCCATTCTAAAGTACTCAACTTCTTTAAAATGTTTGGATTTGTTGGGTTTATGGGGTTTATTTTTTGAAGAACTATTGATATTATACCTGGAGGATGTAGTAAACTTGCCTTCGTTCTGCAAGTTCATTGGAAAGATGCAGCTGGGCAGCAGAAAAAAATTCCCCAGGTGGATTTCAGGAAAATACATTATTGAAAATAAAGACAAAGACCCTCAGCATTAAAAAAAAAAGGAAAGAAAAAAAAAATCAGTCATGGTTCTTTCAACAGAATTCACATAATAGCAGAGATATTATTAGTAAAAAAGTAAGTATCAGCAGAAAAGTGTTCACAACCTAGTGCTGATGATTTAAGAGTAGTCAGGGATTCAGAAGACATTTTAATGTGCCAGCAGCAGGGGGCTTAAAACTAAAAAAAAAAAAGTTTGTGATTTAAAGGGGAAGTTATCAATGTTAAAACATCCATTTGTGTCTCACTCCCCTTCTCTTTATATTGCTGGATCTGTCTCTCACCTGGGAAGTCCAGGAGCAGGAGTAAGGGTGGGGTTTTTGTCTTTTTTTTCTCTTTTAAAGGAAAAGTGCATCAAAAGCAAGCACATTCACAGGGTAAATTCTATTTCCCACTAGACACACTGAATGGTATGGGTTGGAAGGGACCTTAAAGATCATCTAATTCCACCTCCCCTGCCATGGGCAGGGACACCTTCCTCTAGATCAGGTTGCTCAAAGACCCATCCAACCTGGCCTTGAAGACTTCCAGGGACGGGCCATCCACAACTCTGGGCAACCTGTGCTAGTGCCTCCACACCCTCATAGTAAGGAATTTCTTCCTAACATCCAATCTAAAAGTCTCCTCTTTTCGTTTTAAACTGTTCCCTCTTGTCCTGTCACTCTCTGCCCATATAAGGCATCCCTCCCCCTCCTTTTTAAGCCTTCTTTACATACTGAAAGGCTGAAATAAGGCTTCTCCCAAGACTTCTCCAGGGTGAACAACCGCAGCTCTCACATCTTTCCTGCTGATGGTTACCCTGGAAGGGGCAGGTCCGATGTCCTCCACTCTGTGACAACACAACCGGGTGCTCCTGTTCTCCCTGAGCTAGCGGGCAAAGGAAGCCGAAAAGGCCGCTGCTGATGTGTGTCCCAAGCAGATGTAACGAGGCCGGCACAGCCACCCGGAGCGCCATCGGGAGAGGCGGCGGAGCAGCGCCGGCCGCACGCGGGGTCCGCGGGAGTGCGGAGCCGCGGGGCCTGCAGGTGGTGCTGTTTAATTGTGGAAATGGCTCCCCCTCCCAGCACAGCATCCCGCAGGATTTGCCTGCGCGGGAGCAGCGCTGGCCCCGCGGAGCCGCAGCCGCTCAGGGGTGCGATCCGAGCTACCCAGTGGGGGCGGGTCGCTGCTGGAGCCGTAAAACATCCTGCGCTCTGACGATCCAGTTCCCTCTGAATGGGGAAAAAACCCTCCAGTAATACCAAGAAAAAAGCCATCAGCAGCCGACCTGGTGTAAGCACAGCTTCCTCTGATTCAGCGGCAGAGGGTTGCCCCTTTGCAGACAGTGAAGATACGGCCATGTTTTAGAAGAAAGGGTTTTGGGTGCCCCCCTGGATTTTGGAAGACACCCACACTAAATCCTGAGTTACTCCACCGCTGATGAGCAGTACCAGGAGACTATGCACACATATGGTTGCAGAAGCAGAAGAGCAACATGTTGTAAGTTTTCCCTGCTCATGGCAGGGGGGCTGGAACTAGGTGATCTTTAAGGTCCATTCCAAACTATTTTATGATCCTATGATCAATTAGTTTAGATAAAATTTCCAGATTTGTAAGACCTCAGCACACCTAGCAATGCCCATTTCTTCTGCAAATATTCCAGAGTCTGCCTGACTCCTTAGTCATCCAAAAGTAACTTTTAACACCTGGCCTGGTTTGATTCCTTCTGCAGGACCACTGCAGCAGCCTGAAAATGATCTCTTTAAGAACGGTAACTTGGTTCCTTTTTCTGTTCTTGGGACACAGCCAGGCCATGCAGCCATATAAAACACCTATCGTTTAACAGATGTGCAAAGGATTCTCACAAATTTCAGAGCATAAATTTCCAGACTCTTTCACTTGGGCTCTGCACCTTTAAACCGCACTACCTCTGCTGCAGTGCTTTTCTGCAGCCTTTTAGGGAGAAGGGGAGAGGAGAGAGCAGGCAGAATAGCCAGGGAAGGGAGAAGGAAGCAAAAAAAACCCCAGCAACCTTTTGTATCAAAAATCTGCCTAGCTGGGGAAGGAGTGGAGGCAGGGGAGAGTGGGGGGAAGAAGTGAAAAGGGGAAAAGGAAAGAAAAGTCCAAAAGTTCTGCATGGTGAGATAACAAAACCTGGAGGTAAGTTTGGATGAAGGAGTGTCAAATTTTTAAGTGCTTTCTGACCTTTGTAGTCTTATTTGCAGACATAGTTTCATTCTTTCTTTTCAGGACCTCTGGAAGAAATAATTTGCTACGCAGAAAGACATATTTGGTATCTCTGACAAGACTTCTCAAACCCAGCTGAGCTCATGACCTCTCAGTCTAGCATCACAGTATCTCCACTTTGGAGATCTCCTTGATATTTCCTACAATGTCTCTGTATGTAGTGCAGCTCAGCAGAACATCCCTCCTCACTGAACAAGGTGTAATGTCTTCCCATCCTGGAGGAATGGGGCTTTTTACAATCAACAAAAGGAATTTAAGGATCTATGAACTCCTACACTCGAGCTGCTGCACAACTGTCACTTACCCATCCTCTTTTCAACTCTTTGCTGCCTTGCCCTTCTCCTCTATATGTACCCCAAATGGTAATGATTCAGTATCTGAGAAACAACTGAGTAGCACAACAATAGCATTAATGCCATAGCAAAGATGTATTTATTTTAAACCTCACCAAAATCTTGATTAAGACATGACTATCCTCTGAAGTAGGCAGCAATCCAGATTAGGCATGGACTGAGACATTGCACTGGTATCTTATGGTATGGTGGTAAGTTTGTAATCAACCAAATTAGTGCATCTTAAAAAATTGCCACCTGTAAGGTGATCAAAGCTTATAATAATCCAAATGTGAAGTAAAAATAGTTGAATTTAAGCTGCCAGCTTTGTCCCCAAACATATCCCTTTTGATATCTGGATGCCACAGATCATTCTGTGGTCTGCCATTAGCAGAGATGCAGAGACCCAGTGGTGAGTTAATTTGTCATTGAGGTGACTTTTAGGAACCTCAGAATATTCTAAGTCCTCTCTTGAAAACTATCAGGAGATGTTGTGAAATATGCATTGACTAACCAGTTATGTGACAGTGTGAAGCTGACACACAAGCACCTTCTACGTGATGATGAATGATGAAAATGTAGCTTAGATCTTGAAATTACCAGAGAAAAGAGTAGTTCTACTTCAGGTTAGGAAATCAGTATTTCTGCAACTGGGAGGGAGCCAAATATGTTTGCTTTATCACTAAAAATGCCTCTTTACAAATGTAGGAGGACTTTCAGTTCACATACTTTTCTCCCAGAGATGGAGTAAGTCTCCAGAGGGCTGCAATCCAGAGCTGACTGGATTCTACTTATCACCCTCACCCTTACTTACTGCCCTCTGGGAAAGGTTTTATTTTTTCTTCTTCCCACTGCTACATTGACCAAAAATGTTTTGAGGCCTTTGGGGAGGAAATGTACAGCATCCCGGTTTGAAACAATGAGGCTATGTGAAATCACTGTAGACAAAGGAATGGGTTACCAGTAAGGTATCTGATATATCCCAAATTGTAATGGAAAAGGGCAGAACATTCCCCTACTGAACTTTTAGAATTCCTAGGAGTTCCCAGACATTCTTAGCACAACGTTATTCATTATCTTTTCATTAGTACTACTTTCTGGAAGGAGCTATAAAATAATTTATAGTAAAAATGGTGAAGTGATATATCATGATGAGAGCAGAATGTTTATGTCTGAAAGCTCACCCACACTCATAAAGGGTGCTTAGATAAAGAACACACAGAGTCAAATTTTAAAAGATGCCTTTAAAAATACAAGTTTTATCCCTGCTACCTTCCTATTGTAAAAAAAAAAAAAAATCAAAAGTAAAAATGAAAAGAAGTTTCCAGGGATCCTTGGACAATGGCAATATTTGGGAATGCAGTAGATAACAATATCACTACAAGCTCCAAGGACAATAGAGTGGCAAGGAGCATAGATCTGAAGGCATGAACAATAGATAAGAATAAGGAACAAGAAGGTAGTGTTCCCCTCTCCAAATGCAGCACTGTAAGGCCGCCCCACACCACTGCCTGCGCCTCTGCAGTAAATCCCCAGCACCCTGTGCTACCTGCTAGCACTGAGGAAGGCTGGTGTGAAATGGTCCTTATCCATGCCTGTAAACTATCCTAATTTCTAAACCACTGTGACTGCAGATGAGCTGCTGGTTGGAAATGACTGCTGGCTTGTGCTAAGCCCAAACTGTGCTCAGACATTCTCTGGGATGAGTGGATCTGTCTCATTGATCCGGGGAAAAACCACACAAGGGCCCGTGCTAACAATTTAACACCAGGGGCAGTCAAGTTCAAGCACCCAAACAGTTTTCTGTTTAATTTACTATTCTAGATGTAGCCAGTGTGTCTAGGCTTGATAGATGCATTGACAGGACGATGTTGAAAAATGGGAAAAGGCTCAGAAGAGGCCCACTAAAGCTATTTGTCGTCTATAAAACTTAGTGAGATGCTCAAAGAGCTGTATTTATGAATGTTATTTAAGGGATCAAAAGGTGTGGAAAGTGATCTACAAGAACCCATATAGAAAAAATATTTCCTGCAGATTACTACCCCATACTCCAGGAGTTAAAAACATGCTGATATCCAGGATCTAGATAAATTCAAGCTGTAAATAAGGACATTTTTAAGCATTAGGAGAAATAATTATGGAGCAAATTAACAAGTGCTCTGGTGGATTCTTCATCATGTGTGATCTTTAATTTAATTTTTTTTCAATGTCTTGTGAATACAAGAGATGCTTGGGAGCTCACAAGAAAAGAGTATCTGAGTTTCTTCGACTTTCTTACACAAAAAGCCAGTCTACATTATTGTACTGGTGCCTTCTGATCTTGAATCTATGATTTGATGAAAAAGACACTGTCAGTGTCTCTAAAGTGTAAGTGAGCAGACTTCCTGCTAGATCTATGAAAAAATGAAAAATTCCTACATATACAGTTGTAATTCAAGCTATGTAACCATTTTAGCAATTAGCGACGTAGCAATTAAGGCAAAAATTGCTGTCCCTTATTGGAGCCAGACACCAGCTGGAGTAAAGCTGCTGTAGAATAAAACTTCTGTGAAAAACAGAAGCTGAAACTATATGGTTTTAGAGATCTGAATGTTTGTATCTGCTCTTTCTAGATGTGTGAAGAGAGCAAGACCCACTCTAACTGGCACCTGTGTTTCACTGAGAGCACCGGAATTTCCGTGCTAAGCAACTTAGCAGAACTTTTGCCGAAGAGATGTTTGTGTATTCCAAACAAACCCAAACATAGCATGAGCTAATTAGCATGCTCTACCTTACCCTCAGTTATAAAAGTACAAATATGATCCATGTTATTGGTATGTAAACACAACAGTAGCAGAATTTAAAATAAGATTTCTGTGTGGATAAGAAACTGATGACACAGACACATGGGTTTTGTTAAAACACCGACTAATTCATGAGACAAAGGTACAGACGAGAATTCACTGGAGTGAGTTGGTGGAGCAGAGCTCCTCCCCCATGGGGCTGAGTTCCACTACACATCAAATAGACCTACAGTGCCTTGTCCCCCTCACAGTTATGCAGTAACAAATCTATCTATTCAAAATCCATTTTCCTTTACAGCAAAGAAATTACCTCTATGAGAGCCTTTGCTGTTAGGTCATTGTAAGACACACACTGTAAGACACATTTCTTTACACTGACAAATCATTTATCCCACTACCCAAAATACCTCCATGCCAGAAATTAGCTGGATACGTAATGATCCTGCCTGCAAAACTGGAAACATAAAAATGGGGCAGGGAAGGAGAAATCCCTGCAAATCTTGTGGGTTTGAAATGGTTGGGTTATATTAATTTGGTTATGGGAATTCCTCAGCTTGAAGCAACATCCCTCTGGGAGGAGAGGTATCTGTGATGCTGTTCCTGGCTCTATACACTTCTTGAGTATGTACTCTCTGTCCAGCACTCCATAATGATAGAATTCCCCCTGCCCTGAGATTGAAATTACTTTAATGCTGTAAACAGCTTTTTAAAAATGAGATTCCTCTGAAAGTTTACATTTTCTGTTGGTCAAAGGTGTCGGGTTAATGATTAATTTAGAATAACTAAAAGTCACCTCAGACGACAAATTTTCATCCCCTTATTTTTGTACCTGTTATTGAACTAATCCAGAATTTATTTCCACAAATATTCATCATTTTTGTAGTTGAGTGTAATCCACTCAGTCGGCAATTAAAAATCTTAATTTATACACACAGACACTGCAATCTTGGTATTGTGTAACTTACACTCTATAGGTTGTCTTAATTTTGTTTCTTATTCCTTTTTCTTGTTCCAGTAGGTGTTTCAAGATTGCCCATCACCTTCTAATGCTGTGTTATGGGGAAATTATTTCTGATATTTCCTAGATAGTTATTTAGATAACATAAAACATATATTGAACAGTAAGGAATTAATCCCTCAGGATTAATTTAGCATGAAATGGCTAATGTTTACTAAACCCACGACCTTCTTCCCAGGGACTTCATGCACCCAGATGAGGTTTCCTAATCTACTCTTCTCAGTAAGCGGCCATTAAAGGAATCTAATCCCAAGTGGCACAGTAGAAGTAGCTTTGCAGCATGTTTTTAAAGACATTTTTAGTGCAAGTTCCTAGAACCCAACAAATTCAGCTGAAAAATAATATTAAATTACTATCGTGTCAGTCGAGGAACAAGCTGCATCAGCCAGGGCAGTGTGAGTCAGCGCCAGAGGAACTTCAGCTCTTCCCCGAGGAGCTCCATATCACGCAGAGCACGCTTCCAAAAGTGCTTTACTTGCATGCAGCAGGACAAACTGGTGGCCAAACATCTGTATTCCTACTAAACCTCTCCTTTTTCCAGGATCCATTACATGCATTCTGAAATGTCAGCCACATGACCTCTCCAGCATGCCTTTGACATGGCCACAATACTTCAGAATTTGGGTATTTTGCTGTAGGCGTGAAAACAACCTCCAGGGACACCAAGAGCATCCTCCCACTGTCACTCTCATCCAGGCGCTGCTGCTGCCCCCTGTCCCCACCAGCCTGCATGCCCCTGCAGGCTGTGTGCCAGTGCTGGGAGAGCCACCAGCTCTCTGCATGGCCTGAAACCCAGCCTGAAAAATAGGGTTTCCATGTTTGTGGCACCTCAGGGAATTCTAAGTCAAGCTCAGCTCTATTGGCTTAAGCATCTTCCCCAAGAGAACTTGGATACAGAAACTTTGATGGGGCCATACATTCTCAGACTATGCAACATTTTATTCTATTTGTTTATTGTATTCATAAATAAAAATGCCTCATTAACTGCACAAATGAATTTCCTCTCCAATTATAGTCACCTTTTATTATATATTTCAATATAGAAAAAGAAGTAAGCACTGACATAAAACACTGCAGTCTGTTGAATTCTGTATTTATCTAAAGTATTTTTTAACGTCCTTCTTTGTGAAGCCTTAAAACATTCAAGTTTATTCTTCTCCAGAAGCAAATCAGATTTTAAAATCTTCAGCAGACTAGAACATCCATCCTTCTAACTACTAGCAATATAAATTCTGCAAATACAGGACTATTATTCATCACAGAGCTCCCTTAGCTCTGCAGAAATGAAAGAAATAATTTATAAAACCACACACATAACCCACACAAACCCATAAATCAAGAAGACTGTGAGAACCTATGATAGACTTAAACCTGTTTAGAGGGAAGATGCTATTGGCATATAGTGATTTCTGGTATGTTGAGAGCAGAGCGAGAGGGTGGGACGGGGGCTAAATTTTCCCCAGATCTCAGGGTAGTTTCCTTTCAGTATTTCTAGTACTGTTGTAGACATGATCATTTAAAGACATGAGAGAGGCAACAATGGCAGGGAGAGATAATCTAATTAATCAAAAATCTTGCTATTAGATCACTGTATTCCCTCTGGCAGTGTCCTCAGGAAAACAAGCTGGTAACTCTTTCTAAGCATTGCTTCCAAGTGTGAGAGTGTGAACTTCTATTACGCTTCCACGGACAGGGACTGGGCTGGGTGGAAAGTGACTTGTTAAAGATGCTGCAGTGAGATTTTGGAAGGGCTGTCTGCGCCCAGACCTCCCTCCTGCCTGCTGGTTTAGCAGAAGCCTTTACTGACGTCCTTGTAAAATTAAAACTTACAGCTTCATTCTTACTAGTAGATACAGTCACTAAACCGCAGGCACGGGAGTGGTCCCGTTACAGCCAATATGCATACACGCATGCTTCACCTTCAACATCTTTTTCACAGAAGCCTCAAACCAGCCTAGACATCAAATCCAAGTTGAGGAGATCATACCCAGAGTAGTGTCACTAATATGGACATCTGTTGTTGTCCCCCTGCTCTGTGCCAATGGCCATGAGATCCACTGGCAGGCTCTGAAGCACTGCCCCTGGCCAGAATGGTGTTACTTGGGGGTGCTCCCTTCCCAGATGTTGGGAAAACTTTAAAAGCTGGAATTGCATTGTGCAAGGGGCCGTGAGGGCTCTGTTACACAACAGGATGGTGGGATTTGCCCTTCCATCCCTGCGTTTGACAGAAGCCCCACATCAACAGTTCTGGAACCTACTGCCAAAGGTAGTAGCCACTGAACCATAGGCTGAAAGTTGTGGGAGCTGTGGATTTGAATATGGTGATGGTACAGGCTTGACCACGTCTCTCTGCATTTCTCATGCTTCTGGCCAGCTATCTCCTGCACAGGCTGTTATTTAAAATAACTGATAGAGATTTTAGACCTAAAGAGCTGTATTTTTTTTACTTATATGTAAAGATGTGCAATACACCATTAAATGATAGTTAATGGAGAAGGAGAGAAAGAAAACACATTTAAAGGCATCTGCTGAGTGCCATTAGTGAGTATCATTCAAGCCTAGACATTATGAGCCAAATTTCCCTCAGCTGAACTTGACTAGTAGTTAATGAAACTGCAACCACTTTGGTCATGTAATTTTAAATGTATTTGTGAAGCTCAAGTGTTAAACTGCAAAGTTTTCTTTGACTGTAAGTATCCCTGAGACCAACACAGTTATATTTCTTCAAATGTCAGTAGGATGGAACTGATGGACAAGTGAGATGGACACAAGATATGCTACCTTATCCCCCAAAGTTTATAGTAATCTTTCCAGCCACTGTACAAGACAGCAGAAGAGAAATTTCAATCTGTTTTCCTTACAGGCTCAGGACAGCAGAGCTAAATTAAATTCACCAGCCAAATCCACCTACCCATTTGCACTATTTTTCTACTCAAGTTATATTTTCTGACATTTTTAGATTTTGCTACAAATAAAACTCATCTGAGAGTAGGAGTTATATTTATTTTGGACTTTTTTCATGCTCAATCCACTGATTTGAAGCTGTTTGGGTACAGCTTTATTAGCATTCTGTGGATTACTTTATTGTGTGGCAGACTGCAAAAACACTATTCTGAAAGATGCATTAATAATAATAAAGCTGATACTGTCATGTGATAGTAAAAGGTGGTTTAGACAGTGTTATTTGGGGTAATTATAATCAGCAGTAGCCATTTAAAGGTCCCAGCACGTGTTTTGTAAGGGAAGAAATGTTAACCCTAGTGTCTTGGCCAGTCTCCAGCATAAGCAATTACATTTTTCCCACAGTAGTTAACTATCCCTTGTTGCTTCAATTAGATATGGTATTCTTCAGTTTCTCTCCGAGAGCTGCTGAGCTGTGTTACTGGCGCTGTTATCCGGCTGTTTCGTTCCAGCCGAGAGGTCCCAGTATTTCAGTTATAAATGAAGTCTTCTCTGCATGTAAAAGGCTTCTTGAGCACAGTCTCAGAGCACTGCATAAATCAATAAACAACAGATGCACTTGATATTGTACACTGACTTGAGGGCAGGAGGAAAAAAAACAAAAGGGAGGAATGGTACTGGCAGAAAGATAACCCCAGGCTATGAATAAAACATGCACACCTATACCCATGAAGGGTGCACAGAGCAGTGAAAGGGCAAAGGCAGTAACAAAGGGCTTTGTCCTGGAGGAGGAAAACAAATTAAACCCAGAAAAACTGATTTACTATTGAATCAACCACACAGCATCCAAAGAGACTTTACGCCAGATAATTTTAGGAATGGAAATAAGGACAGCTAGTCCCCAGGTTTCCCTCTGTAAAGGGTGAAAGCAAGAAAAGAGATTTAAAAAGCAACATGACTGATACCATTGCAACCTTGCATGGTTAAAAGTACTTTATAGCTGCGGTTAGGTGGGATGTACCTCAATTTCCAGAGAACTGTTTAAAGGAATCTTCCCACAAACTAAGCAACTCTTGCATATCCATTCCATATCCCAGCAGTATTTTACAGCAAAATAATAATATGACTACATCCCAAGAGATCTCTAGACAACTACAAGTTATAGCCAGGATAAGAATGTGTAGAAAGGACAGGGTACAGGGTATAAGAACAAAATGTTTAAAATATCTCCTTTGTCTTCACAACCTGGATTACTCTACTGAATAGTCTGAACTATTGTTCTCTATCCATCTTTCTTCTACTTTTCCACTTATTCTTTGTGTGTAATATTAGATTTCCATAAATACAAACATCCTGTTGTGGTTTTGGACTATATGTAGAAGGAGGAGAGGAACACTTCAAGTACTTCATCTGTGAGGTCTAGTTTATTGCTGTCAGGGTGGTAAGGGAGTCATAAGGAGTTTGAGTTTTTTCATTTTCATAAAATGTCATGCTGTTGCAGAAAAGCTGCTGATATGCCTATTAAACTATCCTCATCCTCACAATCTGATGTTTCTCTGGCTCTTTTGCCCCAACACTTCACATCCCCATCAGAGCAGCTTTGAATATTTTCATAGGTTATCTCCTCCTCCTTCACCTCACCCTCACAAAAATCACCTGGTTAACTGTCCCCTCTTGAGTTAGAGTTCAAGGGTAAGAAACTGAGCTACAGGTATAGGAGTTTGAGCTTCATTTTGTTGTTTCCTCTTAACAGAAATATTACTGAGAGGACTTCTGAACCTAGGGGATTCAGCTGAGGTGTATTTGAAACATATCATGGTGTAGCACAAACCCTCCAGACCATGAGGGGCAGTTCTGCCATGTTCAACTGGAGACTTCCGACAGACCCCAAGGGATACAGGTCCAAAAAATAAGTCTCTGTTGACCTCTCAAGACAGGCAGTGGGATTCTGATGCAGTATTAGATGTCATTCTGAAATACAAGTTGTCCAAATTCAAACTCATTAGGTTTAACTTCTGTGCCGGAAAATCCTGTTTATCACATTTTGTGTGTTTTGAATATTTCTTCTATAATTCTATTGTTTTCATCTTCATGAAACTTCTCAGGACTGTTTGGTAAATTACAGACCAGGTTTTCTAACCTGATGAACAAACTATGCCAGCTATGACCATACTTTGTTTCTAGATGATCTCATTTTCAGTTGGGTCTAATATTTGCTTTCTGCATTGATACTGGGTATGACCCATTAAACATCCTTGTCTTATGATCCAGCTGAAAGTCGTTGCCCAATTTAGTATTATAAACCAATATGAAAGAAAAACTGCTACAGGGAACAAGCAGTTCTCAAGAAAAGAGCAGTGCCATTCAGAGAAAGGAAGGCAAGTGATGGAAAGCAAAACCTCTGGTTTATTTGCATCTTTTTTTGATGCTGAGAAGATGAAAATGGTTTGCATTTCACACAATGGAGGGTCAGACAGGGATTAATCCCCACTGTCTCACCTGGTTCCCCTTCACCTAAGCAATAATTCAGAACAGTATTTATGGCATCAGGAAGAGAAGACAGCTGGTGGGACTTTGACAGGTGGGACTAGCTGACTCTGTACCAGCATACACCACTGAGATTTGGGGAAGCCCTGGCTAATTACTACTGCATCAGACTCTTGTTGGGGGTGCTGGTTATAACTCTAAACCATGTAGAAACAAGAAGGAATCAATAATAATCTTTCTGCATATTCTGCTTTTCTTGCAATGTTCAAACACACATTTTTTGTTCCAAGCTTTCTGCAGTCCTTGATATCCCATCCTCAGAAATAATCATCTCAACACTGTTTAAATAGAGAAATCAAAGGATTTAATGAAAAGAAGGCAACCATGGTGATGCCTCGAAGTGGCTACCTGAAAACAGAGGCTACACAAGATTAAGAGAATAAAAGTAGGTATTTATTTGAAGGGCCTTCAAAGGTACACCCTGGGCAGTCAGAAGCCTCCGAGGGGCTCCCCCAAGATGGACACTGGGTCATGGGTTCCTCACACTTTTTAAAGTTTGGTCCATTTGCATATCAGTGTTAATTCTCCAATTAAAACTTCAGTTAATGATGTAATTACCCCAAGTTTGCCCCTCCTCTCAAAGGCTTTTAGTTTACATATTTTGGGGCCTGGGACAATCTAGGTGTCCTTGGAGAGCAAACCTAGAGAGGGCTTGTTATGTCTCACCAGCATGAGAGAACAGCAGCTAACAGGCCACAAGAAACTTCAGAGTTACACACTAGGCAGTACAGGATTTGAAAAATATAAAAGTTAAAACCTAAGGCATCAATGGAGGGAAAAAACAAAGAGCTTTCCACCTGGAAAACATAGGGAACAGAGAACCCTGGCAGAGAAGGGATGGAAGCAGTTTAGCAGGTAGGACTAGAAATCCTTATGGTTATCTAACAGCCCTTTTAGAATCATCTTACCTCCACGACTCCCAGAGAGGGCCTGTGGCAGACTCAGTGCTGGATTACTGACTTGGCCTAGAATATAAGGCTGGAGAGGGTGATTAAAAGCACAAAGGATGCTGAAGAGACAGAGTCTAACTTTCTTTTGCAGACTGTTCTGCCTCCACCACCTGAAGTATCTCCCAGCGCTCATCCCACTTCACGAGAGCAAGAGCAGAAACCTCTGCTCCAGACTGTGAACTGCATTCACCCAGAACATGCTCCCCATGGACAACCAGGGAGCTCCTGCCTCCATAGCAAACTCAGTGCCAGGTGACCCCAGAGCAGCCAGCCTCCAGGATGAGGGGCACACCTGGGCCTCACTGTCCGGTTTCAACCACAGGTTTCTATTCTTCTCAAGCAAGAAAATGAAAGCAGCCACCATCCACACCCCAGCTGTAGTCCCACCCTGCACTATTTTAGGATGATTGCTGCCAGCCTTTCTCAGCTGCCTGGGCCAGCTCTGTGGGCAGCTGTCCTTCTGCAAAAGTCTCACTGCACTGTGCCTCTGATTCACCAGGGAGACAGGCAGGGATGGCACACACCAGATTGCTCCCAATGTTTTGGGGCAGTCATGTTCCCAGCAGAGACAGAGCTGGTCTCCAGATTGGCTGAAGTCTCTGGACAGCTGGGCAGGAAGAGACCTTAGCAGTGAAATCGTTCCATCCCAGGGCCAGTACAGGGACCAAGGCTGCTCTGTGCTGAGTTGCAGCTCAATGGTGTGAGTTGTGATACATAAGCTGATGCTGGATGAACCATTGGTGAGGATCAGGAAGGGTTAAGTAGAGGCACAGCATAGTTTAACTTCATCAAAGCCTTTTTCCAGTCAAGCCATCATCCTTGCTGTGCATTGTATGTACACATATATCTGTGTACACACACGCATTCAAGTGTTTTAATGGCTGCTATGTACCTCTCACACCAGCCCAAGGAACATCTCTGGGACCAGAGAGCAGCTGGTTTTCACAGAAACTTGACGCTAGAGGGCTAGGCAGACTTTCCCAGGAGATGTTGGGGATCAGCTGCTGTAATGGACCTGGGAAAACCCTTCAGACAGGTAAAGAGGTACAGGTGTACATGTTTGGGATCAGAAGAGCATTGTTGTGAATTCCCAGCTTTGGTCAGAGATCAGAAGCTGTGTAGACATGAGAAGTTGAAGAGGTATCAGTGCTATGCTGTTCCTGATACAAAATGTTTGAAAGATGGAGGAGAAAATATGGGGAATAAGCCTCTTACCTTGGCTAGTGACTCTGTCCTGTTTCTGGACCTTTATGTGGACACCTGAGAACTAAGGAGATTCCCAACCATTTTCCTTCTCTCCTTCATGGCTCTCTTCCTTATCTTTGGATTTCCCCTTTTGTGGGGAAATGGGGGACTAGCTTTGTTCCTGAACTCAGGAAATAGCTGCTCCTTACTTTCCAGACTGCAGTCAGACTTGCTTCAGTACAGGCAAGCTTTCCCTGCCCTGATGCCAGATTGGCCACTGACAACCCCAGTCCTCTTGCAGGTCCTCTAAGGATAGCTGGCCTTGCCTCTGTGCCTTTCCCTCACTGCTTTTGCTGAAGCATCTCTGCAACTAGGGTCCAGAAAGTGGCATCTTGCTGCGAAAGAGCCTTCCTAGCCTGATGCCCAGCAGGGCTAAAACGTCTGCCTCTATCTAGTCAGGACTCCATTGGGTAAGGCTGGGTCAGGAAGATAAGAATGTTGTATACACAGTGTCGTATGGCTATACCATTGCTGCTCCAGCAGGCATTTCAGAAAATCCAGTCTTTCAGTGGTGCAGAATTCTAATACAAGACAAGCCTCATTCAAAGAAAAGTAACCAAGGAAAGGTGTGTTGCAGACATGAGCTGCAAAAGAAAGCTCAGTGCAAACATAGTTAACGAAAGCCCAGTGGAGGCAAACAGCAAAAATAAGGGGAATCACAGGGCCTGAAACTTGCAGCAACTGGAGAGCATTATCCTGGGTGGCAATGAGCAGGAGTTAGAAAGAGCAGCAACAACTGTTGCAATAACTGTGGATGGCTGGATTTGGACAGGCAATACTGACCAAATATAAAGTCTACTGACAGAGAGTTAATCCATCAAACTGCTTTGAACACATTTGAAACAAGCAGAAGGAGTTTATAAACACCTCACATTTCGTATTAGAGTTCCAAGGCATTTTTCACCAAGTACTAGAAGTGTTTGAGCTTTAACACGTCATCAAACCACATCTTCACATTGAAGGATATGCAATATGCATATATGTACATACATATGTATGTACACATACAGTAAAACAGGAGGCATCCCCAGTCCAGAAGTCAGTGAATGAAGGCAGATACTGCAGCTCTCCAGCAATGTCTGGCAATTATCATCAGCAGATGGAAATATTCTCTCTCAGAAAAAAAAAACAAGCAAACCTACAGTCTGCAAGGAAAAAGAACAATTGTAGTAATCAGTTTGAAAGGATTTATTTTGTAATAAAAACACTGTAATCTCCAATGAAATACCTAGAGGCTTCATTAGAAGGCCCCAGATACGTGGTTTTCAACTAGTTACTGTAAGGGAATGTGGAGAGCACTAGCAATTATGCCTCTGGAGAACCAAAAGCAACTTTCTGTAGTTTGGAGGCTAACTTTGAACTGGAGAAACACAGGCAGCCACAACAGGAAGAAATAAAAGTGTTTGATTTTACCCTTACTGTATGCATCCTCTTTTGACAGATTTCAAGACTCTTAGGGGAAAATATTTATTTGATCTACCAGGATTATCTGCCTCCATGTAGATGTGTCACTTATTTTTGTACTGGCAAACATTTTTGTGACCACTTCTGCCTCTTGCTGTGATCCTGATGTGGAATGTGTGCACTACAATTTGAGTTTGAGCTCATGCCATTCTAGGATAAAGAAAATAAGGAGCAGGTGGAGTAGCTGAGGGGGCTACTAAAACTGGCTGAGGGAATACAAGGGAATAAATAAAGACATTTCTTTATAATGAAAGCTTTCAAGTTTGATTTGTGGACATTTAAATGAATCACAGAATCTCAGAATAAGCTGGGAAGGGACCCACAAGGATCATCAAGTCCAACTCCTGGCCCTTCACAGCAACATCTCCAAGAGTCATACCATGTGCCCAAGAGCATTGTCCAAACACTTCTGGAACTCTGCCAGGCTGGTGCTGTGACCACTTCCCCAGGGAGCCTGTTCCACTGCCCAACCACCCTCTGGATGAAGAGCCTTTTTCTAACATCCAAATTAAACCTTCCCTGACACAGCTTCAGGTCATTCCCTGGGCCCTGTCACTGGTCACCAGAGAGAAAAAACTTTCATCTTGGAGATTTATGAGTCTTGTAAATTGAATGCAAGTGTACTGACAGTAGGCTGGCTTAATCTGCTTTGGTGGATCCTCTGAGGGGCAGTTTGCAGGTTCACAGAGCTTGACCACAAATGGAAAACTTCTGCTTTACAGTATGGTTTCATTATGTCCAAGGGGGACAACCTAGGACAGAGGGGAACATGCACACTCCAAAATTCAGCTCAAGTTGCCAGATGCCCAATTGCAAGGCAGCTGGGTTAGCTGCAAGACTGGAAGTTGAGTGTCACTGTCTCTCCCTGACAGACATGCATGCTGAAGGTTGAAGCATAATTTGACTCAAGGGAGGAGCTTTCATGTGTAGATAGGATGGAGTTTGGGTCAGATGCACTACTAAAATGAACTCTAAGTGTTTGTAATAAACTGTATTGTAAGGCTGATACTGTCATTGCCTATCCTCTGTTTCACGTTTTCTTTTACCAGAAACTTACTGAGAGATTAGGGTGAAACTTTTCTCTGTCTCTTTGACACCAGTGTCTGTGGTTTCATGTAGCCTCTGTTTCTCATCTCTTCTGGAATAGATGGCAATCCAATTTTTATGTTGCTTCTTCAGTGAAGCTGAGAAAATTACGCATTCAGAAAAATTCATTACCCAAGTAGTTCTGTTGAAGGGATCATGACCCTAAATTTATTCATTAGCTCAAATTGTCAACAATTTTCTGTAGCAATTTATTCCTTGACTCTCAAGTGGTCAAGAACTGTCAGCACATGCAATGTGAGGTTAGAACTTACTGAAATACAGCACTTAGGCTTCTAGAGGGCTTCTTTTTTCTCCTGTGCGGGTGTTCACTGGCTTGAGAGACTTTCTGTGGCTTACCATCAATTCCAACTGTAACAAGATCATTCTGCCTCAAAACGGGAAAACTAGTGGGACCAGAAGTGTTCCAAAATAGAAAGATTATTTTCCAGTCTAGGTCACTGATAAAATGACCTTTAGTTCTTAACAAACATTTCCAATGGGAACTGTGAGTCTGAAATCTAAAATTCAAGATTCATATATGGCGACTTAAAATAGAAAATGGGAAGCATAAGTTCACTAGCACCTCATATGTCAGGATGTCAACAGGTGAACAACTGATGAGAATTTCCCAAAATTTTCCAAGACATTTGGTAAAGACCACCTTGTTTAGACAGAAGACCTGCTGGACAAAAAAAAAATTATTTGTTTTGAAATTGATACATCCCCTTCTTTCCAAGCTCACCCTCATGGAAATGTCTTACAAGGGAAAACCAGACTGGGATTGTCAGCATCCACAACAAGACCAATGGACCAATGGACCAATGGACCAATGGACCAATGGACCAATGGACCAGTATCTGGTCTCCTTTAGAAGGCTTTCAAAATGTAGAGTGATAAACCTGGACATGATTTTTCTGAGTCTAAGGTAGTTTAGGCGTGGTTAATTTGACTGGTACCATTCACCTTTTTTCCACAACTTGCTGGGAAGCTGTGTTTATCCTTTCCTACCCATCCTCTGAAATGTATTTCTCTGCTCTCTGAAATGCAGTGCTGGTGTAGGAAGGGCATGAATACACACGTGGGTGCCTTTTCTGCAGCTCAAATCTGTTCTTCCTCAGGCTATGGAACCACTTCGTATATGGCAATAATAGGCTGCAAACATTACATGTACTCTGACAGCTGTTAAAGCCACATTTCAGAGATACAAATCTTTTGTAATTCATATATCTTTTCCCTCCTCCTACATACACACGTTTTGCCTTTTTGATAGCAAAATGGGCCCTGCAGTCTGTGTAAAAGCATTGCTCACTAATGCTCCGTGGCAGGATAGCATATGACACATATTCAGCAAGCACACACATATCCGCCCCCCTGGCATAAAGCAAATCAGGATTCTCAGGAAAGGATAAGGTTAAATTACTCTAATGGCAAAGGGAAAAACATCTAAAAGAGAACTAATCTAAAGTGATGGTTTGCCTTTTGCACAGTGAGAGGGATATTTAATTGCTGCACACAGAACTGCATGCTTCTCTGATCTTATAAAAGAAGTAACTTCCTTGTGACCAGAAAAACTCAGAAGTCTTTCCCCAACCAGGACTCCCACTGAAGCAGACAATTGCAGAATCAAGATTTGGTTCTCACTGCATGAGGCAAATAACCCATATAATTCTCTAAGCAAGGCAAGCATTCATGAAGCAAGTAAGCCTCTCCCCAGGATTTAGTGGCTCTCTTAAATTCCTGGAAATGTTAGTGCTTTGGCATCCTGTCATAGTAGAGCATAAAGATATGCAGATTTCCAAGCAGTGACCACGCCTAATGCTGGAAGTAAATATGAGAGTATTATGAAACACTTACATCGCTGCTAATGGTTCCTCTGTATTTTTAGAGAAAGCACCGATCCATATTGTTTCAGTTCTATGTTGTTAGTGTATCAATGGACAATGAGAGAATAGCCATCATTTCTGGAAAAAAAGAAAGTGATTTGCGCACAACACCTCCTTGCACAAAACATCCTCGATTTCTAGATCAAACAGATCAAGTTGCTTGTGTCACTGCCATGAGGGCAGCGTTGCCTTAAAGACATTGCTTGGGTAAAATATTGGAATGTGACCTAGTGCAAATGTAGATATCTAGGACTACGTGGTTCTCTTCAGATTAAGAGTTTTGAACAAGTAGATATGTAGTTGATCTCACACAGTCTCACTATGCTCTCCTATTAATGTAAGAAACAAACACATATATAAAAGTAAACTTCCACAGTAATAGCCATGAAAAAAGTACAGAAAAAAATGAGTTTCACTGATTCTACACAAGAGAGGAGCTGATGAAGGTTATCCAGGGTAAGACTGACAACTGGAGAATAGTTACTTTAGCATTTATGAATCAATACGTGACATCACCCACACAGTCACACAGAGTTCAATGTGTAGATGTATATATGTCACAAATATCAGTGAAACATTCAGTTTAAAGTATTTCTTCAGCACATGAAAACTGACAAGTTGTGTGGACTTCAGGAAGTTGTCCCAGGAGACCTAAGATTTTATATAATCTGGTCAGAGATGGATGGTTCATCTGGGCTAAGCTAAGACATAAATTAGAGTTTAAGAATTAATTTCATGTTTTCTCCACTTCCACCTGAGATAGGTCATCAAAAATAATAATTTTCTATTACATTTCTGGATGCATTAGGAGTCTGAAATATAAAAATTTGCACTACTTAGCCTGTGTCTGATCATTAGAACAGACAGATAACAGAGGGGCAGCCCCTAAATGAAGCTTCTGGCAGAGAAAGAAAAGGAGTCTGTATCAGAATTTCTCTCTGTCATCCTCATGACACCTAAAAGGTGTTTCAAAGTAGGGGTGTTTTTTTTCTTCCACCTCAGAGAAAAATTAAGATCCATTTCCAGGTATCTTATCTTTCACCACAGGTAGTACACTGCTTCTCCCAGTCCCAGGACTCTGTGCTTCCTTGTTCATCCCCAGATGCTCAGGTCACATTATCACCCAGACAACAGGTTTTCTGGTAAATCTACCCCTTATAATTAACTTGCTGAAACATACAAACCCAGAGATACACCTGGGGAAAAAATCCTGACTATTCTGCCCTGTAAGAGCCATGAGGAACAGGAATTTTATTACAGTGGTGTGGAAATAACTAATATTAGGAGCTCTAAACTTTCCTTAGAAGTATTACAAGATAAAGCTGCACATTATTTGTTATCATTAGGATTTAGCACTCCTATTGAATTATCCACTAATTTAATCCAACCACCTGGAGTGAATGCTGCAACTTGATCTGAACATGTAGGTTGGACCCAGTAAAAGTTGATTTACATACACACTCAAATAGCCTGGTTAGCACCTCAGGAAAGCCCAGTTCTGCCCATGGCAACAAAATGCCTGGCTTCCAGTTGTCCGCAACAGGGGGTGAATGCAAGAGTCATTTTGAAAAGTGACAAAAAATCCATTTGCAAAGTAAGAAGCAAGAGGTGTGAAAGAGGAGAGAGCAGCAACAACATCCCTCCCATCCACACTGCTGCCTCTGCAGGAACGTGAGGTATCCCTGAAGTCCCCATCCCCAGGCTGGGCTGGATCCCACCTAACTCGTACTTTTGGTGGATGCATACAGCCAGGCAGGAGCCATTCCAGACCCAAGGTTGGAAGTGGGGTCTGAGCAGTGCCCCTTGTGCCCAGTCACCACAGGTGCATTTTATAGGCAACAGGCACTTGAGGTTATGGGTTGTCAGGCTCTATGGACTGCCAAATCATACCTCAAAGGCATTTTCTATCACCATGAGCCTTGGGAGGTACTTGCAATGTCTGTGTTTGCTCATGTAAAAACCATAGTGGAGCCCAGCTCTGCCCTGGTTACAGACTTTCTGTTTTGCATGTAGGTGACACCAGTCTTACCAATAAACTCTTGCCAATAATGTACTGAGTACCTCTCTCCCCATCACCTTTGCTATGCTGTGGGCACCTGCCCTGTCTGTGGACAAGATGCATTTGTATATCCACGGACCTCTGGGTAAGGCAAGTGAATCTGTGCTGCAAGGACAGCTGAGGATGGCAGGGATAGAGAGGTTCAGTGATGGTGAGAGACAGGCTTTGGTCTGGAGTGTGTTTGGTGAGGCAAGAAGCATACGGCTGCTTGTCCAGAGAGAGGGGAGAACTCTCCACACTCCCCCTGCCACAGAGGGCTGGTACCTGTGTCATGTGAGGATCTGCAGGCTCATTTTAATTCAGATGTGAAATGTGATGAAGAGCAACTTTACTCCTTGGCCCCTGTCATGATCCCCTATAGTACATTAGCACATGAAAGCAGAGGGACGGAGAGCTGCCGGAAAGCCAGCAGAGATTGTTTGAGCAGTTATACAGCCTTTCCTGAGAGAACAGGGTGAAACTAATGTAGGAAGATTTTCCCAGCAGATAACAAAGGAAATCTAGCCATAAAAAGGTCCAGTTTCTACACATTAAAGGCAGTTTACAATTGCAGGCGTTTTCGGCAGCCCTCCACAGATGCAAGGAGTTGCTCACATACACGAACATGGGCAGAATCAGAGCTATACTCTGTTCACAAGCCAAACCATAAGCTGGCTGGCATACGCTTATTTTGTCAGGGTTTGCAAGAGCTTGGCCAGTACCAAGAAAACACTTGGCAGAAAATTTGCTTGTCTGCTTTGGGTCCCAGTTTCTCTATAAGAGTCTTTATTTCTTGCCTTTTTATTGCAGCATTGCTCTTAATTTAGGCAAAGAGGTTTTAAAAGGAAAGAGAGGCTTTATCTGGAAATCTCAAAAAAATCAGTGAAGTGGGGAAAGTGGTGGGGCAGAAAGGCAGGGCAGTTCCTCACTCCTGCAGAGGTGCAGCAGTGAGAGGCATGGAGGGCTGGGGTGCTACTTAAAAGATCTGCTGGTACATCCGTGTGAGAAACTGCTCAGCCACCACATTCACTCCTGAGCGCTCTCTGCTCCCCACTCGCGACAAGCAGAGGTCTCAGGCTGTTTCCATGCGCTAAGGTGCACCATGGCAAAGCACAGGCCACAGGCAAGCTGAGGTTTGCCAAGAAAGCTAAAGGCATCAGTTGAGCAGTGAGGCTGCACCAGCCCAGTGTAAAAAAGGGCAAGAGCATTTCTGAGCAATGCTCCTAGATCTGCCCTCCCCAAAAAGCAACCCTCTGCTTGGCTGAGCCCTCCCTTATGCAGGCATCTTCTAGTTCCTCTTCAACTTTTATTTCAATACACAGAGGCTTTTCACATGTGCTTTTAAATAAAACATCAGTGGCTATATATAAACAATCCATATCAGTTGCCTGGTAGGCCAGAACAATTCCTTTGCTGCTTTAAAAAAAAATATTAAAAGCAGAAGCTCTAATGGAGCTGAGTATTGCAAATGCTCAGACCCTAAAATCCTAACTAAAACCCTGGACAATAAGCAGCTCTACACTGAATCACTCTACCATGTGATTATTTTATTGGGGTTTTGTTTCATTTCTACTGAAACTGTTCATGGACCTGTAAATAATTTCATCCAATCTGTTATTTACTGCAAATGCAGTCTTTAGACAGATAAAGTACCTCATACTTACTAATGATTTCATTTCCAGTCATATATCAGTAGTTTGGGGACTCAAATCTTTTCATAGTAGGATATTTTCACTAATTCTGTTCAGTTTAAAATGTAAAAAGTGTTTGTGACTAAAGCCTGCCTTTTGAACAGTTTCCCCGGAATAAAGTTTAAAAATCCTTAACAAGACTGTAAAAAGTTGTAAAATAATCCCTTCACAGGTTACAGATGGAGACTGCTACCAATCACAGTCTCTGCAATTAAAGCCAACAGCTGTGTCTTATGTTTGCATAGTGACTTAGAATAAGTAAATATTTCTGTGGACAATGACTCTTGTTCTACTTTCCTGTGCCACTCTTCTTAACTGAAGAAGTTATAGCTCCTTCCCTCAACTTTCAGTCAGCCATGCACTTCCCCTTCTTGCCCTCAGCTGGATGATTTTTCAAGCAGTTGCCCAGAGTGAGGAAAGTCTTTAAGCAATCACTGAAAAAGAGTAGGAGTATGTGCTCCGTAGCCTTCAGAGAGAGGAATAGGACATTACTAAAACATAAGGACCAGACAACAGCTATGCAAGCTTATGCTCTCAGGAGGGAATTGGCTTCATCTAAATTTATCCTTTCAGAAGCTGCTGCCTTCTGTAAAACAGTCAGCTGGCATCCGTCCACAGCCAACAGGGAGAGACAAGGCATAGCTGGAGAAGGATTCCTCTGCAATCAGCATCTAAGACTGGTGAGAAGATTCTCCACTCCCAAGTGTGTTTATCTCTCCCCACTGATTTAGAAGAAGTCTTGTTTTAGGAGGTCCAGGGTTTGACTGTGGACACAAAGCCAGGGACATCTCTGTTGTTGTGCTGGGTGAGGTTCCCTTCCACTGTCCCTGATGTATGAGGTTGTGGGACAGGTCCAACCATCCTTCTCAGAGCTTAATAAAAGAACAGAGTGAGCAGGAAGGGTGGACATTAAAAAAGCATGCAGCAGCACTGCCCTTTGTACCCATGTAGATTGCAAAAATCACATCGTCTGTACCACCCTTTGAAGTGGGTCTGTACCCTTCAAGACCCACTCCAAAGAAGCCAGCGGGCATGCAGCCATACTGCTGTGGTCTCCTCATGTCCCCAGCCCCCTGCAAAACAGGTGGAGGTCACCTGTCAGAGGTGGTCATCTCCACCCTGCTCACTGGGACATGGGCCTGGCAACAGTCTGTCAACTCTACATTGCCTGCCCATGTGCTGGAGGACAGTTCAGCCTCAAAACATTCCCTTAGCAAAGAACAAGCTCCCTCTGCCTGCTGGGCAACTGGCTGTAAGGCTCCTCCAAGTTGCCCCTAGCCAACCCCACCGGTTAGACCCCAACAACCTGAGGAGTGGACTGGCACACCCAGGGGACTTCCCTGTCCTTGAGAAATGCTATCAGCCCAAACCAGGTGTAAACAGAAAGAGGCCAGGCTGAGCATCAGGAGGGAAGGCTGTGGCTGCTGCCAGCATTTCAGCTGCAGCATTTTGACCAGGCTAGCCACCCTGGCTGCTAATTGCCAGCAGGGCACACAGACAGCTCAACTCAGGGTACAGGACATTCAAAGCCACCCTGAGCCATCCTAACCATGGTGGCCGACTACTTCTGCAGCTCCTTCTTCTTCAGAAGGACACTGTTTGTTGTACAGATATTTGCATTCAGTATGGGCAGAAGGAAAAGCCTGAAATTTGTCTTCAAATCTTTCAAAGGCTGAAAAGGAATCACACTTCACCATCTAAACATTTGGGAGCTGGAAGGCTGTCAGGTAGAGATATCTCCTCCTATCCAGTTGTTGTCGTGGGGCTGCAGAGGAAGAGTGTTGTATGACATCCTGACCTACTGTCCCATAAAAGCAAAGTTCTCCTCAAATTACCTGCTCCTCTGTGAAAAGTCAGTGCCATCACTGTAAACAAAGAAGAAATATGGTCTGATTTGCTCAGCATCAAGTTTTCTCAGAGAGCAACCTGAAGAAACATTGAGGCTTTTAATCAGTCATCCTGACGGGCCATGCACTGATCAAAGTAAGGGTGTAGAACATCTTCTCCATTGAAACCCTTCTGTGAAGGAGCTATTTATTCATAAGAGGTTGCAGCTCATAAACATTTGAAGGAAGAAAGGATTTTAGGGGACCCAGAGCTCTGGAGACAACAATGATTTGGAAGTGAGGTTGAGTGCAGAAATAACCCCAGGTGACTGGGCAAACTACAGCCTTCCTGTACTGCCTGATGACAACATCACTGGCACTTCATTTCCCAAGGAATTATTAAGACTCAAGGGGTTGCATTCTACTTTCCTTTACCAGCAGAGATGCTTTTTCCCAGTGGATTGCAGTGTGAATTTCCTCTCTTTCTGAGAAAGACTAGGCATGCTCCAAGGGCTGCCTTTGTCCTCACCACAGAGCTGAGTGTAAGCAGTGCCTGGACTTAGGCCTGCACTCCCAGAGCCAGACAGTTTGGCTAAGATGAAGTGATGATACTTAGCTGCAGGTAAGTGTGGATGTGGATGGTACTGCAGGCATGCCAGGGACTGCTGGTAGCTCTGTGCACATTTATGTTGCATGGTGAAGTTCAGCACAGAGATCCTTAGGCACAACACAGCCAGCGTGAAGTGAGTAAGGTTTGTGCATGGTGCTGTGCTATGTCAGAGAGACATCACTTGGGGTAATCTTGGCTGCTCTTCTCCGTGTGGCACTATACAGTGTGTACACTTGCTGTCAGGCATGCCTTCACATTTCTGCCTACCCCAGATGCTCACACTACAGGCTTGAACTGATTTTTTATACATTTCTGTGATGTGTAACGTTCCTTTTCTCAGCAACTTCACCACCCAGAATCCAGAGAAGAGGGTGGAGAAACACAGAGGGTCATGGAGTAAAAAGTACTGTAGAATCAGCTACAGTACTTACACTACAGAACTGTGGAGACTGTGTGCTATTTTTTTCAGAACACAAAACACTAAAAAATGCCTGTGTTTCCGAGGCTAACCAGTTCCTCACTGCCCAGAGTTGACCATAGCTTCATGGGAGACAGCAGGGTCTTCAGAGGGTGAAGCACAAGTTTGGGTCTTGAACGGAGGTGTCTGGGTCCTGTCCTTGGCTTTGGGTCTTGAAAGGAGGTGTCTGGGTCCTGTCCTTGGCTTTATCAGACAGCGTACAACACATAGGTCATGTGCAAGCTTCTCTCTGCTCAGTACTTTCTGTCAGTGAAACATGGATGCTCATCGTTTTTAGCAAAACTCTGTCTTACGTACTTGTGAACAGCCTTCTCCAAGACGAAGATGTTAATGTGCTAGCTCTGTTCTGGGAGAGAGGTCACTCTGGTGATTCCTCCAGAAAGTGTCTTACCGGTTTTGGGAAAGACTGCTTAGTTTAGGTTTTGTGTGCCCTATCTAAGGCACTACACAGAGAAGAGCAAGGCAAAGGTCTCAGTGCTGCTTCTGAGACAGCTCATCCAGAACTATTTCCTCTCAGGGGCAATGCCACTGCAGCACTGAACAAGAATTGTTGGGAAGGCTTCAGTCCAATGCAGTCTGCAGCTGCTGAATGATGAGTGACAGCCGAGTGAGGACTGCTGCCTGCAGTAGCTGACCATGGAGTTCGGGAGAACCACAGCATCAGTTCCATTTCCCCCCCCCCCCCCCCCCCCCCCCCCCCCCCCGCCTCATTCTGCCTGCTGTTATCCTGTGCTCAGACATTGAGGTTCTGGATCTGCTGGGATTTTATTTTACATTTTTAAAGAAATCTGGTTTTTGGACTTCTGCCTCTTTGTTGGCTGATGAAGGTGGATGAAGAAGTATGGGATTCTTTGCAGCACGTCAGACAGTGCTGCAAGCCTTTGCTTGGACAGCTGTCACTTGAGGTTGACAATCTGGCAAAGACAGACTTGCACAAACTTCCATATTGTGGTTAAGGCTGTGATGTATTAGAAAAGCTTGATGTTCTCATTTAGTTGGCTTCAGCTTTGCTTACATCCCTGAGATTACACAGATGGCTCCAGCTTGCAATCTGCTCCAGGCTGTATCTGTGAATGAGCTCCCAAAGTGGTATCTCTAGAGCTCCCTGACGACTTCAGCATCTTTGATCACCAGGTGACATCACCTGTCTGCCTTCCCCTGAGCAGGGATGCCTTGCAAGGACAGTTGGGTTTGTTCCTTGGAGAACCCAAAAGGCCATGAGGGATACAACCAGATTTAAAATTTTCAAAGTTGACAAAGATGCTCAGTCAAGCAAACACCATTCATTTCAGCTGGGAGCTTCTATTAAAACCCCAATTCACACTGAAGCATCAGGGCTGTTTAAGTAACAAATTATTCCAAAATATATTTAACATGCTAGGTTCCTAAAATGTAATGCGGCTGGGTTTTTTTACTATAACGGGTCCCTGCATTTTCACATCATTGTATTCCAAGAAATACACTGAATCCATACTTGCAGTGTTCAAGAGGTTTTTCCACTCTTGGAAACAACACTGTTTTAAATACAGTTGTGCATGCATGTACACACACATACAAATAATATATATTTATATATATATATATTTAAAAATATATATATATATATCTACCCGTCTAAAATGGATTCACTCTGAATTGTAACTTGACTAACTCTAAAATGGTGCACCACAAAAAAGCAATCGCTTAGAAGACAGAACAGTAGAAAAAACCATACAGACACTTTGGGATCAGGTGGCACCAATGTGCACAAGTTAAAATTTTATGTACTATGCAGCACTAGGAGAGGAGTGGGAATAAAAATATGAGAGAAATCTGTAGTTTAAAGAATGGTGTTTTAGTCTTTGATATTTAACAAAGTAAAAAACCAGCGCCCATGTGAGCAGAATGCCAAATTGATGTACTAGCCTTTTCTTTCCAAAATTATTGTTTTCTCAAACAGAACTAAAGACTTAGATATATAAGTTCTGGTAATACATGTATGCTCCAGAAACTAGTGGGCATTGTTTTTAGCGTGTATATGATTAGAATCTCTATGGCAAGTCTTGCCAAAACAAAAGAAAAAAAATTAAAACATTTATTTGGAGTGGGTTTGCTGTTTTGCTACCTTTTAAGATAATAAAAAGAGAATGAACTGAAAGCTGGGGCCCAACACAATTTAAACCATTCGGACCCTTTTCTTTAGAGCAATACTGGGCAGCTTAGTAATTGCCCTTCAGGTCCCTCTGAAATGGCATTTGCTCTTCTACCCAGCAACTGACACTTGAATCCTTTTAGGGATTCAAGAGAGCTGCAAAAATCCAAGAGAAGGTGCACCTTATTGCCCAACTTTGAGGCACCTCATTTCATGTGGTAGTTCTTCCAGTGCCAAAGATTCCAGCACACTTCTGGGGAGCACCTCTATCCAACACAGGGAGACAGATCATGCTGCTTTGGCACTTTTCTGGATTCCCCTTCTCCCAAGCAGTCACAGTAAAAAATTACCAGAGAGCCTCACGTACCCAGTTTGCAGGAGCAGTGCTGCGATGTGCCATAAATAACAAACATCCTTTCCACTACTTGATCAAAGATGCTCGTGTCTGCCACTGGAAGCATGTCACTCTGATCCCAGAGACTATGCTGCTGCCTTCAGATTTATGCTGTCTTGACCAAGCCTGCATGTAGGACACAGGTCAGTCCTATGATGAGGTTCCCAAAGTTCATGACTCACAGAGAACTCAGAATTATTTAACTACCTTTAAAAAACAAAGTGACTGAAACAGTAACGAAGTAATTTCTACAGTTTGGCTTCCCACTGCAGACCAACTCAGCAATAACATTTGTTTCTCGTTAAGTTTCTGCGGTTTATTTTTCTTAGCTCAATGGATAACCAGGCGGAGGAGGGTACAGAAGGGAGCTATGGTCTCTGAGTGAATCACAGTCTCGGATATCAAATTGTTATCCTGTACTAAGTCTCCTGCTACCCAGACCTCAGCTGTAACAAACTGAAGCCATTGTTTTCAATCTGCAATCCTCCACAGTTATTCCTGTGAAGATGCAATACAGTTATAAAATTCCCAGATGGGCTGCTGTAGAGCTGGAATATATATTCATTTATTTTTCTTTTTCAACAGACCTCTCAGCAGTAAATTCACAAATAACAAGAACTGAGTTTTCTAAACTGTGAACCAGAGCCAGGTGCTTCTGTGGCAGACAGATGATGGGGGGTCAGACAGCTCTCATATCATAGAATCATAGAACTGTTACGCCAGAAAAGACCTTTAAGACATTGAGTCCAATGGTATAATCAAAGAAGGCGACAAGGCGGGAACTGTTTTCAGCATTCATAAAAGACCACTTCTGAAGTTGATAAGCACACACAGCAAGCAGGCAGAACAATACAAAAATCTTCTCTTAGATCATGCTTATTTTCAACACTATTATTCCTTCACTATACTAGACATGGAAAGCATCTTACACCAATGGATATATTCAGGGTTTTCCTACATGCAATCTCTTTACACTTAGCTGGAGATTTGAAGTCATCTTATTAGCTGTTATAGCCAACTGCATGGATTTGCAGATCTTGCCAATTATGGTTTATTGCCAAAGGCATTTGAATCTGTTTGGCCCTAGCTAGTTTGATCTAGAGTTTACTTCCAATCTACTTCAGTGCTAGCTTGGTTATTGATGAAAGCCTATTTACAAGAGTGCATAGTGAGAGGACAAGGGGGAATGTTTTTAAACTGAGAGTAGGTTTAGATCAGATATGAGAAAAATATTCTTTACTGTGAAGGTGGTGAGGCACTGGAACAGGTTGCCCAGAGAAGTTGTGAATGCCCCTTTCCTGCAAGTGTTTGAGGCCAGTGGATGGGGCACGGAGCAGCCTGATCTAGTGGAAGGCGTCCCTCCCCATGGCAGGGGGTTGGAACAAGATGATCTTTAAGGTCCCTTCCAACCCAAACTGTTCTATGATTCTCTGATTCTATGATATCAGAAACCACTCAAAGTCCTGGAGACATGCCTTAAAGCAAGCCACAAACACTGTATTACATCAGCCCCAGCCAAAATGTCATTGAGTAGTGACTTGGTTAAGCTCAGAGTAGTTTAAGATCAGAGTTGAAAATTATATTTTTTCTTTCAGGCTCTGTTCTGACAACGTTGTATTAAAGCACTTAACATTCCCTTCCATGCTAAAGGGAACCACCCTGTTCACTGCCTCCCTGTGTGGCTGCACTTCATGCTACGCAAATTTGCTCTTCCTTGTTTGCTTTGGAAACGCATTGGCAAGAAGCCATCTCCAACTGTACAAGGCATCTGGAGCTCAGGCTTTGATTCAGTGAGTTTGTCTCACACTACTCTGGATGAAAAGGGCAGCTCAGTCAAGCAGGTATTTTCTTCTTCAGTTCCCAGTGCCATGGCAGCAGCCTCCTCTTGTTCAAAACATATAATTTAAAGATGCACTTTCATATTTCTGTGAGGAATGCAAAGGGGGAGGCAGTTAAATTCACCTCCTTTATCAAACTCCTGAAAAAAGCCTTTATGCAAAACATTTAAATAATAACATGTAGTAGATGCACATGTTTGGGTGGTACTCTTAACTTTTCATTCAATCTCTAGTAACTGAATTAAAATGAAAAATGCCAAAAATCTAGAAATAATGTTCTTTGAGAGCTTGTTCCTATCTATTTTTTTCAGCCTGGTTTCTAAAGGAAAAAAAAATTCTGCAATCTTTTTGTATCAGACTGTTTGGTCCTGTTTATCACCTTGCTCCTTACCTCCACTACACCCCCCTCCAACACACTTATTCTCAAACCATTTAGTTATTTCAATCAAATTTGATGTGAAGATCAAAACCACAGTGATACTAAGACCCAACCAGTTTTCATGGGAGTAGCCTAACAAGTAAAAGGAGAGATTGTTAAAAACACACTAATCAAGGAGAGGCCCCTGACATTAGCTCAACCCATCAATCACAGGAAATTGCACCTGATAAATATTATGAATAGCCCACCTGAAAGAAAAAACCTCAGAACCACCGCTTCTACTTTATTAGACACCTGAGAATCCAGGCATAAGACACAAGTTCTCTGGTGCTTCTCCTGCTGCTAGAGCTGCTCATTTGAAAACAAGCGTTAAGAAAATTTCTCACTCCTTTCATCCATCTGTGTGACTTCTTTGACCTCGCTGAATTCCAGCATCTGCATCTATCCTTCACTCTTTCAGGCTCATTTCTTTACCTGATGCCAGCTGATAATGGTTAGGCGGGTAGCAAACCAGATAAGGCTCATTTCTTTCCCCAGCGCTTACCACTTAATGAGGAGCAAACCAGACAAAAAATGTTCAGCAGAACCTATGTTCACAAGTTCTGCACTCAGATATTCTATGTAAAGAAAAAGTGCTGTATGTTTTTTCCCATGTAACGGTTTGGATTCTTTTACAGGATTTTTCTAAATGAGCATGCCTTTCTGAGGTCAACAACATAATTAAATGTTAAGGAAAGTATTTCCTTTGCCTTTAGCTTTTCCCCATACATTTTTCATTATTTCTGAGTACCTTACCTAAGACTTGTTTTGTTACTATCTTCTATTCTCTTGCACATTCTTTGGCTGCTTTTCATGCCTGTTATTTACATTTTGACTTCAAACCAACCGATCTGTCCCGCTCTTAATTCCTGGGAAACTCCAGTGCCACAGCTGAGCTTCCCATGCAAAGATTTAATTTCTAGGCAGCTCCTGGCTCACTGGGCTTCAGAACTGCCTACACTGGAAGTTCAGATCCAAAGTGTGCTTTTGGTGCTGATCTCCTGGCTATCTCCATCAACCATGCTTTTCCTGTCATACCACTATGGCCTCTAATGGGCATCCAGACTGTGGGACAAAGCTAGAACTAGTGAAAAGTAAAAATCCCCGGCAATGCATCTTGTCTGGGTGTCATTTCCTCAGGACCAACTGTTTTGTTCTACAAATGCATTTTAAGGCAACCTCTTCCAGTGATAGTACACACCAATGGATGCAAGAGGAGAAATTGTCCTAGAATTTCCGAGAAGCATTTCTATAATTTTAATACATCAGTGTTTATAATTAACCCAGGTATACCCTCAGCATATTTTCACTGTTCATTTGACTTGTTTGCTGTACATGAGGGTGAGTTTGCTGCTGCCTGAGCCCATTTTATGACTAAACCACTCTCCAACTTCAAGTTCATTAATAATAGTCAGATTTAAGATTAATCCAGCTGAATGGGATGCAGTCAGTCTGGGAGGGTTAAAGCTATATTGCCTTCAGGGAAATGAAATACAGAAAGCAAAATACAGAGAAAGTTTTCAAAACTGAGGTTAGTTCTGCAGCTCGCGAATGTAAAAATGGCACCCTTGTTCCCTATATCAAATTGACTGGCTGCAAAAAAGATTGGGCTGGGTTCTGTAGTCTCCTTGATCTTGCAGCAACTTGGATGATCACACATGCATCAAGTTACACAACGTAATTTAAAAAGGACTGTCAGAGGCTAAGCTATGATACCAGTACACTACTTTACTGTTACACTTGTGATACACTGAGACCTAAATTCTCTTGACTTCACTATTACCGATTCTGACACTCATTGAACTTGTTTGTGATAATAAAGTAAATAAAACAAATCTCAGTAATTTCTCTGGGTATTCTTGGGTTTGGTCAGTGTGTGATAGTTCTGTGTAATGATATTTCTGAAGTTACAAGGCTGAAGACAAGATGTGAAGAGACATCAGCATTCCTCAGTGCTACTGCACAGAAGAAAAACCAACAAACTCCTAAAAGCACTTACTGTGGTTCCTTTTCTGAGGTTTATTCTCTTTTATATGGAGCTAGAGTCTGTAAATAACAATTCAGCATATCAAATTAATGACATTGAATGGAATTACAGAGGCATCTGGGTTACACATTCATCTAACCATATATGAGTTCCCCTTAAATGGCACTTTATATTTTTGCAAATTGAATTAGACACAATCTCATAGTGTACATTAGCAGGAATTAAATACTGAACTAGTTCCAGAGAAGCTACATTCAGCACATGCCCCCCAAACCATTTTACTGATGAGTGTGAAACAGCTTATGTAGGTCCAACAATAGCTGTGCATCTTTACTGAGATGAGTGAATTTTACACAAGAAATAAATCACAATTACAGCAAACATGAATTGTCATCATTATCTGACCTCCCCAGGGGCCCATGTGGTTAGCTCTGGGTTGCCACTTAGATTCACACAACGTAAAAACTGGGGAGGAAAGAGATTTTTATTGATGGCTTCAATCACAATAGCACACAGCTATGGCCTGTGAGCCAGGGAGATAGCTGCAGGACAGAAACACTCACCACGGGTCCTTCTCCCCGAAGCCATGCATGCTCGCTCCGGGGCTTATGACAGCTTGGCATAGAGCTGCTGTATTTAGCTTGTACTGACTTAGAGTAGATACTTTCTGTTGGGGCTTTTTTTGTTGTTGGATTGCTCTAGGGGTGGTTTTGGGGTTTGTTTGTTTGTTTTCCAGAAATTACCCATGTAGTCTATGTTTACAATCCCTAACATCCACCAGCCAAGAAGCACAGAAGAGCAAGAAGAGCACAGTAGCTGACCTCTCCTCCTGCTTTTAAACTCATTACACATGTTTGCTATAACTACGCTCCAGAGTTTAACAAACTAGTTTGGTAAGACTGTGAATGTACTAAAGCGAGTGCCTGCCTCCCAGTAAATGATCACTATGAAGAGAAGTGTAGGGAATTTTTCCCTACAACGCAAATGCAAAAAGCACCTTTTGTTGAAGCCTTCTGTGTCTCCAGTCTCGTTTATTTGTTTTGCATTGGTCTGGATTGTGAAGAGATGACCAGTGCAAGGAAATACTTAAGCTGGAAAAAGAAAGGGTGCAGAGAAAAGGGGGCCTCAGTCGAGATGTGCTAGTCAAGCTACTGCCTGAACTGAAATTGGAAAGTAGAAAGAAGCATCTGGCATTTAATCTAGCCATAGCAATTTTGTAATTAAAGGAAAACAGTTCCTGTGTTGTAAATATCAAGGCACTCTGGTCAACTTCTTGTTCTAAATCGCAGACTACTGCCAAGCTGGCAAAGTTATATGGACTTCAATGATAACAAAATAGCGTGTGTCAGCATCCACTCACTTTGGTAGAGGTGTCTGACAGAAGTGGAGGTGCAGGCAGGAGAAATTACAGGCATGGTAGAAAAAAAGAAAAATACTGATTTCTTTGCCCTAGTCATCCCCTATGAAACTATGAGAGCTTGAGGGCTTCCCAAGTGCAATGGTTCGTTCCTCAAATGGCACTTTTTCCTTCTAGCGTCTCAAATGTGGACATAAAATGTTTGAATGAAGTGGGAATTCTAATAACATCCTGTCAGACCTATCTTAAAACTGATGTGGTCAATATCCTGTTGTTTATACCAATTTAAAGGAATTCACATCAACACAAGTCTGACAACTTTTCCTCCCATACCTCATGAATGGGAATCTGCTCCAAATGAGGCCATTCATGGTACACTGCCTCTTCCATGGACAGCTTTGAATTTTAAATGTTTTATTCTCCTTTGTATGCTTCCACATTGCAGCCAATATCTTGCACAAAGCCAGCTATATTCCTGCATTATCAAAGCAGATCCTGAGTGAGGTATCAGGGGAATAGTTAGTTTTGTCCACTCTTGTCAATGGATTAGATTCATTTACATGTCTCTTGGTAGCATTTCTATATAAATGTAGCTTTCTGAATGTTTTTTTCCCCCTATCTTTGGACCACTGCTGCTGTATGTTTCTCTGTTCTCCCACTGCTGTTCACTGAATCACCATGTCCATTACTATCAGTAATGTACTACTAGTAGAACTACTAGTACTACTTTGAAGCCAGTGGTCCATGTGCACCCAAGAGGTGTAAAATAGGAGAAAAAGCAGAACCAATTTGCCTGAAGTACCTGTAGTGGTTTCTCTGGAGAACTGTGTGAGTTGTGATTCTCTCTGGACTTCTCCTGAGTTCTCAGCTGGCTGTGTTCTCTCCTGTCTCTTTTCTTCTTATGTTTACAGGTGACAAACCACTGGTTTGCATGGGCCAGAAGTGGATTTGCTGTTGTAGCTGCATGAAGTTCTGAAGCTCTGCTGCTCCACGTGCTGCCTTCAGACTAGATGCAGTACAAACGCTGATGAAAGCTATTTCATAGAGCTTAGGTAGCAGACAGATGTAGCTCCCCGGGGTGTTCCCACCCCATCTTGTCTCCAGTGCTTGTCACCACTTCTCTGCTGAGGCTGGTTAGCAGAAGAAAGCACCAAAATCTTCCCTGATATACCAAGATAAGGGCAGCTGCTGGGTGGGGGGGGCTGAGTTACATGGCCAGGCTTCTGCTGAAGCTCACATGCACTGCTCAGCCACCTCAGTTTTGACGCAGGTGGCCTACAGCAAAAGAACAGGGACAAGAGGCTGGGGAAGGAAGGAGCAGCACAAATACAACAGAGGAGTGCCATGTACGAACGTGAGCACCCGCGGGCTCCAGCAGTAACTGTGTTTTTGTCTTAAACTCTCAGGCTGGTGGCACTGAAATACAAACTGGCGGTAACGAAGAAGATTAAGGACCCTTTGTGCAATATGCTGTTACACTCACCCACAGTGAGAGGTGGTCCCCATGCCAGGTAACACCTAAGGAGCTAATAAGGAAACCAGATGAAGTAAAAAACTGGTGGGACAGGAAGATGACCCAGCCCTGGTAGACCCTGTCACTAGTGACAGAGCAAGGACATCCGTCCTCAGAGAGACCCATAATGAAAACAAGGAAAAACCTCTAATAAATTGTTCTACAATTGTTCTACAAAACCTTGTCCACTATGGTGTGTGGGTAGGATTAGGTTCAGAACGTGAAAGGCTGAGTACCCATTTCACCTAGAGAGCAGGAACAGGTTAAAAGCAGACTTCTTGGAAACTTCTTGACCAGAACTATTCATCCACGATCCAGAATACTTCTTTTTTTGGTGAAGGCCATGCAATATCCTGCTGTCCTTGAGACAGGCAGGTTGCTTGCAAAGCTTGATCTCGAATCTGCCAATAAATTGAACATGGATTTCTCTTTTTTAATTCTGCATGCATGTAACTCACCTGGTCACTGAACTGATTTTTAAAAATCACATGCGTTTCTTTCAAGTGAAGGAAATGTTTAAAAAGAAGTATCAGAAAATGAGGCAATTTGACTATCAAATTTACCACATTGGATCCTAGAAAGATAAGAAAGCTGTACTTTCAATTCTGATGTCATTTGCTAATTCAATTCCAAACGCCATTTATGTTTACTCTTTGACAAAAAACTGGAGCAAAACTTTAAATATTCACAATACATACTATTCTCTACATTACTGGTTTTCAAAATAATGTGTATTTTTAGGGATTTATATCTAATTTAGGAAATATGCATAAGCAATCTTCTTGTGCTAAAATAAGCATGCAGAATGCAGGAATTAATCCTTAAAAGCCTACCAAAAGTATGCTGAATTGTCCAAACTTGCAAACAACAGAGTATTACTAGAAATGGAAACATTTTTTGTTACCAAAATCTCTAAAAAGAACATTCTGCCACATGAGACACAGGCAATGAGGATAAATGAGCTGTGTAGCTGGACAGAGTGCACATCTATTCTGGATGGTTATTTTAAATGCGAAACAGACAATTTAGACTAATTTTTCCATGGCATAAATCTATTAGCATTAATAGTGTTTTGACTACTTGTACCAAACTCAATTTTGCCCATATCCTTCAAAGACAGAACCATTTAACTATGGTTTTTAAGGCTGCAAGCTGAACTAGCCGCATTAGGAAGAATAGGTGTATAGGTACAAGTTGTCAGGGGCTTTTTTTTCTGAAAAGGAGGAACAAAGAACTCTCTTGAGTGCCAGAAAAACAGGAACCATGAGAAAGCAAAGGAGGCCAGATGCTTGCAGCCTTCAGCGAGAAACCAACTGCCCATGGCTAGGGCTGAATTGATGAGGGTGAGTGAAGTGACTGTGGTATGTGGTAAAAGAAACAAGGGAGCTGAGAGGAAGAAACAGAAGAGAAGAAAGACTGCTCAGGGAAGGCTGAATGTGTTCAGAGGTAGTGGCCATGCCTGCAGCCCTTGAGGACCAGGATGCCAGTGTAGTGGAGATGAATATCTAGGGAACATGGAAAGGCCCTTCCACTTTGGAACAAGGCCAAGCAGCTCCCAGCCCAGGCTGTGCAACTGGGCATATCCAAGGAAAGTTCTCTATTGAACACAGTAGGGAGGATAAAGTAAGCATAATATGAGTTCTTCCTTCCCCAAGAAGAGGGAGAAAAATTACCCCAAAGCCAGATAACCAGATAACCGAATCTGAAACTTGCTAGGTGCTGCTTTTGGGGTCTGCACCCAACTTCCTAACAGCAGAGGAGAGCCAGGAGGGAGGACTCTCAGAAAGAGGAATGACGGTTTTGAACAAGTATCTTGCAGCTTGACTACAGATCCTTCAAACTGTCATACTGTGACTGGCTGGTTTGGATGCTAATGATTCAGACACTTCTAGGACTTTGTCCTAAATTTTCAGCAGCTTGGTCCAGCCTGTCACAAAATTAAGAATTTGGATTTGTAGCAAAAATATCTGTTAGTGTGGATGAAGATTTCATTTTTAATAAAGGTAACAGAAGACTTTCAGCTAATGAACCCTTCTGGAACAGACCTGCAACAGCCCACTCAGTCACATATTTTTTAGTGGGCAGTATTTCACAGAATCACAGAATGTTTGGGGTTGGAAGGGACCTCTGGAAATCATTTAGTCATTTGCTCCTTAGCAAAAGGACTACAGTCTCTGCAGGGGTTCACTGGAGGCAGCTAGAAACTCTGATGTTTCTTTCAATATAATGTGCTAATAACTCTGACAGATTTTCCCAATTAACTAAAACCATTTCAGGGAACCCAGTGTTAAACTCCCATTTAGGTAGCAGCAATACCAGCTTTCTTCCATCTGCACATTTTTCTAGTCTTCTGAGGAAATGATGTCTGGAATAAGATAAGCACATTAACCATAGTGCTGCTTACTCATTTTTTCTACACCTTTTCCTAGGCATGGCTTCTGTCATAGGAAGCACGACCAGTGATAAAAGACAGTTACAGCACAGCATTTGTCCAAGGTAGTTTTTGGCTGCAATTTTGCTTCCAGCCATATAATCTGCATTCAGACACCTTGCACTGTTTTAAAGCAGACAGAGTGGTTCAAGACTGTGGAACTGGTAAATGGCAGTAGACAGATCTAAAGTATATTGTTTTTAAGAAGCTCCTTGCTCAGAATGAAAAACTACACCAGGTATTCAAGTGTGAGCCAAAATAAATCCATTTTAAAATGATGATGTCTCTCACTGAATAAAAACTGAATGACCATACTCTGACAACAGAGAACAGCCACCTACTTATGGTATACTAGGACAGCAATAAGTGACTCACTCACCCACCTACACTCCAAGGACACCAGGGCCTCATGTCTCTATCACAAAGTTGTCACAACACTGAATTTAGACAAACAGTTTTTCCTACTGCCCACAGTCTGTACAGTACTTACTGCTTGCTCACTTTTCCAGGTCATCAATTCCTAAAATACCTCAAGGTGAAAATGAGTGGGAGTGATATTACAAAAATACTTCCCTTTATTAGTAAGCCTGTACTAATATTTGCTTTAAAACCTGTTTGTTGATAAATGCAAATTAAATACCAGCTCAAAGCTTTATTTTGACCTTCTCCTGGGGTCTTTTGGACTCTTTAATTTGCAGGGCAACCAACAAATCCCACCTAAAGTTTTCTGTGAGGTGAATAAAACCACCACTGGAGAAAAAAAAAAAAGAAGATAACTTTATATAGTGGGAAGAAAGTGGAGAGAAACATCTGGAGCAGAGAGATGATTTCCCAGTTGTGCCACAGTTTGTTGAGGATGTGAAAATGAAGTGCAGCAGTGGCTTTTTTTGTGTGATGGTCAATGAGCTTCAAAGAATATTCTATCTGCAAAAAGATTCAAGGACTGGTTTGTCCAACAAAAGATCAGCGAGTGCTTCCTGAGCTTTCTTTATTCTTTGAGAGGCAGGTACCTGCCAGGAGTTAGCGCACTACCTAATTCTGCTGTGTGTTACATGGATGTGGGAATTAGGGTGAAAGTGGTCTGCAGGTAAGAAAAATTAGTTTCTTTGTTCACTGTGCAGACAAAAAAAATTAGTTAGATGAAGAAGAGAATATAAATGAAAGACATAAAACTCATGGGTTAAACAGAAGTGTGAAAGGACAAAAATTCAGCCTCAGACACTACTTGTACAATAATCAATAAAATATGCCAGGGCCTAGTCTCTGGAGGCTATTAGGACAGTATTATTCACTTTTGAAGTGCTAAACTGTCTCCTTCATAATCCACTCCCAAATATCTGGTACACGTTATGCTCCAAACCATTGTCCAGGCATTGCCTGAAAGACTGGTAGGTGGCAAAACCAAAACAATATTGGGGACCAAAAACTGAGCTAAAAATGAAGCATCCCAGGTGATTATATGCCCATGGTTTATTTCTGCTTTGTTTTTAACCATGGAGGAGTCAAGGAAGACAGAGTTCTGCACCAAGGATTGCATCAGTCAAACTGAGTCACTTGATATTTACATAACATATTCTCATGTAAGCTCCCAGTTTTACAAAAAAAACCCTCAAGGCTTCATGCACACCTGCTAAAAGGTAGGATTTCAGGCCTAGCAGTCAGTGACCACTGTGTCATGACAACAGATGAACCCTCTTTATGAAGCACACTTTACTTTCGGGGTTCTTAGATCCCCACTCAGATGCTGATTCCTCAGTATACCAGCACAAGTGTAACCCCTCAGGCTCACTCTGCATGCACAGCAGAAACAGAAGCTCCTCTGTCCCTCTGATAGAGTGAGACATCTTTTCCATCCCAAATCAGCTCCTCTGTGGTGAATGGTTTCTTACCACTGAACCTGAAAGGTAACTCTTCAGCTCCAGTGGCATTGTCTAAATTGTTGATCATTTCAGTATAAATAGGCACCAGCAGTGGAACTGCAGCTCGAGTCTGGGTGCTTCCTTCCTCTTGCCATCCTCTCCCCTCACTGACATAGCCAGAACTTTGGAAGATGAAGAGGGATTAGGTGGTTTTTCCTGCTTTTAGGCAGAGAACAAATAAGGGCTGTAGTGTCGATTTGGCTGCTGGCCGCCCGGAGGCCTTGGCAGGCGACAAGGCCCGGTGTCCCGGTCAAGGGAAAGGAGAGCACCTGCCCTGTCAGCAGCTGTTGGCTCCCTGCAGGAGACCCACAAGCAGGCAGGCTGCAGCACCGCTGTTGCCGAGCAACGGAGACGCAGTGAAGAGCCGAGGGACCTCTTACTTGTGCTCAGAGTTCCAGCTTTATTGTCCCTCGAAGAAGCAACAAGGTAGCAGAGAAACAAGCTGAAGGGCGAGCGCCAAGGAAAAGGCAAGGGGAGGGGCCCGAAGCCCCTTTTTAAGGGGTACCAAAAAGGGGAGGAACAAGGGGTACAGTCCAATAGGGAATTGATGGGGAATGACAGATGACAAATCAGGGAAGTACAAAGGAGGGACTTACAAATAGAAACCAATCAACAACCGAAGAGAAAAGAACTTTCCAGACCAGATTGCATATGCAACGAAGGTAATGAATAAACATGACAATAGGTAACCAATAGAGAACGGGGAACAGAAGAAGGGTCTGGAAAGGAGGGAGGAGATGTCGCAGGGGCGACACCCAGTGGGTGGCAGCTCTACTCCCCCGACCCGCCCTCCGGGTCGGAGTCATAGGCGGGGAAATCCACCCACTGGATGCTGTCCAGCCCCGAAGTGGGCTGGGCCACCGCAACACTGTAGGATTTGAACTCGTTTGTTCTGTAAATGACAGGTGATGAAAAATAATGATCCTTAAACCCCCAGATACTCAGATTGTGTCATTATTTGAGAATATCAGTTTTCATATTAATACCAAAGCAGGAATTTAGAACTGATTGCATGAAAATAAGTTCCAACACTCCAAATACTAGACAACAAATAAAAAAGACCCAAATGTGCTATTTTTCTTCTGTACATTGGGGGAGCTTAGGGAACAAAAAGATTCACTTTTATATGCCTTGCATTAGCAGTCTGATACAAAACTCCTCATATCTAGGAAATAGGAGAATTATTTTCTAAGGGCAGGCAGGAGGTACCAAAAAGTGTGTGGAGAATGTGACAATAAAGATCAGAGTACACAGAATAAATGGTGGTGAGGTGAAATTCAGAAACTTGGATAAGTTTGAGAGGAATGATAGAGGCCAAAGCAGGAGAGTGAGTGAGGAAGAGGGCAGAGAGCCAAAACCATGGTATGAGTTTAGGAGATATTAACCTCTAGAGTGCAGAAAGCCAAATTTATGCCGAGTGCTGTATGAGGTAGCTTGGTGTTGATAGGCTACATTTGGCTACACAGTGTTCATACTCCAGTTGCACATCAGACTGAGAAAACTCCACTTCTGCTGACAGACCTTGCTGCAGCCCTTTTGAGAAAAAAAAAAGTCATCCTGTAAAAGAGCACTTTTGCTGATATGTCTTAATCCATACTAGGGGGTTCTGCTGGCACAGCTATGCTGGCTGCAGATCACACTTCAGCACTCCCCTGATTGATGCACACACCTTGCAACAGTTTGTCATGCTGCTGGCCAAGGTCTGTGTTAGGAAAAAGAGAGTTAGCAGAGCAGGAAAGAAGGGTCAGAGAGCAGAAGAGCAGAGAGGTTTTCATGTTGTAACCAAGCAGAGAGTAAGTAATAGTGGCTAAAAAATCAGCATATTAAGAATAAACAGAATAAACAGTACTCACCAGGGTATTTGTTTTTTTTAAAAAAAAAGTCTGTTTTTCATTGCTGTGTTAGCTCTCTGGTGTTTTGTTGAAAGAGAATTATAAACTATATCCTTTCTTAATATGAAGATATATTAGCCTGTAAACTTGAAAGGCTTGTGGTTGTTGAATGCATGGGTCTTTAAAAATCATGGGCTAGTGCTTCATTACACATAAAAACTGCTTTATTTTGATCAAAACATTGTGTTGCCATTGCAGTTCTCCTCCACCCTTTAAATTTATTATGCTGGCTGCTCTTCAGATTCCTTCTAACTACTGTTGATACACCACCCTTTCACTGGCATTCCTTCTGGTTTCCCACATTTTATTTATTTAAAACATTAGTTATCTCAAATCCACTGCTTTTCTTTCAAGCAAGGCATAAAGGAGCTTGAGTTGCAGTAGGAAATGATAGCTGTTGCTTTATGAATGTAACGAAATTACTAGAGGCAAGCAATAGCCTATGGAAATCTCTCAGATTACAATATCATCACTACACACAGCAGATTACTACAGCTCTGTACACTCTGCGGAGAGCGGTCCAGTGTGTGTCCACACAGACTGCGTATACATACAGTGGGTGAATGTATGTGTATTTATATTGTGCACATATGGTGGGTGCTGTATTTTATATATATAGCCTATTTATGGTCACTCTCAGTCATGTAGGGATTAGTAGTGTTACCTGATAATATAAAACACAGACAGTAAAAACTTGTTTAAATTAAGGCCAGCAGGGAAGAGCAAGTAGGGAAAGGAAAGAAACATGGATCACTGACACTGCTGACAAAGCAGAAGCAGCAATTTCCCAAGTCAATAAACCAGCACAGCACCATGGAAGCACTGTTATGGGGAACTAGTTGGAAGTTTCAGCTTCTGGACAACAGGGTGGAAGGAATATCAATTTTTTCCACGACTGAGAGTTACTTCCAGATCAGAAGAGAGCACTAATTCTGTTTTTCCAAACACAGCAAAAGCTAGTTGACTATAAAAAACCTCCCCTCCTATTTTAATATACCATCTTATATACAAGTCTATAGATTTAATACTTATTGCATTAGTGAATGCTGAATTAGAAGTCATCTTTCAGCTGTTTCTGTGATATACATTCCCTGATGTCACTGATGCTTACACATACTCTACTGTCATACAGCCTTGACTAGCTATTGCTTGCTATGTGATAGAGAGGTCTACAGAACAGTAAGATCAATCACTACACATGGAGGATTACACCAGGAAATAGACCCAAACAAACCACCAAAAAACAAATAATGAGTCTCTCTGAATGTTTATAGGGTTTTAATCTATTGGGAAATTATAGAGAATTTGTCAGTCGGAATTGGTCTCTCAACCCACTACAGGAGAAGTCAGATCAGATCTATTCTAGCATTGCAGAAACACCTGGTTAGATACTGTTGTTAAAAGGAAGTCTCCACTGAGGTTCATTAGTTTCAGTAGGCCAAAAGTATGAGTTATTCTTATGGTCAGTGGCATATAATATAAACAGAGACAATAAGTTCGATATACATCAGTGTTCTTAAAGTATGCAGCAAACAACTGTATGTTTGGATCTTGGCATTCAGCCATTAATGTGGACACGAGTATTAAAAGCAGGACTAGTCAGAAGCTTGTGTTGCTCTATTACAAGTAATTTTCTACTTTGGGCTATATTATTTTATAGATAGTCTGAACTAGTCCCAAAGCACTGCTTTACTTGAAATATTTTTCAGGATGCAAGTTACTAAAATACTGCATTTGCCAGTTTCTCTGTTGATACTAGCAGACACATTAAGAAGCCTGCAAGCTTCCAGAGCAGCTAGAAGGGCCCCAGCTACCAGGATGAGTGCTGCAGAGTCAGGAATCCCATACATTAGGGCATCCCTTGCCGCCGGGGCAAGCGGAAAAGCAGACTGGGAAAACTCCCCATAAGCAGTATCACAAGACTCCTGACAAACCCAGCAGGTACCACTGAAAATGCTGCCTTAATTTCAGCAAAAGCTCTCCAGGCTACTAGATTTCCAACAAAGCAGTCAGGCTCAATGAACCAGATTTTTTTCCAATCAGTTCTACTTACAGATGAGTTCCCCAAAGGCGGGAAAGTCACCCTTTCACTCTCCTGCTGTTGAGGTTTTTTTTCCCTTTTCTTTTCAAATCTCGTTGTTTACAGCTCATTTACACCATTTTGTACTAAGCCTGGCCATTCTGAGTCAGCTCTAGGCAAGAGACAATCAATCAGTGCTGCCCTAGACCTGCAGTAGACTGAAAGCAGCACTCGCCTTCCCAGAAGGAATAAGAGCCTGCAGCCACTTCTTTTCTCTGCATACCCGGCATCTGAGCTGAATGGAAGTCTTGTTTTGCCGTGCAGAGTCACAAAATCCAGAGGAAAATCTGACTGTAGTGACTAGCCAGCACGAAAATATTGGCTTGCACAACTTTCTCTTCAAGCAATCCTAACAACCAAACAGCAGAAGAGCCCCAGCTTCCCTTTGTTAATTCTCCAGTGAAGGCATAGCTAGCTCTCCTCAGACAAATTCTTGTAAAAACTCATTCAAGCATCTTTAATTAGCTTTTTTGGGCAAAGTTTTTAAGAAATTTAGATATAGTAAAATATAAGCATGATGAGTCATTAAATACCTCTTAATTTGATGAGACACCCAATTTGGCATTCAGGAACAATATCCTGAGACAGTATTTTCTTTTCAGAGAGATGTGAAATATGTTTTGACTCCATGCATACAGGAAATCCCACAGCAGCTCCTGTACGAATAGAATCACATCCAAGTGCTTGGAAAAATTACCAGGATTTAAAAATTACCAGGATTTTAAAAAAATCATTGCTTTAAAAATCATCACTTTAAGAATCGCAATGTTTCCAAAAACATTAACTTAAGTCTTTTTATAGTCTCCTCTTTATTTTCTGCTTCTGGGGTTCCCACATTCAAGTTTTTTCTGACCATATTTTTTGTCTTAGCAAGCTGAGATTGTTGCAAGATCCCATTATGCAAGGATATTCAGTTTTAAGAACAGCAACAAATACTGTGAGACTCACCATGAAATAGCAAGAGTTGGCAGCACCGCAGTAAGGACATTAACTTTTGTTTCCTCACAAACTGCAGTTTCTATAAATAGCATCTGTCTGCTTTTACTCCTGCAGTTAATTACATAGGTTTTCCTGCATTTCCTCTTCTGCAGTGTCCCTGTGTATGAGTATGTTAATCGGTGGGCTGAAGCAGTGCTTACGGATTTCCCCCAGTAAATGCCTTGGAAATGAAAAAAAAGTATTTCTGTGAGTGGGGAGGTTAAGTAGGTAAAGAGCTGTCTCTGATTTCCCACTGCATAAGGGGACAACTTGTCACTGTGTATTATAACTTGTGGCTGGTGTGCCCGGCACAGAGTGGCCACAGGATTTTTACATGGCTGGGGTTTCTCCTGCACGTATCTTGTATTGTGAGTGCCCCATCCAGTTCAACCTTGTCTTTTACAGCGGAGTGTTGGTTGTTCTGCTGTGGACTGGCTTGGGCAAGATATTAAGGGGCAAGTTTACTTTGCCTAGCTTTGGATACCACCAAGGAAACACCTTCCTCTGCACTAATCACTTATGACTTCTACAGTCAGTGGAAAATGATGTGCTTTTTTGAGCATGGGCATCACTGATCCATTTACCTACTGACACATTCTGGGATGTTCTTGGTGTCCTAGAAATGGCAGTCTTTCTCCACCAACTGTGGCAGCATTTTCTCAGTTATTTGAGATTACTAGAGGAAAATTCCAGATCTGAAAGCTCTAAATGCTGATCAATGGCTCTGTATGGCTATTCCTTACATCTCAAATACTACTAGTTATTAAGCATTTGCAAAGTGGTACTTTTCACTAGTACCATGCCTATAAGCTGACTACAGCTACCTGAATGCTTTATGTCTTTAATTTACAGCTGTTGCACACCTTGACTAGTTTTTTATCTAGTTTATTACACAGTAGTACCGATTTCCAAATCCATGGTTCCTGAGGCTTTACAGGAGGCCAGCTGGCTCATTTGCCAGGGGTCTGCATGAAAACAGGGTCATAGAATGGACATGGCTGTTCAGGTGGTGGAGGAAAGGACGTGACAGCCCTCTACTCTCTCAACTGGCTTCTTTCCACACAAGACACCAATCGAAGATGTGTATTCCACAGTGTTGTAGCCTACTTCCCACTCCAGTCCCTTACATGCCAGACACGGCCTCTATGAATCCCTCATCGGGCTGAACAGCTGGGTGTGGGGGAGCAGATCCTGCAACATGTACCTGGCAGGGTACGAGATGCAGGTGCCCTTGGGGCATGGTAGATGAGAAAAACATTTCAGTGAAATGCATGCAGAATGTGAGGTAGGTAGAATTGCTAGGTAGCATTGCTCTTGCTTCCAAAAGGTAGAAGCTGTTCCTCAATAATGTCTTCCCATTGCACTGAAAAGGACCAGCAGGGCTGCTCAGGCCCCGTACAAGATTGACTTCTGTTAGTGCTGCAACACTGAACACGCCTCTTTCTCACATGACTCCTGCTCACCTTGGGACACAAATCTCCCCTCTCTGCCTGTTGAGAAACAAAGGAGTGGGATTTCTCTGGATGTAGACAAGAGTTGTGGTCAATGGCTCTATGTCCAGGTGGAGGTCAGTGATGAGTGGTGTCCCCCAGGGCTCTGTCTTGGGACCAGTGTTCTTCAATATCTTCATCAATTACATGGATAGTGAGATTGAGTCACCAAGGTGACACAAAGCTGAGCAGTGCAGTTTACATGACTGGAGGAAGGGATGCCATCCTGAGGGACATAGAAAACCTTGAGAAGTGGGCCCACAAGAACCACATGAGGTTCAACAAGGCCAAGTGAAAGGTGCTGCATCAGGGTGAGAGCAATCCCAGAGATGAGTACAGACTGGGAGAAATTATTGAAAGCAGCCCTGCAGAGAATGACTTGGGGGTTCTGGTGGAGGAAAAACTGGATGTTCAAGACCAATTTGGATGGGGCCCTGAGCAACCTGTTCTAGTGGGTGGCATCCCTGCCCATGACGGTGAAATTAGAACCAGGTGATCTTTAAGGTCTCTTCCAACCCAAGGCGTTCTGTGATTCTATGAGACTGTTTGTGGTGTATACATATATACATACATATATGCTTCTGCATGTGCATGTGCATGTCTGTGTGCATCTACGTATCTCCTGCAGACTGGAAGGAAATGAGGAATAATGCCATTTTGGCTGCTGTCTTGCCTCATCAAATTCTGGCATTTTCAGCAGGCTGTTCACACTGAAAGCCTCTTGCCTTCTTTCTGCTAGTTCAAAACATGTATGCCTGTCCCCTTTACAGGAAGCCAGATGGGATACGTCTCATCTGCAAAGGGCAGAACAGATTTTGTCTGATGTGTGGTACCATGTCTTTACAGTTATTTTTATAGCTCTTAAAGTCCTCGATTTCGACTAAGGCCTCTGGTGGTGGTGGTTCCATAATATTAAGCATGTTAATATTAAAGTAAGTCCTCTGGAACAAAGCAGAATCACGAGTAATTTGACAGATGTTTCTGGCAATATACAACATGGGAAATATTTATTTTAGGATCATATAAATATTTAAAAAGTGGCCTAGTAAATTAGACTATGTTAAAATTAGATTTGCTTCACTTTCTTATGATAGGAAGAAGCTAATTGTTAAATAATGATAACTCCAAGCTTTCAAAAACCATGACAAGTCAAATCAGGAGTTATTATATCAGTAATGTACTCGGGATCTTTTCTCTATGTCTAGGGTGGTTTTTCATCCTTAGCATTCAGGTGGATGCCAATTTCAAACTGTTCCACGCAACCATCAGGCTAAACACATTTTTCGGTTGATGTTACGATTCTTGCATACTGACAAAACCCCAAGCCATAGAAAATACTTCAAACATAATCAGGGCTGATGACTGAGAACAGGAATAAAACTGGTTATCTGATCTCTAAGCAACCAGCCTGTTCACATAATAATTCAATACCGATTTCAAGCTGTAGCATGCATGTCATCTAAAAGGCCAAGTTAATACAGTATCTTGGGCCAGAAAATCCCATAGTTCCTTCTAGCCTTAAAGGCAGTGTCCTACCTTAAGGCTCAGCTTTCAGTGGCCCAGGCTATCAAAGAGCTCACTAGGTATATTATCAGCATAAGCGATGCTTAGAACATCTCTCCTTTTTCAATGTTAGTATTTGATCTGAAGAAAATGTGCACAGTCGAAGAAAAGAGTCAGCCACTGGGAAAGGCTCTGGAGAGAGCTTGCAATTCAAGAGATATTGGGCGTCAGAGGCTGGATTCAGGTTAATGGCAGGAGAAGTCAGAGAGCAGATACCCAGCAAAATGCAGTGAGACGAAGGATGGTCAGAAACAGCCATGTGACAACAAAGGAAGAACTCTGGACAGGAAGGAGACATCGATGGGTGGCAGGGTTCAATTGGAGCACACAGCAATCCTCAGACATCACTGGGTTTAGTGCTTTGCTCCAATGACCCTGAAAAATAGTAGAATCCACATTTTAGTTCAGGTTATCCAGTAAATCTAGTCTTTGGCTCTTGGCTCCTCAGGCATTTCAGAACAGTTCACTTCTGTTTCTTGAGGGTGATACTTTGTAGGATCCATGCATCACCCAGAGTGATTTAAAGCCAATTTCCTTTCACCTCCTTTCCTCCAGAAGACTCCACAAAAAGGAGATGCAGGTGTACTGCAGTTGACAATAAAAGTAACATATTTGTCCTTTTGTATCCAAAACCTAGACCCAGACTTGTGCATGTGTATTTCGTACCAGTTGAAAGCTGAATTTGCTGCCTGCCTGCCTCTTATTTCCAACCTCACATACTTGGACTGTGTGGGCAGGGAGAGGTCAGATATGAGTTTAGATACAAATATTCATGCTTTCTCAAACCCTTTGTGCACAGTTTTATTTGCAAATGGAAAGGAAGGACTAAATTCTTGGGAGTGTCTACATTGACAAAATTTTTGGCTAGAAAAGCCTAACAAACACTAGATTTTACAGGCTTTTTAAAATAAGGTTAACTCTTGTTTTTATTTATCATGGGTTACATTTCATCAGGTTTTAGTATAAATATCCAGAATACTGTATTCCTCATGTTGACTGCACAGAAAGCAGAGGATGCCACATCCTTTCCTCATGGCACTGCCTTGCAATACTTTAGCTTGCCTGTATTAGTTAAAAAGCAGTTTACCAGCAACAGAGAAAGTCCCAGTCAATGATACGAAAAGAGCTTTTCAGCTCTTAACGAGTGGGGTGTGGCATACTTTCTATTTTTTTTTATAATGAAATTTTCCAAGGGTGGCACTGAACTCTGCCAGTACATACTCAAATACAATTAAACTGCTTTTAAATAAACAATTTAGCAAACAAATGCAGAATTCTTCAGAGTCTCCCACCCAACTGTTTGTTGTCCTTCTGCTGCTATATCTGTTTGTAAAACTCAGCTTATGGGAATTACATAAAAACTTTCACTTCTGTTCAGTATCTTTAAGTTTCTCTCCTGTTACTCTGTTGCAGAAGAAATCTTGTGAATCCTGAGCACTCCAAAACTACGCAAGTAAAACAGGTTTTAAAGTATAGCGGACTGACTTGTAGACCATTTCTTGTAATTGTGGGATTGTAACTGACAATTTTGGGATAGCTGGTGTCACAGGCTTGGCCAATACCACTAGGTGTAAGCACAATTCATCCCAGCTTAGGCTCTCCAAACTTGCACAGGTGTTTTCCTTAAACAAGTAGCTTAAGGGTAGTGTGAGAATTGTCTTTTCTTACCTTGCCTTGAGCACTGTGCTTGAAAGTTTAATGTTACTGTATATCTAATCCTTAATTTACTTTTGGGTACTGTTTGCTGAATATGCAGTGCTAAGCCTGATCTACACACTATTTCTTGATGATTTACACACCATTTTTATGTGGTGGACTCAGTGACTGAGCAACTGGCTTACTTTCCCTCCCAGCACAGGCTCTCACTACTCCACAACGCTGGTGTGTGCACCGTCTTTCCACTCAGATGTGCTATACTCAAGCCATTTGTGAGTCACCTGGCATCGATAAAGATAGGAACAGTTGTGAGGTGATGTGCTTTGACAAGAGAAAGGAACAAAGAATACTGTTGCTTCTCCTCTAATCACCAACCACTGTGTAAACAAGTTGGAGGGCCGTCTAGAGGAAAGATGAAGCCTGAACAGTGCTTCAGCTCCTGGAGGCCTGGGGTGAACCAGAGCCCCACAAAACAGTGGGCTGCAGAGGCTGGCAGGCCAGCGGCAGAAGGTCCAGCAATTCACTTTTTGGAGTACCCACCACTGTCTGCAAGGAGTCCTTGGATGGGTGAAGCTCAGTTCAGGGGAATATTGGACAATGATAAAATGTCCTCCTCATTCCATTTCAGCATTTCCAAAGCACAGGAAAAGGATATTTGTTCATTCCAGCTTACCCTTTGTTAACCCCAAGTGTAAGTAAACAAACAAACAAACCAAAACCACAGAAAACTGAAATTGGGGAGGCTTTTTAAATTTTTCCTTTTTTTTCTCTTAAAATTTCGTACTTTTCCCCTTATCAGCGAAGGAGCACACTTTAAAAAACAAAAAAAAAGACCAATTTTCCCTTTTCCCCTTGCACGAAGTAAAACCTTGTTGTTTCAATATTCCAAGAGCTGAGAAACCCAGGAAATTCCTGCTAAGTTTGAAGTAGCATCAGAAGAGTTGACAGCAGGATTGGTAAAGGGTTTGTGGCTTCACACAGTACCAGTATCAGGTCATGTGCTGAACTAGCACTCACCTAGTGCCTCAGAGCCTGAAAAGGGCTCATAATTAACCGGACACTTTAAAGAGCAATTACAAACATACAGCAAATGGGAGAAGGAAGGATGAAAACACAGCACCACATACAGGCTGTGAGGCTCAGGTAATGGCTTTCACTTCTTGACCTTCATGAAATTTGTCATGGCAGCATCTGAGTTGTGGGACTAGGTACTTTCCCCAGAAGATGCCCCAGTCCTGTCCTGACCTCATTTATGCCTATTTTCTGTGACAACAAGAAACATGATGACAGCTATGAAGGGCTTGCTTCTGTACTCAATATGATCCCACCTTGGGATATCACAGGCTCAGGACCAAGGGTCCCACCACAAAATGCATCTGTGCTACAGTTTAGACACAACCTGGAGTGACCTGTGGCAGCTTTTCATGCTGCCTGAGGAATCCCATATCCAAAGGGTCTGCTCTTAAATCCCAACCTAAAGTGATACTGTAAAGATTCATGTCACACTCAGTAGCAATAATTTAATTAATCTCTTATTATTTTTTCTTTAAATCTCTGCATTTATTTACTACATTCATTTACTTGTGACTTTAGACTAAATCTTTCAGTCTAGATTATCTTCTCATCTGTATTTCTTGTCTATCCGTCATGAGTCATAACTGTATCTTTCTCCAGAAAGTGCAGATCATAAACCACAGAGCAAGAGACTGGCATTTTCCAATCCTTGCTGGAAAGACCTACTCTAACACAAGGGAATAGAAAAATCCACAGAGGCGAACGTGCATTACAGCACACCACTGCCAGGGCGTGTGTTGGGGGTGGCAGTGCCTAATGCTTTCCATCGGAAACTTCATTTTTTTTGTTGCCACCTTTGGGGTTGTCCCAAGCACCATGGCCGCCACCAACAGAGCTGGCATACCAGACAGACGTGAGGAGCCGGGAGATGTTGTCCTCTATCTCCCAGGCTAAGCACAGGGATGGGTATAAACGTGGCACAAGGATTCAGGCAGAAAGTGGAGTGTTTCGCCGTGAGTCAGCTGGTAAAAACTCCCACCAGCTGCTGCTGGGGCACCGTGGATAAAGCGCAGTGCCGATGCTTCAGTGGGAATTTTCACTTTCCTCACTCGAACCTCTTTCCTCTTCCCACACGTAACTAAAAGTCAAAAGCCGCCGATAAAGCGTCCTCCCGGGTCGGTACGCCGGCACGGGACGGCACGGCACGGGACGGGACGGCGCTAGGGGCAGGCTGAGCGCGGAAGGGCCGCTCCCGTTTCCCGCTCCCCCGGCCCTGCCCGCGCCCGGCCACGGCACGGCGGCCCCGCATCCCCCGCGCCCGGGACGGGGAGAGGCCCGCGCGAGGAGGGCTCGGCTCCCCCCCTGCCCACGTCCCCACCCCGGGCCAGGAGGAGGAGGAGAAAGCGAGCGAGGTCCCGGCAGAGCGGCTAGGAGCGGGTTCGAGAGAGCCCTCCTCCCCCCGCCCGCCCCCGGAGGGGAAGAGGAAAGGAGAGCCGTGGCGGGCGGCGGAGGATGATAACTTAGGGCCGTGCCTGGCCGTGGGAGCTGCCCGCGCTGCCCGGGCCAGGACACCGGGGCGGCAGCGATGTCCGAGGGCACGGCAGGAGGAGAGGGAGCGCCCCAGGTGCTGCCGGAGGGGAAGGAGAGGCAGAGGAAGAGGAGGCGGAGGAAGAAGAAGGACAGTAAGACGCGGCTGGTGCGCTCCAGCCTGCTGTTACCTGAGGCCGAGCCGGAGAAGTCCAAGAGGACGGTCCTGGCTTGCAACCGCCTCAAGACCACCAAGTACACGGCATTGTCCTTCCTGCCCAAGAACCTCTTTGAGCAGTTCCACCGCCTGGCCAACGTCTACTTTGTGTTCATCGCCCTCCTCAACTTCGTGCCAGCCGTCAATGCCTTCCAGCCAGAGCTGGCCTTGGCCCCCGTGCTCTTCATCTTGGCCGTCACCGCCATCAAGGACCTGTGGGAGGATTACAGCCGCTACCGCTCCGACAAGGAGATCAACCACATGGAGTGCCTGGTGTACAGCAGGTGAGGCAGGGCGGGTGAGTGCAGGGGACGGCAGCGCCGTGGTGGCAGCCAGCGCTGGGGTCCCGCCAGGCACCAGGTGTTAGGCGAGCGGAGCTGAGGACGCAAGGCAGTGAGCTGGTCCATTGTGGAGGGCTTTGGTTTCCACTTCAAGTGCAAAGAAACCTCCAGTTGCCCATGGAACTGGTGTCTCCCAGCTCTTAACTCAGAACTGCGGGAGTTCATACAGTCCTGCACCTACAGGTGAAAGTGAATCTGCTCTGACTGGTGGAGTCCCACAGTAAATCACTTTATGCAAACACTTCCCCGTGTGAACAGTAAATTACACTCGTGTATAGTTTCTGGCATTAATTTCATTATAGTAATAGGAGAACTCATGCAATCTGCTATTAAATCTTCGATGAGTAAAGGAAGGATAGAGGCCAGAGGCTTCTGAATTTCAGTTAAGTCTGTGAGGTTTCATGGCATGGGAAATTAGCGAGCTCAAACTTTGCCTTTCTAAAGAATGAGGCAGTCTTTCCATTGGACATTTACTTTTAAGCCAATGGTTTTTATTTATCATCTCAATTGTCATCATTCCTTGCGACTTTGCCATTTCCCAGTGCTTGTGATGGAGCATTAGGTCATTTATGTCTCTCAGAATTAGTTTTTCTAATGATCTGGGCAATACATTTAGAGCACTGCCTTGGTATTTGTAAATCAGACTGAAATGACTTTTTGCATCAACATTTATGTGCTTAGAAGCCAGCTTTACAAAATTTTTGTTTTGCTTTCCTCCGCATGCCAGTCATCTCTTAGTAGTCTAAGGCTAAGGTTTCCTGGGGAATGAAAGAATATATTTTCTGAGAAAGCAGATTTTAGTTTCATTCCTGATGCTTCTAAGTCTAACAGAAGTGAAACACGTGCCAAGAAGCTTACAGTCTGATTCCACAGACTGTCTGGGAGGGTCTTCTGGGCTGACGTAAGCACGAGACAGAGAGCAACTCTCCTATTGCAAGAAAGGCGTGTGAAAAAAAATATACTGAAAAAGAACTTGGAAAAGGCTGCATTTCCAACATCAGCATACTCAGCTTGTTATTTCACAAACTGGTGTCATGTAAGAAATCTCACCCAGGGATATTCCTCCACCAGTAGATACGCATGCATGAAAACACAAGTAAAATGGCCTTATTTCTGTAAACTAAACCAAAACCAACCCAGTCAAAACACACACGTAGTTACTGCTAACCTCTGCCTGTGCCTAGTGCCTTGCTTGCCTGTAGTTGTCCTTAACTCTGAACACTTCTGGTGTTGAGGAGGATGGATCGCAGGAGGTCTTGTAAGGGGCTACTCATGCAGGAAGTGAAATAGTGCTAATAAGGATGGTTAATCTAACCTTTTCCAAACAAAATCAGTTTAGAAATAAGCTCTTGTGTCTCCTAGGTTGAAAAGTAATAAGTGCCTGTTGCAGAAGATGTTCAAAATACTAACAAATACCAGTACTGGGATATTAATTCTGGAATGTTTTTCCCCCAGCAGTTTTCCATGTCCCTCTCTGCTGCCAAAAAAGTAGACATGACTATGAGAAAAGGTGTACCTTTGATGTTAATATCACTTGTGGTCTTTTGTGACTCCCAGCTAAGTGCACTGCCCTTTGTGATGCTTGTGCTATTGCAGAGTAAGTCAGAATTGTTCCTTTTACTGCAGAGTTTAGATTGCTGCTGAGTGACACTTACACAGATTAATTTGGGAGTGGTTTTCCTTTGCATTGGCATCAGAGGCACATATTGGCCAAATCCCCGTGGGGCAGCAAACATGGAAGTGTGAGAGCTCTGTCACCTATTCAGGCACAGCTTTCTGGCTGGATGCAGAGCTGAACGGTGTGTGCTTACAGCCCACCACAGAAGCCTGGTCCCCAGCAGCAGCTCACTTATTTTCACCTTCCAGCAGTCCCTAGGGAAAGCTTCCCTCCCACAATTAAAAAATACAGTCAAAACATGTGGTTAGAGTAATTTGCTCACGTGTTTTTAATCTGCCCACTTTTTCTTCTTTTGTAGCTTTTTTTAAACTTCACCAAGTCACCTTTTTAAACACCTTCCAGCTCCAGTGCGAGATGGGACTAGAAACTTGCTACTTCTGCAGATAAGAGCTAAGATTCTTGCTAACTCGAGTGACGGGGTACCAAGATTGAGAGATTTGTATCAAGGTCATTGAAGTTGCTGGGCGTGAGTTCAGAAAAGCTGTTTTCTTAGAAAGGTGTCATGCCAGGAGAAACACAAGGGATTGATCCTGACTTTTACTTTGTTTCCTTAGTCTCTTTGTTTCTGGAAAAATGTTGAAGCACGTCACATAAGGAAGTAATAAATGACAGATTTCTCCTCACACTGATTTAATGCTGATCCCTTATCAGTTTTACTACCTTTTGAGCAAACCAGACTCTGTCTCTCCCTCCCCCTCCTTGCCGCTTCCTTGTGGTAGGGGCAGACTTTGATGCAAATGCTGTCCTCGATAGAAATGCTGCTGTAGGTTAATGAACATAGCTGCAGTCCTGTGTTCCCCTAGGACTGTCAGGGAGCAGTAACTCTTCTCTTGCTGGTCAGTATTTCATAGCTTGGAAAGAGGCCTTCTGCAAGCTGGGATGTATCTGAGTTCCAGGACTCTGTGCTGTGATGGGCTCCCTTTCCTGCCAGCCTCCCACACAGCTGCTAGAGCCACCTGAAACACAGACTACAGTGTTCAAACATACTGCAGCAAAATAACATTGAATTATAACAGTCAGCAAATGGAGACAGGGACTTTTGCTTCAGCAGTAGAGAAAAGCCCTCTGTCTCATGGTCCATGTTGTTTAGCGACAGAGCAAAGATTCAAGTTGGATACTATGTGTTCTGTCATGTATGCTTTTTATGTGTAATCCATACCTGCTTTCCCGGCTGCTGAAGTACCTGTCCTCTGTTAGACACAAGCAGCAATTAGTGATGCAAAATCTACAGGACAGAGAGAATGCAGGGGTAGGCAGCACCTAGGGCAGCTCATCAGGAGCAGGTTCTACACGACCTCAGGAGTGTCCACTGCCTGGTGCTCTGGCACAGCGTACACAGGCAGATCATGTCAAGAACTGGGGGAAAACACTGTTCTCCTGCTATGCTGATTGCTTGACAGCTGGCCTTCTTCCTCCTGCCTGCCCAGTGGACTCAGATGACCCATTCTCATACAGCCACTGTGGAATCAATGACTCTGTGGCTCAGAGTTGGCAACACTTATAAGACAACAAAACAGCAAAGGATGATGCAACCTAAAGTAAGAAGTTGAAGAGAGAAGCAGCTTGTTTTGACAGAAAGAAGGCAGTTTTCATTTAGAAATCCTGGATGTTGTGGGGAGTGGAAAATACCTCAGAAGATTATTGCTTTCTAGAGTCAGATGGAAAGGGAAAAGACCTGATTCTTTGAATAAATTGAAAGAAGCTGTTGAGTTCGAATTGGCAGCTTATGTCAAGGAGTGAAACACACAGGAGAATTGCAGACTTGTGTTGCTCTGTGATGGACTTTGCAGATCTGTCTGTAGGAGCAGGCAGGGTCTCGAGGAAGATTTCTTAGCCAAGAGGAGCTAATAGGGCCTCTCTCCAGAGGCCTTTAGGGCACCTCTCTCATTTGGCAATACAGAGGAAATGAGGCACTTACTTTAGGAGGACAGTTTCACAGGTCACCTAGAATTTCAATTCTGTACAGGTGCTTAAACTAGGAATGCTGGATGACAGCCAAAACTCTTAGTTGATTTAAATGGAGGGAAGTTACAAAGGAATTAGAGCCTAGCCTGCAGAAAATTGTTTTTGCAAACCTGTGATCACCTTAGTCTCCTCTCTTTGTTCCTCTTCCTCATTTCTGTTGCTCAGGGACTGAGGTTGAAGACTGGAGATTACAAATTTGCAATCTTAACAGTGAAATCTGTGTTACTATCTTGGACTTGGGAGGGTGGAAGGGTGACTTTTTTCTTTGCAGTTACTGTCCTCCAGTGCTCACTGGCTCTCATTGGAATTGTGGATCGCACATGTAAATGTCTGCTGTTAAATATTTGACACTAGGGCAGAAGTTTTGATTTCAGTGTGCTGTTACAAACTATGGTATATGTTTACATGACATGTAAATAGAAGATGAATAGCGATAACCGCAGTCACGACAAATAATGGCACTTGTCCATCAGGGAATTACATTTTATTACTGTCTCAAGGCTGTGCTGGTGAAATAATCTCTGCTAATATTTTTCTAGGAGCCATATGTTCAAAACCAAAGGGCTTTGCTTTTTAAATCTACTCTCTAACTCTTGCAGTGTCCATCGAAGAGTATTGCTAAAGAGTGTAATGCCTCTGCATACTGATCAGAGAGTGAAAACTGCTTCTTGTGTCAACCTGTGACTTGGAAAATCCATGACAAATTGAAATTTATGACCACATACTTGTCACCCCTGAGGTGTGGAAAATGTTTAATGGGGCATTCAGACAGCTATCAAAGCAGGCTGTTTTACATTAAATGTTAACTTCTTTCTCCAAAACTGAAGGGGAGGAGAGAACAGAGTTTGATGTGGGCAACATTTCCTATAATTTCAAAAATACGCTCCCTTCTTCCCTTTGTGAACCCACCTCTGAAAGCAATTCCAGCCTTGGAGGAAAAAGATATAGCAGTATTACCAAATCATCACAAAGGCACAGTAGATCCCACTCATGGCCTGAGAAATAGCCAGATGATGACTTGCTTGCAACCACTTCACTTCTTAGGTGCCTTATTTTGCTGGCAACACCAGTCTCTGAGGAATTAGGTTGTGAATATCTCCCCCTACTACCATAGTCAAGAGCAGCTTCCTGTCCCAAAACGTGATGGCAGGTAAGACATTTCTCACTAGAATTAACAAGCTTGTCTCCCTTCCAGAACAGAAATGTCACTAGATGTGATTCAAAAGAAAACTACCTGGGATTACTCAGCTTCCTCTGTGAGTGAATTTCGTGCACTAAAAGCTGAAAGCAGGAAGTAGTGGTCTGAATCTGTTGGTGAAGTCATTGTTCCTTCCTTGAGTTTCAGAAAGATGCATCTCTGTTCATCTTACTGTGTCTTTGTCCTTCACTTCGGTCTGAGCCAGGATGGCGGTGAGTAATCTCAGTGAGCAATGCAGTAGAGGCTCCTCTGTTAGATGGATAGGGAGCAGTTTTATTCTGCAGTAGAGTTTATCCAAGTAGCAAGGGATGTCTGTGCTAATCTTCTGAGATGTAGCCAGCTGGAATGCACAGGAGAACCCATCTCTCTGTCCGACTGTATGTATGCAGTTTATTTGCTACTCAGTGTAGGGTAAATTTTCTAAGTGCCTGAGCTTCTCTACTGGAAAAGAAAAATGCTTGCCTCTTATTACTAAGCTCTTTCATTTGTACTGGATGTCATGAGAGCTGTTGTAGGCTGTTTCACATGCCTCTGGCTGACTGCCAAAGAAGATGCTGTTAATCTCCACTGAAAGACCTGGTGATGTCCCCAAATCAATTTTTGCTGTTACACACCGCACTCCAGAGAGACACCATAATCTCTTGTGCTAAGCAGACCATAGCCCAGAATTATAGGTGGCCACCTTTGTGCAGATTTACTTGCTGTTGTGTGTCTTTATTAACTTGAGACCGTGATTATTGTTAGAGGTGGCCAAAAGAATAACAGCTCTGTTTGATTCTGTCAGAGTGCATTTCCAAAGAAAATACACAAGAGAAAGGAATTGTGTGTACTGTTCAACTCTGCCTGATATTGTGATTCCACCTTCCATGCGTCACTTAGTCAGCAGAACTGAAAACCAGAATTGAAACCCACGACAGCCATGCAAAAATCAATGTTTATGGAACTGCTTACTAGCTAGCATGGCATAACTTAGCCAGGACATTCCTCTCACAAGCGGATCAGTCCTCCAGAAGTAATAAGCAGAGAAAGAAGAAGGGTCCCTGCCACTGGGCGGGACTTTTACAGGTACCTCCTCCAGGTTTACACAACCCTTATGGACGGGCAGGTTGCTTACCTTGACACAGCACCAGGAGAAGTCCAAGTGCCACATCTCCCTGCTGTGTAATCCAGCATGCTTCCAACTTGCAGATACTCTGTGCAAGAGCAGTCTAAGGGGCGCCTCTCCTCTTTCCCTGCAACACCAGGCCTTCTAGGAATGTTGTGCTTTTGTGTATGGACACAGTAAGGTCAATGCAGCTGGGAAGCCAAGTTCACAGCTTCAGGATTACACCCAGTCTGCAGATTTATGCTGTGCAGGCTTGGTTTTAGTAATTGCATGTATTGAAAGCAATTAAGTTCATGAAAAGTAGAACAATTTGTTTCACTTCACATAGTTGTGGAGGTGGCGGAGTTTCCACGGCTTACCTTCAGCCTTAGTGTTCTCACTTTGGGAGTTGTCACTAATGAAGCTGTGGTAGCAGCCAGTCATGTTTGTACCCAGAAGAGACCCACAGCAGAAATGTGATTTGTACCCACCAGCACTGCCTCACTTTGTCTCACCAGAATGTGGAAGCAAGACAGATTATTCATGCACTGGGCCAGGGGGAGTGCATTTCAGTGGATGGTGTAAAGTGAGGAGCCTGCTAAAAGCCAGGACATTTGGCCTCATGGGTCAATTTGTGTACTTATTGGCAGCACCTTCCTCTGTTGCACATCAAACACAAAAACTCACTCGCACCCAAAATTCAGCCACAATGCATACTTGTGAAAGATGCTAGCTTACAGCTTCTAAGCAGGTGCTAGTGATGGTGTGCAGGGGAGAAGAAATACAAAGGAGGAGCTTAAATAGCCCTAATATTGAGATCAGCTGAGAAAATGTACATTTCCAAATGCATCTTTGATTCTGAAAAATTAGAGCAAACATCAGATTTAGTTGGAGATGACCTGCATGTTTCTGAGTGAATTGGTTTAATCTTTGCTGTGTGTACAGGAAGTGGGAATGTAACAGGGTGTTCTGTCCTATGGGCTGCTGGGGATAGCTAACCCTTGGGACCTGGCAAACCACCATCTCATTCTTTGTTCCAACAGGAGCAATGTTTTAACTCTGTTTCAGAACAGTTGCAGGTGAACATCTCTGCCATGGTCAGCCCACATCCTTCAGGCCATGTTGGTTACAGGACAGTCCTGAACTGGCAAGGCGTGCGTTTTAAAGGATGGGAAATATCTTCCATCGCCAGTGATATTTTGTTGTGATTTTATTCTTGTCTGGCCACAATTTCTCTAGAGTGACATGTAGGCCACTCTCTTCAGTTCGGTGGCCAACATTTGCATCATGCCCAGTCATTTAATAAACCCAGACTCTGCTGGAGATTTGTTTTAACAGGCATGGAGGTCACTTGTTTTGCTTTTATGTTCTGGTTGTCTGGAAATACTGACCTACTTCAAGGAAGAGTTTAACTCCTTGACTCACAACTGACTTCAGTTCTTATATATCTGTGCTGCTGCATTAACACTGAGGGTGTGAACAGTATTGCAGAATATTTGGTATTTCTGTATTTTCAATAGAGGTTTTAGTTTCGACTTTTTGAATAAAAAGAGAAAGTCCACTATGAAGTGACAGCTTTTGTAAGCAGAGGTTTTTTATCTTTGTATATTATCTTACGCTTCCTGGGCTTTTTCTGGGTCTCACAGCCATGTACCTATTGCCTCAGCCCCTGTCTGTTCACTTTGCAGTAGCAACCTGAATATGCCTGTTTTGGCCATATTAGCTGATTTTGTGTGTTCACTAGCAAGTCATTGGCAAACTTGTTGTGAAACCTCCCAAAATATTGACGCCAGCACAGGAAGTGCAGAACAGCAGTCAGCCCAATAAATCAGTGAGTATGTTCTCAATATGTACACATGGAATAAGATGCCTCAAAAAATTTGCTGGTGAACAAATTTTAGCAGGCGGATTTAGCAGCCAAACCCTTAGAGATGCGGAAGGTTCATTAACTACATTAGAAAGATGTAATCTTTTTGGGCAAAAGTAGATTATAAGAAATCAAATATAATCCACCTAAGTCTGATCCTGCAGTTGTAGTGCATTATTTTTGCATGGGCCTACACTTAGATTTTGAGGTTTGGATGGTTCCTGTATTTTCTTTTTCTCCCTTTTCTAAAGCTTCATCTTACACCATTTACCAGAATAAAGACATATACTGCCCTTATCTGCATGTTTGAGAGCATGTAGATCTTCCTCCCTTCACTCTCCTAGGTTCCAGTTTTATCAGAGAATCATAGACTGGGGTACCCATCTCCCAACAGAGCCGCTGATTTGCATCTTGACTCTTCTGTAAATGCCAATAGTTGCTTTCCCTGTGAACAGTAGTGAGCCAGTGATTGTAGCTCCCTTGCAAGAAGCCCTCTTAAGTGCTAATTAGGTCCTCTCTGATCTGACAAGGGTATTTCATATAGGAATTTGTAATATTCTTTCTGGAACATGAGGTGAAATTTATTTCATGTGTCTTATAGCTAAAAGGTACATGTCCAGTCTGACCAAATCATCTAAGCTTGTGCCAAAACCGGTGGAAAACACTGAATGGTTTGGGGGAGGAATGGGAGATCTTTCCAGTTTATCTGAGACATTTACCTTAGGTAAGTTTGGGTCAAGAGCTCCTTACCTCTCTCCAGTGATGATACAGGTGAAGCTGAACTAGGTGGCTTGCTTATACAGCTAAGTTCAGGTAAGGTGAATCCCATTAGTAAACTTAGAGGGGATGGATTTTACTTCCTGTCAATAAACATTCCATATGTTTTTTTGACTGTAGAAGAGTAAGTAGCCTATCCTGCTCAATATACTTAATGATTTATTTAAGAACTATTATTTGAGAATCACAGATATGAGTACATTCACCTGTCAGGTGAAGGGGATAACCTAGTATCCACTGTTCCGTCTCCTGCCACGTTCTGCCTTCAGCAATAGCCATTAACTTACTGTTCATACTCGTGAAATGTATTTATATCATCTATCGCAGTGTTGAGAAACAATGTAAGAGATTAGTTGTTGTCAATAAATAACTTTCTTCTTTGAATGACTCATTACATTTCCATTTCTGTGGAGTTTTCCAGACTGTCCTCATAATGTAGGGAATCTTGGTATTTTGGGGGTCTTATTGGTTCTTTAACTTCAGATGCAGCTTTTGGGGATGAGTGTTGAAACATAAGGTAGGAGGTTCCTAGTTCTGTCTTTTGTTTGCCTGGATGTACCTAAATATTAGGTCAGCTAATAAAACCACTTTGCAAGCTGTCTCTAAAATGCAGAGGACAGTTGTGTATTTGACATAATCATGGATGTTACAAGAATGAAAGTGGGGCTTCACTGTCAGGTGTCTCATAAATATCAGATAGGGCTGTTGGGCTTCTGGGTGTTGCCCAGTAGGTTCAGCTGTTCAAACCTGCACGTGATATTGCTAGGTGATCAGGGATCAAATCAGAGGGATCAATGGTTAAGTTATTCTGCTGATTTTGAGTACTGCTGATTGACCCGTGTTACCAATTTCTATGCTTTTTAGAATTTTAGGAATTTTAGTGTCCGTCCATATGGGAGCAGAGGCTCTTGCAGATATGTGTGTAGCCATATAAGAGGTGCAGCATCATAAGATGTCATGCCACTGTTTGCTATCTTCAGAGTCCTAAAATCTGTCCATCTAACTGCAGCATTTGACCCTCTGCTCTTCCTGATCCTTTTAGGCCTAAATGTACTGAATCCTGTCAGGTTTTTCTTACGTGTATCTCTCATTTATTTTCAGTGCAGTTCCCTGCATGTCTGCTTTTTGTGGATCCTGGCTGTGTGTGGAAGCTCCTCTTGCTGTCAGATCCTGTGGAAGCTTTCTAAAATTCAGGCTCAACAGGAAAGGTGTACCACAGCTGAGCCAACTATCAGTCTAGTAGTGCTGATGTTTAATCTGCTACACCCATGTTCCATGAGTCCAGTTTAAAAGTGTGTAATAGTATTTTATGGACTGAACAATCCATGATATATCTTAAATTTGAGGAATACCACTGTGGACTGACATCTGCCAGCTCATGCCACAAAAATGTGTGTGAGACCAGTGAGAGCAATCTGCAAAGAATATTGCAGTATAGGACCCCCAGACTGACAGTGTATCTCTGTATGTAGAGCTAACAAAGCTAGCACTGAAATGTAGTCTAGGTTGGAAACCCAATAACTAGTGGATTTTGTGTGGTTGCAAAGTGTTTGGTTGGTAATGTTGGGTTTTTGTGTGTGTGTATTTGTTTTTTCTTCCAGTTAATAAAAAAGGTAGAAATTATCATTTAATACCCCAGTTTCAAAACTGTTGAAGAATCAGCCTGATCTTTACCAATTTCACTAAAGATAAAACTAATGTGAAACTTAGGTCCAAAATATTTATTTCCTTTTAAACAGAAGTACTGAAGAAAAATCTAGTATGATTAATAGTGTTTTTGAAGCACATACAGTCTCTAGCTTTTAAAGCCTTTGCTCTGCATTTAAGTGTAAGATTTCTCTAAAATTCCCTATGGTTGTTCTAAATTCAATCCTCCTTGGAATGCAGGGAGCAGAAGAGGGGGAGAGTTCCTGAGTTTATTTTCAATGGCATTTGGTTTGGCTTGGAGGATTTTTATAATGCTAATTTGGTCCTTCCATATTAATTCATGTTCTTCCTCTGCTGCTCCTAAATTGGAAACTTTCCATTTTACATCTGGCAGTCTTGTCCTCAGTTGTTTAACCTTTATGCTTTATCACTAGAAATAGCTGTTTTGTGCATGGAATTCAGCTTCTTACTCATAAAAACATTCCCTTCGGCTGTCCTATCTGGCAGCTTCTAGAAAGGTTTTCAGGTTTGGGGTGGTTTTTTGGTTTTGTTTTTTTAACCACAATTTGCATTCACAGAAAGCATGCCTGAATTGACAGTGCTGCACCCTACCAAAAAGTTTTAAGCAAGAAGACTACAAGGCATACTCTTTGCCATTGGTAGGAAGTGTAGAAAGACAACCAAATGTAGAGACAGAAGAGGTTAAGATCTGTGATGCATCGTCCCCGCTAGTTGAGCAGTATTCAAATTAGATGCAAACCTGATTGCTGAACATTTAGGAGCACAGTTCTTACTTTTCCAGTTACTGAGCATACATCCCAGATGCCCAAATCTTCTTTGGGACGTGTCCTCATTGATGTCTAACTCCTTTCCTACCTGTTCTTGTAACTCATGAGTTCCAGTTAGATTCCACAGCAGTTCATTCCACCGAGAGCATAGACAAAATGAAAATACAGTCTGTGAAGGAGAGGTTCCCAGCCAGTGTTTTCTGTAACTTTTATTGCTGTACTACACACCTGTACATAGTTAATGGAAGCTCTAAGGTGGTATGCAAACTCAAATAAGAGGGAAAACCCCAGAAAAATAGGTATGTTTGGTTTTTTTAAGTGTGACTTCCTATGCAGTTAGTTACATGAATGCCAGTTCTTAAAACTCTCAGCTGTAGAAGGTGTGTTTATGCAGCCCTCATTGAGCACGAATCACAGCTGTCCCAGCTGGTGTATCTCATCACCTTCAGAGCCCCATGCAGAGGTGCTTGCTGCTCTGGAAGCAATTTGGGCCATTACTGCTGTCCTGTCTCTTAACAGGGTTTGTCAGCTCAAACACGGCCAAGTTCACATGATTATCACTTTTCTGTGTGTGGATGGGGCACAGCTGGTGGGGGCAGCCCTGCACCCTCCTCTCATTTATTGTCCTTAGACTGATAAAACCCAGTAAGAAAAAATTGTTCAGTAAATGCAGATACAAATTACATGACTGTGCTTAATTCGGGGGGGGTTATTTCAGCTTAACTGTGGCCAAATGTATAGTAAACCATGATTCCCATAACTGGCAGTTAATGCAGCACTGTTTCCTTAATAACTTTGGATCAGAAAGTAAATTGTATGAAATAAAATCATGTCAAAACACTCCTTTTTTTTTTTTTTTAAGACATCTATAGATAATAAGTGCAATTTGCTACATCAGCACAGATCAAATTATCAGGAGACTCATGATTCAGGGTTGAAAAGCAAATGAAACAAGCTGGATATAGGCTTAAGATACTCAAGTGAAGCAGATGTAAGCAAGCGCTACTGCAAGTTTTTATCCTTCTATCATATTTCTGCCATCTGAATTCATTTTTACTGAGAACTTAAGTGAAAAAGCTGCTTTTAAATTCTTAGGAAGGGAGCACAGCATTCTTAGGAGTTTTACGAAGCTTTAAAAAAAGTAGCCTGTTTGTGTCACAGCAGTGTTGGCAGTTCATGTTCCAGAGTAATGTTTACCCTGCAAGAAGTCTGCAGGAGAACTCTATTTGAGCCATGAGTTTTCACCTGGCTTTCAGAAATAAGACACTTCTTGCAAGTCAGACTTTCATTATGATTTACAGGATCACCTCCCATGGCCTTAAACATCACTGGCTTTCATTCTTGATGTCTGTATGCATCTGTCTCTGTTGTTAGGGCAGTCCCTGGTGATTTGTGTGAAGAACTCAAAGGCACATTCATTCCACCCTGCAGGGTCTGTATGGGTGCTGCAGCAGGCTGCTGTGTTGGCTTGGGCTCAGTCCTGCACAGAATGACTCTGATGAGCATCTGTGAGCTGCTCAGTAAGGATTGACAGCCAGCAAGGGGCACGTAACACCTTGTCACAGTCACACTGCTTGGAGAGGAAAGCTCGCTGTACAGCACTCAGTACAAAAGTATCCAACTCGAGTTTCAAGATTATTTTGCACCTCAGAAGACTCTCTGAGCCTGGTTTACATACACTAATCAAGAAGAAATATTGAGATTGCCATGTTTACAGCTGTATATGGCACCATCAAATCAACAGTCCTTGGACTGAGAAAGTATTAAAAATGTGACTGGAGTTTAGTAAGTCTTTAAATGGATACAAGTGGAGTCATAGCTGTTTTTCTGTAAGGAAGCAGAGGGCATTTTGTAAATATCAGTTGGGTGCTTTACAACAGGGTAGGTACAAGAGAAAATGGCCAGGGTGACAGTTTTGCTGTCTTGTCAAGAGAAAGTGTGGCTTCACACGAAGCAAGTTAGCGGTTTGTATGCTGGGACAGATGTCTTATTGCATAGCTGTGCTGTATCAAGAAACCTCTGAGCAGTAGACAGCAAACAGCCGCTTTTGGGGAGCCATGATAAAATAGCAGAGGTAGGTCTTTTTCTGCAGGTGTTCAGAGTCCAGAAACTCATGGCCAAAATAACCAGTGTTTTCATGATACTGAAAATAGGCAACACACAACAGCCAAGAAATTGGAAATCAATGTTTGTCATGTCCTGGGATTATGCTTTGGCCAGCTCAAACTTTTGGTCCTGGTTTTTCATTTCCAGGAGAGGCACTTTACTTCTGAGGTTGTGTTTTGAACTCTCTTGGCACAGAGAGGGCTGATGGTTAACAAAGAGATCAGTCTGCAAGGGTGGTACAGGCAGTCCTTAATTCAACCTGCTAGGAGAAGGAAGAACAGAGACAAACTTCATGCATCAGTAGCACTGACTCTGTCTCCTGTTTCAAGTTATTAAAATAACACTTCAGTGTTTTTTTTAAGAGGCATTTTCCTAAATGCTCTCTAATGCCCATAACAATTTTAGATGCTGGGAAGTAAATATTTTTATGCTACCAGTAGGTTTTTTTTTTGTTTTGTTTTTCCACCACTTGGCAAGCACTGGTATTTGGGGGGGTTTGTATTTTGTTTTGGTTATTCTTCTACAACATTGAGGATGAAGTAGAAATTAGCTTTGCTACCAACACCTTGCAGGTACATATGCACAAAATACTTGAACGTGCCAAAACAAGTTATTTTTTGCATCAGCATTCTTGAGTTTATTTTCTGCTTGCATGTTTTCACAGAGTGCTTCTTCCCAGCTGCTGTGGACAAAACCTTGTGTCTGCAAGGTCGAAAAACCAATGGCTTTTTAGTTAGTACTGTAGAGGTCAGCTCTGGAAGTTGAATAAAAATATGCAAAATTTAATTATTAGAAGGCCACTTAAGGCCAGTGTTAAGATAAGTTAAAAAATAAGGAAAAGACAAATGTGGTTCCAGCCTCTAATATCAGAACATTTAATTCTTAGTGCTTTATAACTGGGTCTTGAAATGAGCCCTGGGAGTAAACTAGGGCTCTGTGATTTTGATTTATATCCAACCCTTGATTTCTTTTTTGATGCACACTTTTCTATATCATGACAGACTAATTTCACTTCACAAGCACATGAACTCTCCTTGCAGCAAGATGTCAACATCACCTGTATGAGAAAATCAGCAGTCCCAAGGCAAGCTATATCCTCCCCCCTAGTTAGGGCTTCAAGGGTACCAGTGAATGAAGATGTCCTTACTGTTTCTTTCCTGTTGATCCAGAACAGTTTTAAGTAACCCATTTGTGCAAGAGATGTGTTCCCTCCTTCCGCTTTTTTCCTTTTCTTGTTTGGTCTAGTATCTCACTGAATTGCTGAACGGATTTGGCAGTCATTTTGGGAAAGAGGACAGTGTTGAATCTTAAAGACACAGGGAGTCAGCAGGTCTCCACTTGGGTCTTCAAAAGGGTCTTGAGCAAGTTGCTCTCTGTGTGTCAGTCGTAGTCCTCAAAATGGGAAAACCATGATTTATTTAATAGAGTTTTTGCAGTTTGAGCCAGGACTTTTAGAAGAGGTCTTTGTGGTGATTTGATTCCCCTTAAAACTTAATGGGAGTTCAGTGGTTTGATTTTCTCATTTCAGCAATATTCAAATCAGCTATCTTACATGAAAAAGTTTAATTTTTTTCTTGTATTTTTGGGTTATTAGTGATCTGATTTCACCACCTTTTCATATGGAGTAGCAAATAGGTTACAGGAAAACTACTGTTTCAGTTATAAAGAAATCTATATCTACCATCTGTAAGGGCCTAATGAGTCCCAACACTACTGTGGTAAATGGATTATCATTGTACTTCTCCCACAATCCTCAGGGAAACTCTGAAATAAAAAAGATTTTAAAAGGGCATTGTCAGGCACCCCAGTAAAAAAAGGTGGGCATTTAGTTAAGACAAAGCAAAACATCTGGAAGTCCCACGTGCAGAAATAACCACTTCAGAAATGCCTCTTTACTGAAGAAATGTTGCTGTACAATAACAGTTGCCAGCTTGTAGAGATGGAACACTTTGGAAGTAGAGGTGCAATTCAGAATAAAATTGTACATACAGTAACAAATTAGAGGCAGAAAAAGAGAATATTTCAAGTTCTCCATCATGTTCCTTAGCTACAAATAATCCTGTAAAATATTTGTTCCAAAGGTCAAATAAAAAAAGACTTCAAAGCAAAAAAGGGTAATACTGAAACTGTCTCTAGAAGGTTTATTCTGAAAATATTTCAGGAGGTGAGAAACCTTTCTCATGCAATAGTCTTACAGGTTTTAACTGTAGGCAGTGAGGAGTTCTGCAAACACCTGGGCATGAAGATCACTTGTGTCATCAGGCTGAAAACGAGCGGGGTGGTTTTGGAAAAGTTGTTAGAAGAAAGTGCTGATAAGCAAGGGGAACATTAAGCCAAATTCAGTGCTCACTTACCTTGCCTAGGATTGGACTATGCAACAGTTTTAAATTCAGAGATTTAGATTGGATATTAAGATGAGATTCTTTTAGGGTGGTGAGGCACTGGAACAGGTTGCCCAGAGATCCTGTAGTTGTCCCGTCCCTGGAAGTGTTCAAGGCCAGATTGGATGGGGTTTGAGCAACCTGGTTCAGTTGAAGGCACCCCTGCCCATGGTTGAGAGGTTGGACTAGATAGTCTTTGAAGACCACTTCCAGTCTAAACCATTCTCTAATTATATGTAGCAAAATAAAGGACTTGCACATGAATATCTGCTCAGAGGGAAAGCTAGGATTCTCGGTGAGATTAAGGCATAAATTAGCCTCTGTACCCACCAGCCAAACTTTGTTTATACTGTTGCTTGGTGTTCTCTGAAACCATTTGGATCAACATGAGATTTCTCTTGCAAGTCTGAAGCCATTTGGATATTAGGCATCCAGTCCCACTAAACTCATAGTCCTGCACACTATCCTGGGCAAAAAGATGGGCATCTCCATCTGCTGGTCCTATCCATCTTCTACTAAGAAGAATCACCCACCAAAGGTGTCCTCCCCCGTCTTGCCATCTGCTATGGAGACATCTAAGCAAGTAGGGCAGATGAGGTCCCTCACACGTGGAGAGCTTGAATAAGGTGGAATGAAAACCTCGTGTCACAAGGGGAGTAGATGTGGATGTGCATGTATAAAGGTGGTCTTAACAGGACAGTATTTTACCTTTATACTGATGATTAGAAAATTGAATCATACTAACAGACCCATGCCCTGTTTGTTGTAAATATCAAACTTTGTTACCAGATTTAACCTAAATGTTAGCAAGTTTTAGGCCTAATTAGTGCTGTTCTATTGCTTTATACAAGCTGGGATATGCTCTCTCTGAAGCAGCTCTTCTCAAGTAGGTGCAAGTATCACTAAGGTGCTTTTCAGTACCGAATCCCATGCTCCATTATGGGCCAAATTTTGTCTCATCTCCTGTAATTTTGTTAGTGTACCTGCTGTTTTTCTAGCAATTGTCATGCTTCATTTTTAACTGGAGAGACTTCACTTTTTCTGTCAAGTGTGATTGAAGCTAGCAAACCAAGCAGCGAGTCCAGACCCCAGCAATCCCCAGCCTGCGTCAGCATGGTGCCAAGGGAGTCCTCCAGTGTCAACCTTGTGTTACTAGTAGATGGAGCCTTTCTGCCCATGTACCTCTGCCACCATTGGCACTGAAGAAACACAGGCTTTCAAAAGCTGTGAGCGTATCTGACTCCTACCCAGGCCTATAGAAGGGCTTTGGACTATAACAGTTCAGGTATACAAGTACTCAAATGCTGGGACTCGGCAGTATGAGAGTCTGTTCCTGTTCCCAGCTCTGACAGTCAGCCTGTGTGCTCTTGGGCATCTCCTGAAATGCACCCAGCAGTAATTTTCCACCTGCATCTACAAATCCCAGGAGATGCGGGAGGCATTACGCATAGGTTCTGTGAAAGATAAAAACAAGCTTATTGTCACTAGGCTTAAAGTGCTGGATCTGTACTTCACGAGAAAAATGCTTGCACATAAAAAGTAAGAGAAATCACAGAAACTTCTGCTATCACTTACGCAAAGTAAAATGGTAAATTTCCTGCTGTCTTGTGTTTGGGACTGCAACTGCTTCCAGTTTTGGGACTGAACACTGCAGAGACTATGAGACAGTCTCATTTGATGCTATCCAGTTCAGCTGTTTTGATTCATCTCAGCTAAGTTGCTGCCCCAGCACCCTTTTGGGCAATTTTGGAACACTGCAAATATAACAAGGGGATAGAATTTAATTTAGTTCATTCTACTGGAAAAAAACCCCTGTACTCAATCATTCTGTTATCACACCTACTGCTCTCATGCCATTGTTTATTTCCAGATAGGGCAGTGTTGATCAAAAGAGGTTTTGGGTGTTTCTTCGGGGTGAGAAGCTGTAAGCTTATTCTATAAATACAACCTAAGCTGATTTGCACATTTTCTTTAAGGAGGGCTGTGTGGCATGCCTCAAATAGAGAGATCTTTACTCAACAGGTAAGGGTGATGAGTTAAACCTCTTTCCTACAGAGAGTACTTAATTCCTTTTTCTTGGGGGAAAAAAAAAGCCGAACAAACAAGTAAACAGAAAATGGAAGTGTTCCAAATATCTGTAAAAGTTTTGTTTTCACACTGTGCTTCAATCTCATTACAGTTTTTGAGGAGTAATAGTGGTAGTCAGACATTCCTTGGATGTGAAGTGATTAGGGTGCGAATTGCTGTAGAAAAGCACTATTTCCAGTAATAACACAGCAGGTATTTTGAAAGAAAGCTGCTTTAACCTTTCAGATTGCAGAGGCATCCCAGTAATTCTAAGAATCACAATCAACAAATGCCTAATTTCACTACTGCTTTCCTAATTAAGAGGGGAAAATGGTGTAAGGAAGCTGAATTTTGAAAGACATTCTCCTACAAATTAGCAGTTTCCTATTTCTGATCTATCACTAGGAATAAAGTCATTTACATATAGTTTCAAGACCTCCATGCTGGATCATAGCATGTTGCTAGCAGTGATGGGCATGTCAGGTACAAAAACCTATGTTTTGATCAAAGCCAAAAAAATACAAAGGCAGTGCATCATGGAAAACAGATTACAGTTAGTGATGACAAGATAATTGTTGTCTGATAATTAAGTTGTCTTCAAGACACGGGATGCAACTTTTTAAAAAGATTTCTGCATCATTTGCTGTTTGGTGCAGAAAATTTTGTCTTAAAGATTTCATCTGAATGCAAATTCTTTTGAAATCATCCTGATGATACAATGAAAAACTTGCACGTTGTTTTCTGTCTGAACTTTGTTTAGATTTGGGTCTTAACCAGTGAACCTTGTTCTTTCCTCGCCTCTTCTCCTCCCTCAGAAAGCCTTGCGCTGAGTAGCTCTTACCAAATTTTGATCAGGTCATTTCTTGTCCTTTCTTAATTAATTAAATTGACCTGCGGTATAGAAACTCAGTATTATCCCCATTATTCACAAAGTCAAGGTGCAGTTAGATTTTCCTCCTACATAGGCACATATTGTCTATTCAGATTACAAAGCAAAGTTCTTCATTTAACTCTTAATCTATTCTTGGCAACCCAAATTATGAATACTGGCAAAAGAATCTAGAGGCTTGTCCTGCTTGGACTAAACAGCACAAGTCTGAGTCTTTCTAATGGATGCAGGATTAGTTTCCTCTTTTTACATGGTAAAATTGTAAGCATCAGAAGTAATGCAAACAGTTAAAGTAAATTATTCTATTTGTCATATTTTAAAACCATAGATTATACATTACTTTCCACAGTATTCTGTTTTTCACTACTGTATTTTGCCTAATAGCCAATCATCTATTAATGTAGGGGGAAATTTGCAGTGTCAGACATTGTGCAAGATATTCTGAGCACATTCCCACCACTCATCCTAGCATAGGAGCGTAGGGGTTAGTTCAGAGACTTTTGCTTCACAGAAATCTGAATGCAGCAGAGATCTGCTCCAAAGCACACAGAAATCACTGTGGAAAACCTCAGTGACTTCAGTGAGTTTAGGATAAAGCACTGGAATTTCCTGAAAGGAAAATAAATGGCAAATATTTCTAATTGTAAGTAATTTTAAAGCAGACTACTTTGTTCTCCAAAGTCACTTTTAAGGAGCTGCTAGAGACCAAGAAAATGTATAATTTGATTAGTTTGATGTCTAGGATTTTTTTTTCCTGCTTACTCTTTTTAGTTGATGGAAAAAAAAATTTTTCTCTTACAAGCTTACCCCTGATTGATCACAGATAAATTAAAGAGCTTTGATGTGGCCAGCAAAGCATACTTACTGATCTAATAACAAATAAAAATGTTTTTGGAAAAAAAGCTCTTGGGCGTATACTGAAATTACATGTTTGTTTTTCTCCCCTCTTTTGAATAATAAAAAAATTAGACCTTTTTTTTTTTTAGGAATGTTTCCTCAAGCTGAGTGTTCTGATTCAGCTATGCACACACTCTATAGCAGAAAGGATAAACAAGTACAGCTTTGTACTTAGTCCAGAACAAGAAAACCTACATTAAAAACTGTTTTCATAAAAGCCACTAAGAACTTAACCTGTCTTAGGTTGCTCTCACTTGGCTTTTCTTGCATGCAAGGCTTACTGATAACAGGCCTATTTCCTCTTATAGTTCCCAGTTTTAGGTAAGAATATATAGAGATTAGTAAATTCTCTTGTTTGTCCTAAAATTCAAGGGTAAGTGATCAAATTTACATTCCTTAGGTTTTTGTTAGGCTTTCTTCTTTAGAGGGAGGAGCGGTGAATTGCAGCAATGCCTGTTGATAAGCTCCTAGGTGCTCTTTTAGCTGAGCATTTTAAAATTGCTGGTGCTCAGCATACCAAAAAATGAGGTACTGGAAAGTCATAGGTGTCAGTGCCTTACCGAGCTCAGTGGGGACAGAAACTTGCCAGCCAGTAGGAGCCCAGGGCTGCCTAGGGTTCACTGTAATGTCAGGGTCTTCATTTTCAGAAACTGTTACTGTGTGGCTGAGGTGGAACTGGCTCATGACACCCTGTCCGTGCTACCTGTCAAATAACCTCCTTCATGAGGGCACCACGCTCTGCCTTGAAGTGCCTGTGCTGCTTGTGCAGAGCACTGCTGTGAGAAGGATCCCCTCCTGTACCTTCCTCCAGTGCTCAGAAATCCCATTCTTTACAGCTTGAGTTTTTTCATGGACACTTTTATACTTACTTGGTCTTGTCCAGGGATTTACCCCCGCATGGTAAAACACCCATTCTCTTCCTCTCAAATTTGCTCTGATGGGAGTAATCGAGCGACTCACTTGGCTTTGTTTTGTTCCCCAAGAAAACCAAACATAGTTAGTGGAAAAGAAATGTTTCTTTGATTTCCTTTTAGATCATTACAAAAGCTCAAAACGAAACCAGAAGCTTTCTGATGAACACAGAATGATCACTAAAAAACTTGAAGTTGTTCTTCATTGTGGATGAAGGCCATGTTCATTCAAGGCTAGGTTGGATGGGGCCCTGAGCAACCTGATGTAGTGAATGGCATCCCTGCCCATGGCCGGGGGCTTGGAACTAGTTGATCTTTAAGGTCCCTTCCAACCCAAATCATTCTATGATTCTGTGAGAAACTAAAACCATTAAGGAACAGAAATTTGAAACAAAAAAAACCAGAAAAGTATCCTACCTGTGAAATGACAATTTGTCTGCCATCAGGCACCTTTAAGATTCCCAGTGTACTGTGAAATAGCCTTCTCTTCAATTTTTTGTTCTTAGGTAATCACTGTTGATCTTCTCTAAAAGTTGCATACCTGTCCTCTGGACTCTCTAACCCTAATTTTTTGCTGACCTCTTTCTCCTCCTACACCCTGGGCCCTGTGTATATACAGCAGGGCCTTGTAGCCTCAAAATATTGCTCCTGTCCCGGTCTTTGACACAACAGCTTTCTGGAGCACTGGGCTTTGCAAGGATAAGGCCTCTCTAATATTCAGTTTGTAGTAAATTATCAGCTGTTTTTGAAAATGCAAACTCCTGCCTTCCAGTGTTCAAGTTCCATTTGGAGAATTTCAGGTTTAATTTGATCCAGTTGTCATTTTTGTAGGGGAAATAGCTTATCTGTGTGCTGAATGAACAGTGGCTGGTTTTATTGAAAACTAGAAGCCCAAGTGGGTTTTTTTTTTATTTTGGTGTTCCTTTTTTTTTAATCCCCTGAAGCTATCTAGTTGATTTCTGTTGTGGCTGACTCCAGAACTCCTAATGAAAACCAGAACAGAACAAAGTTTTTGGGAGACACATAAACCTAATATTAGTTTGGAAGGAGTAAATATTTATCCAGGCAGAAGGAGATGACTTATTTAAAGACTGACCTAATTTATTATTTAGGAAAACCACCTTTCTGTATCCACCCTGCAGCCAAGAATTGTCCTTTTTTTTTTTTTCCCCTAGGGAGTATTTTAGTTTAAGAAATGAACCACACAACCCAGAATATATTGGCAGGGGCAGTCTCCCAGAATGGAACTACTCATTAAACTCATTTATCCTCCTAACAGAGCATTCTGAGTGTGTTGCAGTGCATTAGGGACAAAGCTGGATCACTGAAAGGTCACAGCTCTCAAAGCCAGTAGCTGTAGTGGAAGTCACTCTGGTCAGGGTTGGGTTAGTACAAACCTTAGTACAGGTTTGTACTAACAATTTCAGAGATGCTTGTCCATGACAGACATCGTCACTCAGCATTTCTATTCAGCACCTCATTTTTAAGCTACATGCCAAGTAAACCTCCAGAAAAATAAGTCTTGGAGAACATGGAGGGGTCAGGGCGGTTGTTTTTGTTTTCCTCATGTCATACTCAGTTAGGGTAAAATACTGGATGAGGCAGAGTATCATAAACAGGTAGAGTTTCTTATTTGAGGCTGATTGTTTGGTTTTGTTTTTAGGGTTTTTTTTAATCCTGTGCAGACTAGTAACAATAAGGAGCATTCCGTATTTGCTGGTAGTAATTGAGGTGTTGGATAGTTTGTGGTCCTAGCTTAGTGGGCAGTGGACAGGCCACCACAATTACTGGAAACTGTGATGCTTTCTCAGCCAAAAGGGCTTGCACAGGCTCGAAGAAAGAATTGCTTTCCTCCAGCAGAAACATCCTCTGTGACATAAAGCAGAGGACAGCAGTGTGGTTACACATCCTGTTCTAGTTGCAGCTGAGCACTGCAGATCTGGTTGCCCCCAGGACCCCCTTCCACTCCCTCAGCTACTCAGTTTAACTGCTTTTAAGGTCTCTTCCTAGCATAGTTCAGTCAAAATGATCAGATGAACTCCAGCACTTCTAAAAGTGGGATTTTCTTTTTCTGACTGACGACCTAAGAAGCAGCAGTTGTTCCAGCAATTGGAGTGATGATCAGTCACATCTTACAGGAAGGCAGTGGTGAGCTGTCTGTGGTGAGCTGCAGAGGGTAACCATTCAACTTGGCCCAGTTGTACTCAAGAGGAGGCAGAGCCCTATCTTCGTAAAGCAGCACAAGGAAAATATGAAGTTCCACTGCCTCTGTTGTGCTGGTGCTTGGGATGAGCCATGGGGCTATCCAGCCCTTCCCTTTCTCGAGTGTGAATAAAGTAAGTTTCTATCAACCTGTGTGGGTGTTGTGCTGCGTGAGCACAATAGCAGTCCTGATCTAGTAGCCCTACTCTAGTAGTTTATATTTGTGTATTTTCTGCCCAGATACGGCAGATGGGCATCTGAATGGATTTTCATTCTTTTGCTCTGTCTGTGCCTCTTTGTACCACGCTTAAAATGCCTTCCCTCTTTCACTTAACAGCTCCCAGTTATTTGTAAGGTTATCACACCTCTGCAAATTATTTGAATGCACTGTGCAACATACTTAGTTATTTTTATATTTCCTAATAAAGATCTTTCCATGTTTGTGTTCTCTGAACTCTGCTCAGATTCTCATCCCTTTCATTCCAGGAACTGCTGAGGTCCCTGGCAGTATTTCAAACTGCAGAGCAGTCAGAGGAGTAGAAAACCCTGCTATGATGGAATAATCTGTGTGTTTAGCTACAAGTTGTGCTGACCTTCAAGTGTTGCATTTGAAGGTAGCATTGCCATCCACACGCTGATCTGGTGTGAGTGGCAGTCATGCTTTCGTGTGTTCTTACATCCTAATCGCTGTGTCATCTACACCTGTGACATGACGAGCGGATATCATAGCCCTCTTCCCGCCATGGTCTGCAAGTCCATGCGTATGTGTTGTATTTAGGAGATTATTTCATTTCTTCTTCATATGCGTAATTTTCAGAGGGTTTTCAGGAGAGAGGTTCTTCAGAGCTGATTAAAGCGATAAGAAGTCTTGTACTTAACTGAGCATCTTGCATCTCTCTGCAAGCACTGAATTAAGAATCCCTCTCTGAAATGGGAGAGCTGAAATGAGAGAGCTGTCTTAAAACCTGACTCAATACAGCCTAGTGCTAATAAAACCATCAGTTTAATTTAACATGGCTATGCCTGTGTAATAAAGCAGGTAGAAGATAACTTACCTCGGTAGGTCCTGTACTCTGTATTTGATAGGTCTAGTTTACCATGATGCATGCACTGCCTACAGATCATTAGCTTTAATGGTGACTAAAACTGGAGTTAGCAAGCACTCTTCTGTGACTCTCTACTGCATGTGCTGTCATTTATTATTAACCTGTGTCAACAGCCCTTCCAGTAATTTATAAGCCATATTACACTGCTCCTTACACCTAATGCTATTAAAAGTAACATTTTCAGAAAGCTTCTGTGAAATACTGTATTGATGACAGCGCTTAGTCAGACTTTTATGTGCTCTCTTTTCTTCTTGTACTTTTAAGCTTTTGGAAATGCAATCACATTTAGAATTACATCTTTGTAGGTGTTTTTCTGCAGCTGTTTATTGCCAGAGAGGTCAGCCAAAAATCTGCAATTATCATCAGTGAAAATTTTGACGTGAAACTCTTTGAGAAGTCTGTGATCCTTTTGATGTTGTTATTCATTCTGACATATAATGTATTTCTTCATGTATTATACCATCACCCTAAAAATATGATTGCAAGTTTTGAAGCTCATAGTACACAAATCTTTTTTAAACTAAAAAAACCCAACTGAACCCAAAATGAAAAAAGTGAAGATTTTGAGTGTATCTGTATACTCTATTACACTGGTAACAAAATCTAGAGTCACATCTCTCATCATGTCAATTCAATTAATACATGTCACTTTGACCACCGTAATTCACGTCTTTACATAAACTTCAGTTTCTCAGAAACTGCAACAAAATGGTTTTTTTCATTAAAAATTGGCCGGACACTATCAAATAATAATCAGTACAATACAATCAGTAGTTTTATTCACAGGGATTTACTAGTCTGTCCAAAGACATACATGGTAAGCTTGGTAAGTTACCTGCTTTAGGCACAGAGTTGAATGAGACATGTTAGCAGTTAAAATAGTCACAGTCTGCAGACAATTATATTTTTTCTCATTTTTCCACTAAACTATTAAAAAAAAAAGCATATGATTCTGCTTGAAGAAAGGATTACATATCTTTATATAAAAAGGAGACATAGTTTTTAAGTGTAAAGAAATCAGAGAATTCACCTCCATAGATTGTAGTCATTATTATTGAACTTTGGTTAATTTCTTAGATTTGGTCAAAGTAATTGATTAACCTCAGAGGAATACCTTCTTGAATTTTCTGATCTATGTGCAGTAGGTTTTGTTAGTCTAGGAATAATAGATTTAGTGATACTTAGAGATGGTATTCCATCCTCTATTGAAATACAGACATTCTGTCTATCAGGAGGCCTTAAGACAAGTTTCCATTAAAAGCAAAATGACAGCAAGGTCATTAAAATATCCCAGGTTTTTTTTGGACAGGGACATCTGCCACCTGAGGAGAATATGCAAACCAGTTTCCTACTTCTGCAGATTTGTTTAAAGTGAGATTACATGATTTTAAAATACTTTGTTCCAGTGTTTTATGATCTGGCAACTTTGATTGTTTTCTACTATTTCATACGTTTCTTGGCTTTAGAAAACAAGGTGTCATATTTGTTCATTTTCTCTGGATTTCAGCTGATGATGGTTTTAGCCTCATGCCAAGCACGACTTGTTTTGGTTTAGGCTAACCAGTTCTAGCCACGGTCTGTCGCTACTTTGACACTTCTGTAGCTGGTAGATGCTGGAATTTGGCTAAGGCTCTCTCAGCTTTAGCGCTTTGCTGGACAGATTCAGTCTGTGATAAACATAGGACTGCCAGAGTCCCGCACCCATATTTAAAACCTTTCATTTTTAAGCAGCTACTGTGCATGCTAGCACAAATAAATTATCACTTGATACGAACAGGTTTTGCAGTCCAGTCTGGGCTTGTGTGGCTTGAAACGTCATGTAATGCTTTGCTGGGGAATTACTGAGTTCAGCCTGAGTGCCAAGTACCTTAGTCCAGCTAAATACTGGGTAACTTTCTGGGTAGCTGTCAGCTGATAGAGCTCTGCTGAGCTCAGCACTGAAATTCGAGGTGGTTAAGCTGAGTACAGAACATTCACTCCACTGCAAGGTTAAATCACTTGAGGCTTTCTGACTCAAAGATAGTTATCAGTATGTGCACATGAAAAGATGAAATATTTTCACAGAAAATTGGTATCCTGCTGGATTCCTGCTTTCCCATATGCTGCCAAGATTTACTTACCTCTCTGTTCAGGATTGAAAAAGACACAGAGACTACTGTATCTGAGTTGACCAGCTAGAATGATAAAGCCTCATCTTGTTCTTGATTGCTGGATTTCTTTACATAAAATTTGTTCTAATAAGAAATAGTCTACTGATGAACCGTATTAATTATAAAATCCCAGTCCATGGATTATATCATTTTACCTCTATCCTTCAGTAAGACTTTTTAGTCTCACCATCCTCAGCTTCCAGATTGACTAAAAATAAATTCAAATTCATTCTAAATCAAAGCAGGAAAAATGGATCTATAAAGTTTCTGTAATGTTTCCCAATTGAACTGATGTGGAAGCGAAGTGTGATTGGTAACGAAGTATAATAGGATTTATCGTACATATTGGGTATACACAATTATTCCTGTTTCCTTTAGTTTTATATGTCATGAAATGTACAGAACTAAAGATGCTTTGCCGTGTGAACTAAGGCTGGCTATGAAAGACACAAATAGAGAACTATCTCTTTTACCTTCCTGTGTTTCTTGGGAGTAACTGAGCAAGTCTCTCTGCTCAGAGGTGGATCTTTTGCAACATCGAGAGTTGCAAAGTACATTTTGCTTTAGCGTCTCTCTGAAAACTAGTATGCCCTGTGTATGAGACGGAATATGAATAGTCCATTGAGATTATCTTTAATGTCTCCTGTCGGCTTGGCTGAAAGTCACTTCAGAAGTGCAGCCCTCAACATATATTCAGGATGTGAATTTATTTCACAGTCTACATCTCTGCCATGGCCCACAAACTGGTAGGGTCTCAAAAACTAACGCGGCAGATCCAGAAGACAGAGCTGCGCAGTACTGCCCTGTTTTGCAGGCTTAGCAATAAAGCTTTGAAGTCCCCAGCAAAAGTAGAGTCACAGAGATAACAATCTTTTTGTTACTCACCAGCCTTAGTTTCTCCCCGCTTTCAAATTGGACTAAATTTTTCCTAAACCGGAACTTCTGTAATCTTGCCTAAGTTAAATGCTTTCCTTAATAACCCTTCCTCTATGTTTTCAAGTGGCCAGTAGTTCCCTTTCTCTGCTTTTAACCTTCTTTACACTTTCCTCCACATATACCTCGCACTTTCCTCTTTTGTGTGGATCTCATGTACCTCTTCTCAATTCTCATACACTTCTCATTTTTCTGTTCCCATTTAGCAGACTCTTCTGCTGTCTGTCTCTTCATCAGTGTCTGAGACATATGTGTAAAATCAGAGTTCTCCTAAAAGGATATCAATCCATCCTGGAAGGGATCTGCTTATTGACGCAAAGATGGGAAGAAAGGAGAGAAATTCTTCATTCTTCCTAGTCAAAAAATCATTTATAGACTAGCAAATATTGGGTTAGAAGCCCTCTTTTAGTCTGAATTGAAAAGCAGTTGCATTGTAACTGCTGGTTTGATTCCACAGGTCCCTTTCCCAAATGTGGCTTTATTGCACAAAGTATCAAATGGAGTTTCTTGTAGGACTCCCATTTGGTGCTGCCTCAGAGTAACAAACATTACAAACCATGCATTACAAACCATGGTCTGGTCTTCTCCAGTGGGTTGCCAGCTGCAGAGGAGCAGCATATGGGCAGTAGCACAGGCTGTAAAACCTGTTTGCTAGAGAATGCCACCCTTTCTAGTGGTCCATTTGATAGTCTCTAAATATTCTTGTCATTAATATGTTCTAATAAACTGTATGTTAGAAATTAATATGTATGCGACAAGCCCCTGAACCCTTTCAGAACTCAGTGGTTTGCTTTTGTTTCTAGAATTTATCAGGTTGGATTTTTTGAAGGCATGGTCCGTAGTCACAGGAGGAATTTGGAGCTGCCTATAGCATTTTCTGCCCGGATTAAGATCATGTCACTGTTTCTGCTGTGTCTTGTTTGAAAAGATGAAGGAAAATGATGCTCTGTATGTAGAGTTCTCAAACAAGTTCCTAGGCCAACAGCAATTTTTTTTTTCTCATCTTAAACAAAAAATGACTGAAAATTCTTTCCAGTGCTTCATAAAACATTCTGCTTATTTTTCTGCACAATAAATGAATATAAGTCTAAAAATGTCAAGGAAACATACTTGTTTGGATTACATTAGAAAAAAATTTAGATAGCTTAACCCTGAAGAATTTATGCATCTTTCTCATACCACACTCTTGCTCTAATGTCACAGCTTATATGTAGGTCGTGGGTTTCTGAAAGTGCTAGTGGCGTATGGCTTTTGTCTCCGTAGACAGACCGAGCTGTAAGCTGCACGCCAGCCAGTAGCACGCTGAAGGGGGGAGCTGATGTACATTGAAACGTGTCTAGACTGAGTTTCTGTCCTGGTGGCAGAAGTAACTCTTGACATATGTTTACACAAGAAATGGATTGTGTCCAGGGCAGGCGGGAAAGCATTTTCAGAATTTGTGCTGTGCGTTTAAAAAGCAGCTGGGTCTGAATTAGTGCCTGCAGATAAAAAATTGTTTCCCTCTGATGAGTAAGATCCACATCACAAGGGGATTGCAACCATGACTTTCAGTTTTAGGAATTTTACAAGCTGGGGTGTCTTCCCTACAAAGGCTTCTCCTTAGTTAACCTCACAGATAAGGAACTAAATCCAATCCACTTAATGTCTGGAAAAGTTTTATCCACTAGAGGATTCCTAAAAAAAGATACATAATCAATCATGGGGTGCTAACAAGAAAGATCACTGTCTACAGAGATATAGCAAAGACTAGATAAGGAGGAGTAAGGAGTTTTGGAGAGGATTTAGCATTCAACTGGATGTAGCAATGAGGAGCCATTGTGTTCAAAGCCATTAATTGCTGAGGATAAAGAAGGAAAGTGTAGCAAAACAATTATGGAAAAAGGATGGAAAAAAAACTGGAAGCTGGAAGCAAGTGTCTTGATAAGAGTTTGCTTTAGGGAGAGAAAGAAAGGCACACATTTAAGGTGTGTTTTTTTAGAATGGGGATAGGAGTGAAAAATAACCCTCAGTTACAGCTTTGCATAATAGAGATAAAAATGGTCATGTGCCAGCTCTAAAAAGCTGAGATTCAAATATTTTAATTTCTTTTGAATTTCTTTCAGGCTTGTGGGGAAGGGTTCTGGGTAAAAATTTTTCATTAGGTCCACAACTTTTATCTGCAGGATTAGACTGGTTTAATTTGGAATAGCATATTGTGATATCAGATTGAAGTTCAGTTTTAAAACTAATACTCTCACCTTTTAAGCTAGCTTCTGCTTAGAGTTTGTGCACAAACGTTTTGGTCTGTGTATGCCAGGCTGCTGAATATTGGTTTTTTCTGTCTATGAACAGGCTGGCTGCCACTTGCTGAGGTGTTTCACATCTCAGGAGCTCTTTTAGGACCTTTTTTAGTCTGCTTATTCCCCTTCCATGATTCAAACCCTTTCAATAAACAGTCTCTTTGAAACTGCTTGCTCTAAGCTCAGTTTCTGGGTGTTTCAAAAGCCAGTCACTTTCTTCTTCTAGCTGCAATAAAGACCTTGAAATTTATTTTTTTCTAGGATATTGAATTTCAATGTTTTATCATTTTTCCCCCAAGGAAGGTATGAATGCGAACTACAGAGAAGTTGTCTTTCTGGAGTTTGGCCAGAAAGAGTGCTTTTCTGCCTGAGTTTAGACAATCTGTTCAGATGCGTTTCTGAATTTGGGCCAAGATTTGTAGCCTGGTTTTGGAGTTCAGTGAACAATAAGTGAAAATCATGCACGAAAATTGTTTTTTTAAATGTTTTTCTAAATGTGGGAACAATACTTGCCAACAAATTATTTAGTCATTTCCATGAAGGACTGAGCTTGATGAGGCAACCTTTCGTGTAAAAAGAAACAAGGGACAATATCCATTCCTATTAGTTGGCCTGCTTAGATTTTAAATTCTTCGAAATTAATTTTAAAAGAGTTTCTGTGAAACCATGTTCACAAATGACACTGTTTCTTTGTAATAGGGCAGTAGTGAAGAAGAGTTTATATTTACAGGCTTTTTGTTTAAATATGTACAAATATGTGCACATCTGTCAACTAACAAGCTCTTGAAAATATCTTGGTTATAACTGACAATGATTTTTTAGAAGTGTGGATAACTACTGTGGGAATTATTATGGTAACATAAACTTCATTTTGAAAATACATTGTCTGCTAAAGTGATGGAAACAGGCTATCAGAATGTGTACTGATGGTGTGTTCTTTATAAATTAGCTTTTTTATTGATGATAGTTCAGTAGTTGTGGACAAGTGGCAAAGATAACATGCTTCCCTACAGAACTGTGTAATTACAAGGTCTCTGAAGAACGATGTTAACAGGTTGAGATGTACTGTCTACATGAGCTGACTGTATCTCATAATGCCATTGGAATTATGAGATACATAATTCAGAGTAATTTTGATTATAAATCAGTGGGACAGGAAAGGACTACATTTCTCTCTGTGAAAACATTATTGTGAAAAGTCTTAGTCTAGCTTAGTATTTCAAGTTCAACTACAGTCATTGACTAGCTAAAGTAAGTTTGGAATATTAATGAGATGAAGACCATCATCTTTAATTCAGAGGAAGCAGCAGGTAGTGTGAAAATATAGTCAAGTTGACATTAAAAGCTTTAAATGAATTTTTATCCTGATTTTTTTATATGTAGATATCTGCAGTATCAGACTGGTTTTGAATCTGAACTACTCAAATGTTACTAAAGGCATCCTACATTTCCTTTAAATAGTAGGATTTTACATTTCCTAGTTCTCACTTCTTCAATATCTGTATTATTTACTTTCACCAAGAATTTTGAATATAAAATTTGCATCTCTAGGCATACTTGTTTTGATTCAAACCTTCAAAGATTCATATCACTGCATATGATTTGCATGGAGTTTGGTCTTCTAATTCTTCTTTGATGGAAGTGAGGAACATTTTTATATTCTGTGAATTTCTCTAAGATGGCCTTATATAAGGCTGAATTCAAATTGCATTAAGACCTAGAACATAGCAAATTGAGGCTTACACACACCCAGATTTCAGTCTAATGCAGGATTCAACCTGAGTCTGTGTACTCAGGCAGGACTGTTGGGAAGTGCTCCCAGTTTAGATGGGACTTTAATGAGTTTCATTAAGAAAGCATTTTTGGGAAATACCTTGTTACTATTTTATACCAGAATTTTAGAGATTTTCAGATTTTTAAATTTTGTTTTGAGAACAATATGCTAATTTAAACATGTCTTAGTACTAAGATACAGCCTGAGGCTGTTTGCTTTTCCTTGCATTTGTATTCTTGTCTTGTTGGGGCAAGCAGTGATCCAGAAATGTAAAGACAGGCTGTATAACCTATGAGAGCAGCTGAACACAGAAAACTTGGCCAGATACAGCCTAAGATAAGTCACTATGTTTAAAACTTCAACTGTCCTTCTCAGATCAGCCTGAAGTACAAGTTAAGGCCTATTCTTTGCCATCTACATGGACAAATTAGGGTTCTTCTGAGTTGTAGTGCCTTTTACTGCTCCTTCTCTCTTGTGAATGTACTGATGCTGGAGATAGATGTTTCTGCTTCAGATCAAGGGGTCACAGTGTTTATGCATCAGACCAGGGATTCATCATAGAATTATTTAGGTTGGAAAAAACCTCTAAGATAGTTGAGTCCAAGTGTAGCACTGCCAAGTCCACCACTAAACGGTGTCCCCAAGTGCCACATCTGCATGTCTTAAATACCTCCAGGGATGGTGACTCCACACTTCCCTGAGCAGCGTGTTCCATCACCTAACCACCCTTTCAGTGAGTAATTTTATTCAACAGCCAACCTAAGCCTTCCCTGGCACAGCTTGAGGCCATTTCCTTTTGTCCTGTCTCTGGCTGCCTGGGAGGACAACCCCCACCTGGCTACAACCTCTTTTCAGGTGGTTGTAGAGAGCAATTAGGTCTCCCAGCATTGTTTTCTTGAGACTAAACAACCCCAGCTCTCTCATCCTCCCCTCATCCTGCTTGTGCTCCAGATCCTTCACCAGCTCCATTGCCCTTCTCTGGACACACTCCAGCGCCTCAGTGTCTTTCTTCCTCTCACACAGTGACTTCATGGAGCTAGATGTAAAATGTCAGGCAGCTCTTGGGCTACCAGTGTGAGCACTAATGAGAGCACTGCAGGAACCTGCTGCTCTTCTGTGTTTGGTTCAGTTAGGGTGATAGAGATGTCTCTTGTGAGAAGTCTCATAGCTCTTGTGTGTAAGAAACTGCATGGAAAAATAGCAGCAAAGAAGAGATAATAATAGTAAATAATTTTTTAAAAAGCTTTAAAAGAAAGATCTTTATGTTCATATTTCAGGTCCTTAGCCATCTGTTCTGTTCCTCCAGATTAGGAAGAGACTTCTGAGAACTCAGTTACCACAGAATTGCTGCCCTCCTTTCTGCTGAGCCATAACTGGTTAGGGGACATAAGTATGGGGGCAAGATGAGGCAAGAGTAGTGGCTCACAAGTGAAGTCTTACCTCATCCCCCCTTGGGAATTCGTCTTGGGGCTTAGGACAGCCTACCTAGGTCATACCAATGGCAGAGCTCTAAAAGCAGCATGCAGCATCTGATCAACAAAGGTTTGCCAGATGCTACTGTGATACACATTTTGGCTGACTTCTGACTATTCTGGGGCCTCTCCCACTTGCAAGTTGGCATTCAAGGTAAGGTCAGTGTTTGCTTACAAATTGTGCAAACCTTTCCTCCATCACTGTTAGAAGCACACAGAAGTGTCCCTGTTTGCTTTGCCTGCTAGCCAGTAGTCATCCACAACTGCCAGGTTAAATTGCCCCCTTTGTTGTACCTGCCTAGGGGTGTTTGGTGCAGGCATCTAACTGAATGGATGTGGAGAAAGACGATGATTTTTTCCAGGATCGCACCTTAAATCTCCCTTTTTACACCTTGGTGTCAACGTAAGCGTGCCTGAGTATGCCTGAGTTTGAGGTTCTCCTGTTTATTTAGTCTCTATTGAATGTATATCCTCATCAGACAGAGGAATTCCTTAGTAACTCTGCAGTTAAATATAATTCATACAAATTGAGAAACAAGTGCACCAATACATGCTTCTAATATCCTTGAAAATCAGTAACCTACATATTACACAGTCTCACACCTTTCTGCTATGAGTTTTACCTCATAGCAGAAAAAACTGTTCTGCAAATATATAGTAGCATCCAGATTTTTCTTCTGCAAGATTCTTCCCATAATATTACAGCCAAGAGTTTTTCCTCTCTGTGTCTCTCTCTACCAGTTCTTTAAGCAGTTTAATTTTGTGTGGCACTGTAATAGCAAAGTCTAGTGTATGGGCTAAAGCTAATTTCTGGAATTGCAGCCAGAAGAAACTTAGAGGCAACAATATGCAAAACATAATCTCAGTTGTTGTGAATGTATGCTTTGCACCCTGGAACCCTCTGAGATCTCAGCTGGTACTCAGTATTTTTCCTGCCCTCAACCTGTCCTTTAGATTGTCCAGATGAAAACATGAGAACATCTAAATGAGATGAATGTCATGGATGGATGCTGCCCAGACAAGAACAGAACTGGAAGGAAAATTTAGAACTTAATAGTTTTAGGAGGACCTGGAGAAGGCTGAACGCTTATATTCGGTCTGAGATGTTGGTTTTGCCTATTAAATGTGAAAATTACGAATTATTAATGTTCTTGTTAACGTTAAATAGCAAAGCTGTATTAACTTCTAGAGTGCTTTATTGCAGTGATTAGGTAAAATGTGGCCTTTAGAGTTTTAAAGGAGATGTACGGCACAGTTAGATACAGAAAAATAGTTTTCCCAACTGAGTATTAGTGAACAACTCTATCAGGATTGTGAATGTAATTTGCAGTGAATACCTTTCCTGATAAAAATTCTTTCAGTTTTTACATGTTTATTTAAAAGAACTGGAACAATATCTTCAAATAAAAACAGCTGGACTTCTCAAGAACTACTTGTCTTTAGAAACTCTTTACAAATGGCTTTTTGTGTATACATAGTGAATATATTAATGCTTTTCTTTTATGTCCTGAGTCAAGTTGTCCTGAGATCAAATGAGGGAGATGTGCAGAACAAGAGGAATGAGAAGGAATAAAATTTCCACTGAAGTGTCTGAATCTGTTAAAGAATGGGATTTTCCTCAGTAACTGTGCAGAGCCATGCTCAATTTACCTTTTAAAATGTACCTTTAAGATATGAAGAGCTGCCTTGGAAAGGTCAGCTGATTGCACTGCCTTAAATGTAGTGGGAGAGCACCAAAAGGAGGATTGAGTCCATCAGATTTGTTCATCTAGCTCGCACCTAAATTTTAGGTGCTCAGACAGTATTATTAAGTCTCCTCATGCCATTAATTGTTGGTTTAGAGGACAAGGACCCTGGAAAGCTCCTACATGGAGCTCGTGTCTTACCAAAATTTGGCACCCTGGGAAGAGTTTCTGCTTTTTCTTTAATTGTTTAGGCAGCAGGCACAGATTCAGGAGGTTTGTGTCATTAGGTATCTACTGTTTCAGCGGGCATGATTTCTTCTATGTTTTCAGAGCACCGAGCTGTGCTGAATCTTTTTGCAGTGGCTTGGAGCAGCACTTTAATGAAAATATTCAATATTAATATCTGTGATGGCTCTGAAAATCAGGATGAGAATCTTACCTGGCCGCGAGCCAGGTCACATCCAGGCTGTTCTTCCACTTCCACCTCCTTTTCTGATACCATTTAGAAAGTCTTAACACTAACCATTATCTATCTGTCCTGCTATATAAAAAGCAATTGATATTCTTCTATCCCAGTATATCTGTTTACTGGAAGAGTGACAGGACTTTTTTAGCACTTTTGGCAGCAAACATAAAAGGCTGAGAATCACAGCACTTACAGGAACCCTAATACTAGATGCCTCTCTGGAACAGTCTTGTTTTAAAATCAAGTTCTAGAAGACAGCTTTTTCTTCCTTCAGTTTGTATAAAATTTCATTACATGTTCTGCTTTTATGTTTCGTGTTGTTATCATAACAAGTTTCTTGGCTGAAAAATCATTTATTCCGGGTAGTAAATGTTTTGTTATAGTTAACAATAGTGGTATTTCTTTCAACATGAGGTATAATGGAGATAACACTGCCAAGAAAAGTTAAATTACTACTTCCACGTTATAAGCCTGAATCATTGAGGTTTCCTATGTACCTTTTCATAACAAGTTTCACTAGTAGCAGAAAAATTAGCAGTTTTCAGAAAGTATTAATTTGATAAAGGGCAGCTTTATAACAGACATTTGCACATGCTAATCCTCCAAAAAAGAAAAAAAGGATATTTGAAGTCCATGGAAATAATGCCCTTAAAATAACGTGAATATTATGGAGTCTATTTAGAAACTTCAGTTATGGAGAGATTTCTTTCTCTTCAGTGTTTCTCAAAAACACACTCTGCTAATCTGTTTTGTCTGATTAATATCAGATTCAGAGTCTCTTCATGATTTATTTTCATAAAAACAGATGTTATCATTTGTGATGGAATGGAGACATATTCTGGGCATTATGTAACCTCCTTTGGCATTAACTTATGCTACATGTTTTTCCTTCATTTTGCCACAACATTGTAATTGTACCCAAATGGTTCTCAACATGTTTCCATAGATACTTGACATGTTCAGACTTTGTGCAATGTATGCCTTGGTCTCACAGATAGCTCTTGTTTTTAAACTCTGAGATCTGCTACACTCCTAGTTTTCAAATCATAATCAATACTGGTTATAACAGTTTTGTTCACATATTTCAGTGCTGTCCCCCAGCTCTTCTTTTGTAGCTTGTGATGAATTTTGCAACATCTCTTCTTGCCACTGAAGTTTGCATAGAGTGCTATGGGCTCCCTTAGTGGGAACCCTCTCCACACCTGCAGGTGTTGGGAGAGGTGGGGGACTGAAGGTGAAGGCTCCAGACCGGGCAAGAGAAAGAAAAGGTGATTTGGGACAACTGTATGAGCATAAAGGACCTATGGAGAAACAGCTATATACTGGAGCCTCCCTAAAGATAGTCTGGCCTGATGTGACACTTCTGTGTTTGCATTAGAGGTTCTCCTTCAGAATTTGCTGCTCTGCTTGGGCCCTGCTAATTAGCTCCAAGTTTTTTTAGTTAGCTCCTAACCAGAAGACTTGTCACAGCACTTGTAGGCAACTGATTGGAACATATTTTGAGTCACTGGGAGCAGAGATGTACCTGAATCATTCTTTTGTGCTACCTCAATCTATATCTACCTCCTGAGATGAAACGGAAGGACCTGGCTGACATCAAGAACGGATACAAAGTATGCTTTGTACATGCACAACAACTCTTTGACTGTCTTTTGTAGAGAGCTTTTCCTCTTCCACAGACTTAAATTCTTGCTGTTTCTTTAAAATCCTACTGGTTCAATGGCCAACCTCAGCTGGCAGGGAAGGCAAAGGAGTCAGATTTCTTTTGAAGTAAAGACGATTGTTACTTCAAAAGCAGGTCAGCGGATGGGCTTGGACTGGGAAATGACATTTTATCTGGATGTTTTGAGAGGCTTGAAAACCTCTAGATTGCAGCTACAACATATGTAGGAAGGGTTATGCTCTATAAGCCAGGTCAAACAGGCTGAACACCCCAAAAAGTACAAGAGAACATCTTCTAGTCTTCTGGTACATGTGTTTTACAAGCCCTGCTGAGATGAATGTAGGAGCCCATGCTGGGACTAAGCTAGGGCAGCGCTACATAGAAGCACGGGTGCCCCAGCCACTGGGTCCGATGGAGCAAATCTGCATCAGCCATTCCCACTCATTAACTGTAATTTTTGTCAGTGGAGAAGTACCGGAAGTAAGAAATTATTACCTTGTAGTCCCCATCCTCTCAGTTTAATGTATAATATTTCTAGTATGCAGACCTTACACAAGTGGAATAGATTACAGCTGTACGGCCTTCATATTTCTTTGCCAAGTATTGCTTACGATAATTTTCCCAAACTTAAAAAAAAGAAATTATAGACAAAAGGCAAAATATGTTTTATCTTATTATTATATGCATATATATAAAAATAATCTTAAGTAATTTTTAATAATTCCTTATTATGCCAAAACAGCTAAAATACATTCAAAAGAAGGAAACAATTATTTTTGTAATTTCCGAATGGAGACAGCTTGAAAGTCTTCAGCCTTTTGTGGTGTCTGCGTGTCCAGAAAGCAAAATTATGGGCATGACCTTTATCAACTCGTGTTGCAAAGGAGACCAGGAGAAGAAAAAGCATAATTAATATGAAAAGAAAATGTCATTTATGAGTTTCTGTGTTTCTAAATTAGAAACTGACATTTAAAGAAAAAAAATCATCAATAGTTTTGGTTTGTTCCGTTTTTGCTGAACAAAGTAGCAGTTTTGCTGCTAATCAGAATCTCAGATTTGGCACTCACCTGCAGGCTGTTCTGCTTCAAAACAGAGCTTTGGCCAAATATATGCAATAGGTAGACTAATACAAATTTTTAATAGGAAAGAAAGTATTTTTCTCTGTGTTCATACACTTGAAAGGATGTTTCACACTTTTCTGTGTATATTCAAGAGCAGATATGCCAGGATAACGACACTTTATCATTGCAGTTTGACTCCTGCCAGGGCCACATTTGCTGCTGGCCAACAAATGTGTTGATGTCAATGCAGCTGACTTTTCAGCTATTCATCTTTAGATTTCTGTCAACGTTTACCTGTAACAACATGCTCAGAAAAGTGAAAGCACTGGTAATTTCTACTTCCAACTGTGGCAGAGACGAGCATGAAGATTTACGTGACTGTGGGTTTAAACCACAGCTGACAGATACATTCTTTGCATGCAAGTGTAATGATAAAGATTAGGTTGCGTGCAGGAGGATGCACCTTTTTAATATTTGAGCTCCACAGAACACATTATAGTAGTGAGCATAGCTGTCTGAAGTTAATAGTTCATCATTGTGATATAACTAGAGAATAACAACAATATCTATTCCTTCTGCAGAATGGCATTAGTTCATGGCAGCACACTGATTTGTAGGACTTAGATCTAACTCTCCAAGCTTGAAAGATTTAGAATCTCCGACCTCTTCCTGTGGTTCATCATGGTTTGCAGCATTTGTTTCTTGTAGTGTGAGCCTCAAGTGTATTGTAGGTAATAAAATGTATCTTCAGGCTCCTGATAAATGAGGGCAGGTAGAACTAGAGTTGTAGGGTGTCAGCTTCTGGGCTAAATATCCATGTCAGAGTTTCCAGTGACCATTGCAGGGGACTGGACTCACTGAGATGCTGCCTCCCATTCTTGTGTTCCTGACAGAATTCTTTGAGCCTTTCAACAAAATATTCCAGGAGGTTTGATGATGTTTACTTAAACTTGCCAAAAACTTCTGTTAAAAAGTCCCTTGCAAACAGTGCCTGCAGCTGCCACAAATGAGTGGTTTAGGCCACTTCAGGAGTCACAATCAAAGGTATTACCAAAAGCAGGTTTTAATACAAATTTGTGAAAGCATGACTTAACAGAGTTTGATGGCAAGGTTCACTCTATTACTACAGAGATGAAACATATAGGGAAAGTAGAGTTATAATCAATTTTGCATGATTTACACAAGGGCCAGGGTAAGGGTAAGGCTGCAAGGAGTAAGAGAGATTTCCCCATTGAGTCATGAGTTATGGAGTGGACCCCCTGCTTTCTAAACTTCTGATGGAACCTAAGTGCAGCTCAATCCAAACTTCATCTCAGACTTTGTCAATGGGATATCTAAAGGATTTAATAGGGAAATCCTGCTGTTGAGTCACAAGGTTCAGAATGGACTCCCTTGCTTTCTAAACTCCTGAGGCAGCCTTGGTGTTGCTGAGTCCAGTCTTAGCCTCAGACCTGGGCAGTGGTTTATGTCTGAAGGATTAAGCAGTACTCAATAATTGACTAATTTAATATTTACAAAGTGATTCAATAGGATTAACCTTAATCAAAATAGTAACTGAGTTATCTGTAGGTTGTTTAAATCAATTCACACATGCATGCACACAGACACAAAGATGTGTGTGTGTGTATATTTATACATAACGCACAAAGGTACTTGTTAAAAGTTCCACTTTGTTTCACTGGAGTGTCAGTGAATTACTCACATTGAATGTCTTGGCATTTCTCAGTGGGAGAGGCTTGAGTGTCAAGGACTGGGGGATGTCTGCCCAGGCTGACTCATCAGCTTTTGGTGACAGTCTTCCCGGTACTGCAGCTTGACAGTCTGCAAGCTCTGAGCAGCATCCCACTCTGAGGGACGCGCTGGTGCAGCCTGCTGTGGTCAGGGTAGAACTCAAAGGGCCGCACTTAGGACCACTGTTTATAGGGTCACAAGATGATTGGCTTTTTTTTCATTAGTCCATTTCCATCCTGACTATGACCCAAGCTGATAATTACTGAAATTAGTCAAAAGCCCAGTTTCACTGGGGTTGTGACTCAGGTGGGTAATGTTCCAAGGCTATATGGCGATGACCAATTACTTCTCATTCCCCTCCTCTGGTCAGGCAACAGGTGTCCCTGATATGAACAGTGCCATTCCATCTTAGCCATGCAAGAGTTCCTGGTATGGTCAAGGGACACTTCACCACTCGAGTCATTACACAAAGGCCAGGGCCTAACAAGAATTACTGAAATTGTAGAGCAGGCTTGAGGAGGTAGAGCAAAGCCCAGGAGGGGTAGGGGATGCACTACCACAAAGCCCTGTACTGAGACTGCAGGACTGCCATCCTTTTGGGCTCCTTCTCTTACAGAAAGAGAAGAGGCATTTCTAACCCTCTATATTATATAATTTTACTGGCACAATATAACAGGAAGAATAAACATTTACTAGGTAATATAAAACTTGGACAACAAAGTCCTGTCTCTGCAGAATCAATGGAAAAATCTTAACCTTATCAATGGGGTCACTTGGTGTGTTTGTATTGGCTGCAGGTTATGATGGCTGTCTGAGGTGAGCTAACCTGCATGTTCAGAGGGCTAGGCTGAGCATGTTAAAGGAAAGGTTCATAGGGCCTGATGTATTCATGGTCCAGATAGTCTCCAAACCACCCAGTGAAGACAGTATCATGCCATACTTTGCAGAGAACGCTTGCAGTGACCACTGGCTGCAGTGAGACAAGTCTCCGTTCAGAGCTCTGCTAGAGGACAGAGAGCAGCCCGCTCTAATGAGGATTAGGAAGTAATTCTCCATGAAGACAGTAATTTTCCATCCACTATTGACCCTTGTTAGCAAAGAGCTGATCAAGTGGAATATGGGGCCAAATTGTTCCCGTGTGCCTAATGAAGGGGGCTGTGCCGTGGGGCCCTGGTGCATGTCCAAGAGGTCTTACATTCATAGATTTATTGAATCGTAGAATGGTTTGGCTTGGTAGGGACCTTTAAAGATCGCTTAGTCCAATACTCCTGCCAGGGACACCCTTCACTGTATCAGGTTTTGAACACTTCCAGGGATGGGGCGCCCACAGCATCACTGGGCAACCTGTTCCAGTGTCCCACCAGCCTCACCATAAGAAATTTCTCCCTTATGTTTCATCTAAATGTATCCTTTTTCAGTTTAAAACCATTACCCCTTGTCCTGTGGCAATAGGCACTGGTAATAATTGTCTATTTTACAAGTCCCCTTTATATATTGAAATATCACAGTAAGGTCTCCCTGCAACCTTCTCTTTTCCAGGCTGAATAACTTCATTTATTCCAGCAAAGCCATTTGGCCTTGTGTTGCTTGATATCCACCCTTCCTGCCACAGTGTATATAGTTATGGCAGTTGCCAAGCATGTGAGGGATGAGGAAATGCTAAAATAGCAATGCTTTTCAAACAATAGAAGTTAAATAAAAAATAGTAGTGCTTATAGCATAGTATGGGACTACTTGCTATTTTTATCATGATCGTGCTTTTGTACTGCGGTTCCTTGTACATGCATTTGTACATCACAGTTAAATTAAAAAGGGTGAAGAACAACAGGCACATGTAAAGGGATTCGGAGTTACAGATTGCAGAGCTAACAAACCCTTCAGATCTGCAGTGCGGTAATTTGTACTGTATTATGGCACACTGGGTTTCAAAGCAATTCGTACTCATTAGCAGAGAAAGTTAAATGTTTGTTTCAGCCTGATTATGGAAGAAAATGGGTAATTTCAGCATCTAGTAAGTGTATTACCTGCCTTTGTTAGATTATCATGTTTTACACTTGGTTTGTACTAATCCTTTTCAGGTTTTATCAAAATAGAAATCACAGCCATAATTTTCATTCTTCCCCTTATAAACTGGATGTTATGAAAAGACAATGAAGAAATTATGGGGGGTAAAACCTGATCTGATACATCCTTGTTAAGCCACCTGACCCTTTATTGTTCAGGATTTTGGCTAAATACACGAATAAATGCCAATTAAGTTACTAATTCCTCTAACACCAGTGAAGGCACGACTATCAGTAACTCCAAAGTAACAATATTGTCAGGACTTCCCTGTTTCCACGTGGTTACAAATCTATTCACGTTACTGCTGAAAAGTGATGTATTTTAAAATAACATACTTTAAACAACATAAAACAGCCATCGCCGCCTCCCCCCACCCCTCATCAGAATCCCATTCTGCCAGTTAAAGTGCTGTCCCAGGAGACAGTCTCTGGTGACAGTGCCGGCATTGACAATCGTTGTGGTCCTCACGCGACAAAAGGCCTTCTAATGGCTTAGAAAAGTGTCAGAATATTAGCTTCCCATTTTTAGGACGTATTTTACCAAGTCAGTATTGGGGCTGTTTTGAAATTGATTTCTTTCAAAATCACAACAGAATAAATCACTTTCCACAAATGCCAAGAAAGCACATGAGTCTGTGCCTGCTGTAAAATTAAAATCTGAAATTTTAGCTGAAATTAATTAAGCAGTCACGTGTTCCTTTTCCCTCTTGCTCTCAATAAAAAGTTAAAAAAGTAGCAAACTCGCATGACCTTTAAAACTAGAGAGGTTTAGTGCTTGTATTCCAAAATGAAAGGTTCAGGGTAACTAAGCAGGAATTAGCTGTGTAACAGACAGCACTCTGGCTAGAATGGAAATAGAGTAGAAATACTTAAAAAAAAAATTAGAGTGTCCTTTCCCAGTAGAGCAGCTAGGACTGCATTTTACCATACCACATGTCCTTGTAGTTCTAGGTTTAGTGATAAATAGTGGAAATTCCTCTCAGTTAGGGATCTTTGTCCAGATATGACGTGCAGCAGTATACAGAGTTTGTCCCTGTTGGGAAAAGGGAATAAGGGGAAGCTATCTGAGGGTGCATCAGAGGGTGGCACATGACGGAGAACATTCAGGAGTCATTCCAAGCAGGTGTCCTGCGCCCAGACCTCTTCTCATTTCCTCTCTTGCCCTAAAAGTGACTCCCTTTCACACAGTATGGGCACTGGCCCTCTCCCCTTCATGGGGTCATATGGGTGACTCAGAGCATGGGGGGAGAGAAGGGAGAATGTGTGAAGCTCCTGTTTAACCCTGCTTAGTCAAGTCTGACGTCACCATGTTTTCCTCCGGATCTTAAAAGAGGGTCTTGGTAACTCAGACCTGGTTCTGAGTCACTGGAAAATGGCCTCTTGGCACTCTGCATTGACTTTTCCCAGAGTAACTTGAGAGTTCCTAAGGACTTTTGAAAAGCACTCCTATAACAGGTACTCCTGTTACAAATCAAACCAGATTTATCAGAAGGATCTCAGTCTGTGCAATTTTTAAATTTAAAAGTCTTGTAAATGTCCTTTTTTTTTCAGATATGAGAAGAAATATATAAGCAGATACTGGAAAGAAGTGAAAGTCGGAGACTTTGTGCAGCTTCGCTGTAATGAAATTATACCTGCTGACATATTGCTGCTCTCCTCAAGTGATCCCGATGGGCTGTGCCATATAGAAACAGCCAACCTGGATGGTGAAACTAACTTAAAACAAAGACAGGTGGTGAGGAAGTTCTTGGAGCTGGTAAGTCTCCTAACTCTCACTTAAGAGAAGAATTTCTTTCAAGTAAGTAGCTGGTTACCAATACACTCCACACCAGCTCAATCTGCTTGATCTAATAATGCTCATGAACTACTGTTATGGTTGTCATTAAAATGCTAGCACTTGCCAACAACTGACCTCATCATAGTATCAGAAGTTTTACCATCATTTTTCCCTGAATCTGAATAGGAATTATTTGGGGCAATTGTGTGTGGTTGGAAAATGTTGGACGATTTTAATAGCTTCTATTGTAGCTTGATTCTTGAAAACACATTTTAACTGCCCAAGGAGAAGATACTTAAATATAAACATGTACTTTTCCTGCCTGCAAACCAGATCAGTTTCAATTACGACTCTGCTTCAAACTGTTGCAGAATATCCCTCCAGCAGTTCGAACATTAAAGCTTGTAAGATTTAAAGGAACAGCACACATTCGTTCTGGAGGTATCTGTGCTCAAAAAGTGTTTTACTGCTCTCTCACTGTGCTTATCTCTCCCCAACAGCACTATTTTGAAACAAAACATAATCCAGATCAGTTACGGTCAGCAGAGTTAGAGGAAATTACCTGAGGTTTTACTTGCTTTAATGACCTTATTGAAATAGTATTTATTTGTATGCCCTCCTCTCCCATCCCTCTTGCCAGCTAACTCCAGTTTCCTGTATTTGTCAGAAAGAAAAAAAATTTAGAACTGAGCTACATCAGTTGTCCTAGTAGCACTTCTAATTTGAGGGATTTTGCAAACAATGGGAGCTGTTGCCCTTACCACTGTCATCAAAGGGAACTACAGAAGCCTGTGATTGTACTGAGATAGATCAGCATCAATGAAGCTATTATCCAACCAACAGGATAAAAGTCAATGTGCGTTCCAAATAATTCTTTATGGTAGGTAGACCCTTTCTCTAAATAGCGTGTAAAAACATAAGATAAGGACTTGTTTAATGATCAGTGATTTCCACACAGAATTTAGACATGACATGGCAAGAAGCTTAATCAGCTACAGGCTAAATGTTTCAAAAACTCTTATTGTTTCAAAGTTAATTGAATTGCTGCTCAAACCTCCCATCCTGTTCCTGCTGAGAGGAAATCTCTTCCAGTGGATAGACCTTCAAGGAGGTGCTCAGATGATATATCACAGTTTTCTGCCAACACAGACTTCTTGCATGACTTCAGGTGCATTATGTAGGACAAAAACTGTAGATTTCATTTAGGTAACTGAATACAGGCATGTTTTTGCATTTGTCGGTGCAGTTATAAGCTAAGGGCACATTCTAGCTCTGTTTCAAAGGGAAGGCACCAGGTCCTCCACTCATCCACAGCAGATGGTCGGATTTCTGCGATCCGAGACCACAGGACACACATCAGTAGGTGCTGGTAGACATGGTGAAAGGAATTGATGTGTCCAACTACAGATTATCAGAAGACTGGTTTTAAAGACTCTTGCTGCCCGAAGGAGTCCCTTATACTGTCTTGGAATCCCCAGCTCCCTGGTAGCAGAGTAGTGATTCAGCATTCCTGGAAGCTGAGAGGACACCTACCAAGCCTACAGACTGCCGTGCTCCTGTGAGCTGTGGCACCAAGATGTGTGCCTGAGCCATGAGTTTTGGAGTCACTTCTATGTCTTCAACCAGTGATCACATGCATGCATTAAAAACAGCAGGAAAGCCAGCAGGGAGTACCCCAGCAACATGGTTTGGCATACCCAATGAGGTTTAAATTGTTGATCCAAACCAGGCAACTAAAGACTTCAGCTCTGAGGTTTGTTCAGGTTGGCAAGACTTGTAACCTTTACGCTGTTGTGTGGAATTGAGTGGCAGTGCCATTTCCTCCTCAAACAGCTTAAACATTATCAAAGACTGAATTGGGCCCCATTGAGGAAGAAGGCTGAGGAAACAGTTCCTGCCTAGGGAAGCACAGTGCTGAGCACATCTCAGTATATATGGCATGGCTAGCTCTGCATACCCTGCTTTACTGAGGAAATCAGTTATCATGTAGATACTTGCAGTCAGCTTTGTAGACACCTAGCACACTTTGGATTTCCAGCCCGTCCTCCTTCCATATCTTAGTTCTCTGTATTATAAGATGAATATGAAACTTTTCTATCTCAGGAGCGTGCTGAAATGTGAAAGAAATGTGGATAAATATTTTTTAAAAATAAATTTCAGATCACAAGGTGCCAAGCTAATAGCAGTGAGGTCCATAATAAATTGTCAGGGGTTAAACGGAGGTCACCGACAAAAAGCTCATTCATTCCAATGAAAACAGAACTGGTCCTCAAGGAGTCAAGTATTGAAAGAGAACTTGTAAGAAAACCACATGTGATTACCTCCCCTCTCTTAAAATAGCTGAGAAAGCAGGAAATATCCAAGCCTGGGTTCCTACGTCATCTAAGTTGTAGACAAAGTGCACACTTGCAAGTATGAAGCCTTCAGCAGCTGCAGCATCACAGAACCTCTCTGTAGCAGCACCCCATAAGTTATCTAAAAGAATATTTGCCATCCTCATTAAAATCCTGGCCAAAACCTCTCTAAGCATACTGTTAGTTCATGCAGCAGCATTAGCTTTCACACTCCATACTAGGAGGAATAGGCTCTTACTGATTTTTGAAGGTATTGCCTTGCTGAGAGACACTCAGCAGTGGGATAGAGGGAGGTGCTTGGGAAATGTTGGATGAATAGTAGGACCACAGCCAAGTAGCATGGAACAAGAAGGTGATGCGTCTGTTGGACTGAAGTTCAGTTCCTATCTGGATATGTCTTAAGTTGTCACAACTGGAGAGAACTTACTGTTAGATCTCATAAAATACTTTGGATGACCAAAATTTTCTTGCTCCTAATGCTGACCCTCCTTTTGCCAAACCTCAGAGAAGCTTATTCCCAAATCTCTTACAAGACCTGCATACCGCTCTGTTCATGCATTGGCTGAGAATGCTTTTACATTTTTGTATTAACACTGTGCTCAGCAGAAAAACTCTCAATTATGTTTATAGCTGTTTGGTTCTGTGTCATTCTGCAGCCCTGTTTTTCAAGATGAAAACAAACAAATAAATTATGTAGTCTCTCTCTTTCCCACACTGCTAAACACTTTCCCTACCTCCCTTACAGTGTGCCTTGTCATGTGGCTTATCACAGGACAAGAAACAGATACTTTGGAAGCTTCTTTTCAAAGTATGAGCTGTTCATAGCTGTCTTTGAATAATGTCTTTGCATCAGTGTCTCAAGTATTTAAAAGAAACTTTTACAAAGGTTGGCTTGTCTGTGCTTCATATATGAGCTAACTGATAACTTTGGAGCACATGCCTGTGAAGCAGGTGGATGCAGGACAGCTATTTCTATACCTGTCACTCAGCTGGGCATGGGAATGGAGTGGGGGTGGCAGTACGTGCTGTTGTTTTCAGCTACTGTTACGCTTTCTTGATTCCTGCCCTGTGTGCACCCACACAATTTACAGCCCCACAGGTCTGTGCTGAGCTCTCAGAGAGAGCCTGGTTGCCAGTGTGGGGTCACTGAAGTGGGGTGCGCACTGGGCAGTCCTCTTGCAGCCACTGCATTTTCTCCTAAGGCCAGCAAGGTAAGCACTGTTGCAGTTGGGTACAACTGTCCTCTGGAAAGGCCGCTGTTCCTCCAGCATCCTCTGAAGGATCTCTGTGTGTTTCTTTTCAGCAGTAACAGTATATAAGGTATATAGTCTCAGAGAAGAAAAGGCCTTACAGTCCCCCCCTTCCAAACCTTTGTTCAGAGAAGTAGCATTCTGGTACCTTTTTAGCCTGACTCTTGAAGAAGCGATAAGAAATTATAGAAGCTTTCTGTATCCTCGTCTCCAGTGCTTTGCAGGCATTATTTTAGTCTGAACATATGCTCAGAAGGTCCAGGATCAGCATTTGTGGGCTTGGATTGTATCTCCCCACTTGTGAATTCCAGGAAACTGTTTTCCTTTATAGTGCAAGTGACCAAAATTACTGCTTATTTCAGTGCTGCTTTGAATTGTCTGAGTAATTTATAGTAGACTAGAACATACTGCTTGTTAGCTTTGCGTGTTTGTTAACGAATGCAATCTGTCTGACATAAACCTGTACTTTGAGTACGTGATTCTACACTTTATCGATGCACAAGCTGTGAGAAGAGTCACTGGTATATTCCTCTGCCTTCCATGTCTAAAGACACCAGTTTGAATTATATCTTGTTGTTGTAGACTCAAAATAGTAAAGAAAAAAGAAAATCACTCAGTGAGTAGATTAAAAAAAGAAAAAAAGAAAATGGGAGATTTTACAAAGGCCTTGACATTTTTTCCTCCAAGACTTTAAATACTGTGTTCTTGTTATTCTGCTACTACAGCTACAGGATGTGTTAGAAATGTTCAAAATAGTCAGAAACATCCTTCTGCATGCTGTGTCTTTAAAACGAACAGAATAGTGGACTGTCTTCACCCTGAAATAAAGATCAGGTCCATGTGTGCAGCATGACTCACTGGCAAGCGCAGCTTAGGAGAAAGCACTGTGCTAAACCCCACTGTTAGTGGTCTAACAGTGTTAGCTGTGACCAGTAAATAAAAAAAGCAGACCAACTCTTTGTAGGTATTCTATCCATTTCCTTCTTATTTCAAACCCACCCTCACTGCTGCCGAGTCACAGCAGCCATTTCTGGTGCACTGGATCTAATAGGAGACACAGTAGGCAGGAGGAATCAATGTGTTTTCTGTGCTACTCTGCAAGCTGCCGTGCCACCACACCCTCCGCAGTTGCTTATGGAATGTTTTCCATCCATCTCAGACGTCATGTCAGCCGCTCTTCAGAGAGTGGATAAGCAGATACAGCTCGGGCTGCAAGAGCTCAAAACTCCCTTTCAGATTTCATAAACTTGATTTAGGATATTTTGATAGTATGAATCTAGACTCATGAAAAACATTTACATTTCCTTGCTCCACTGTTTTTACTCAGTATGCCTTTTAACAAAATCCACAAAGACTCACTGTGGATTCTGGAGCAGCTTATGGTTTATTAACCACTGCCCCTGTCCTGGATGTTTATGTGGAAAGCTTCAGTTCAGCTGAAAGCTAAGCTAAATGTAGCAGCTGCCATCCCCTGTGAGAAGGTGCATGTATCCCTGTGGGCGCTGGTGGGGGTAGGAGATGCATTTTTTGCTTCTCATTTTCTCCTAAGAGTAGAACTTTGTTCAAAACAAACTTATTACTAGCATGATTAAACAGGTTTAGATAAGCCTTGCAAATTACTTTGTGACTGCTTATTTACTTCATCTGAAAAGCATATCTGAATTTGGTGTCTGCCTGTTTGGGAGGTTCATTTGCATGCAGACTAGCACCAAAATAACTGATGAATCTGATTTCCTCACAAGTCAGTTTGTGAACCCTTCTGGAATATGTATAAATGCAGAACCTATGCTTACTGCAGGCACATTTTTTCATCAGTCCCAGCCTGGAAGTTGGGCTAAATTGACAGATCCAGCTTTCATTCCAGCCCTTCCTGGTCCAGCACGATGCTGGAAATATATTGGGTACAGCTGGACTTAGAGAAACAGTCCCACAGCTCCCTATTCCAAGCATTAATGCATTTATACCATTTCTTTTTTTCCCGTGAGTCCCAGGCAGACGCTGGCCCAGAAGAGAAGATTGTTTTTTAGAAGGGCTACACTGTAAGCCTGACTTGGTGACTCCAGGCTGCTCTGTGTATGAGGTACTTTGGCAAGGGCAACTCATGCTAATTTCATGTAAACAACTCACAGGCCAGCCTTGGTATCTCAATGTAGATGTTACTTTTGCATTCAGTTTTTACTCACTCAAAGAAAAATTGAAAAAAACTAAACAAAAAACCAACCAAACAAAAAACCACAGAGACAGTAAAGCAATTTTCAAATGTTGGTTTAGCCTAAACTGAGCTAAGATTTCTTGTGCAGCAATCTGCATTGTGTAAACTAGCCCAATTTGAGAGAACAGCTGAAGTTAGACCAGCTCAACTTCTAGGCAGACTAGTTTTCAACTTACCTGTTGCTATGAGCTTCTTCTCTCAAAGAGTCTGAATGGGTCTTCTAAAGCAAGGCAAGAGAGGTATCGCTATATTCCCCTGTTGCTTCTTGTCTTACTAGGACCCTCAGGCGATCATCCACCTGCAATTAGTGGGAATAGTACACTATTATAATCAAGTAGATGGGAATTAATCAGCATACTCAGAATTGTTTGACTCAGTGTTGTTTTGACTGTGAGTACTTTAGTAGGATAGAATCAGGCCACCATAACAGTGAATGCCTCTCCAGCATCTTTTGGGAGTTATCCCTTGTGCCTTTCTTTTTTTTCATTATTCTGAGAAGGTTCAGAAGGTGATAAAAATTGGCTTGAAAATTCCAGATATGCACATGTTAAAACATCAGATTAGTGCTCCATCCCACAGGTGTTGCCAAGATTAATTTTCGTAAGGGCAAAGAAGGTTTTAAAAAAGGAACCAAACAAGCAAAAGTAAACAATGGTTTTCGCTATGCACTACCAGAATATTAAATTAAAACCTATTGTTTTTTAGTTTTACAGTTTAGCTGAAGATTGTAGAGAAAAAAGTCTTGTGAAAAGACTTGTGTTTGTCAGTGCAAAATGCAAGCATGTCACACCCTGAGAAGGACTTTTGTCTGAGGTATTGCCTTGAACATTCAGTAGGTTTCTTTGATAGCGGTGAATCATTTTGAAAATCTCTACACCTATATTGTTGTATCTTTTTTTGGATAGTATCTTGTTCAGAGATGACTTGTGTGGAAACTGTGGACATGTCTAGTTAAAGAAGAAGCAACTGCAGTCTCTCTAACAGAGAAACAAACACATAACAGATGCGTGCAGAACAACCTGGTGCAGAGAATGACCCAAGTCGGTGCTGTGGCAAACTCTGTCTGAGCTAAATGTGCTAAAGGAAGGCTGAGAACAATTTTTCACTCCACACCTAACCATAGCATTTATCAGCAGTCTCGCACTGGGAGGGTATGGGGAAATAAAAAGCTCAAGAATGATGGTTCACTTCCTCCTTGGTCAGCTTTGGGCACGGTTATAATCTCCTTCTAGTTTCCGTTGTGCAGGTGTCCAGGCCACAAGTTTGAGTTTTGAGAGCTTCATTAGAGAGACAAAGAATTTGAATAACTGAGAGAGAAAATTTTGGATATAGTAATCTAAGCAATAGTTGGGAGGGGGAGAGCAGAGAAAGAGTCCAGTTCAGAAGAGTGCTGAGTACTTGACTTTTGCTTGGTTTTGTGTTTAAATATAGGTTAAAAGGGCTAAATTGATGAATCTGAGTGTCATGGCTGTGAAGGACCTCTCATCCCTAGGGTAATCCTTCCAGCACTGGTGGAACAGTGCTAAATCCATCTAAGGAAATGTATTATGCCAGTGCTTGTGCTGCATCAGACCTTTGGAGAGCCAGGACATTTCATTCTCTGTATCAATAACCCAGGATTTCTCCATTTTTCTGTTTCTCTGAAAAAGTATTAGAAAAGAAAAGAGCATTTCAGGTCCATAGAGGAAATAAAATTATATACTGCTTTCCTGGTACAGAAAAGTAAACATTTACATTTAAAGCAAGTTAAGAAGAGATTTTCCTTTTTTTTTTTCCTTGACTTTTCTGATTTAGCCTATTTCAATTTTACTGAACAAATGTTTATTTCTAGAACTTTTTATTCCTTAGCCATTCATTGGCCTGAGATCAGGAAATACCTGGAATATATGTTCTTGGAAATGGCATTTTGTAATATAACACTGAGAACTCATGATTTTAGGGCCAGGATTTTCAATCTGGAAACACGTCATATTACACTGGTCTCTGAAACCACAACCCCAGATGGCAGTATCGGTGGTTAGGAAAGGATGGAAAGACCTTCTTTTCCAGAGTAGAAGGGTTCACAGTATTAAGCCACACGTAACTGTCACTGTTGTACCAGGAATGGAGAGAAAAGCACGACACAAAGTCCAAGTCCAGGGAGAAAAGCCAATTAATTTATTAATTAAACTGGCCTTTTATAATGTATATCGCAAAGATGGCAGGAGGCCATTGGTCCTTTGACCAGCCACCCCTCAGCATGATTGGCTAAGACTCTACAACACCCATTTCAAAATATTTTTCCAATGTACTATAACAAAACTAGGAAAACAAGCTGGCAGGTGTTAGACAGAGAATTCATTTACAAAACTGTCTCACTGTTTTTCATAGCTTGCGTGAGAAAGACAGAGCTCTCACGGGATGCTGCAGAAAGCTGGAAAACTTCTCTGCTGAAGGCTTTTCAGCATCTACATGTAACCCCAACTATATTGGTATGGTCTCACTTTCCTTTGAAAGTACTGAGGTTGAGAAGGGGTCTGCTTTTCTGCCAGAAAAGGCAGAGGGACAGTATGAGGAACTCCTTTATTTATTTCAGCATCAAGGATGTGAACTCTCATCCCACTTCTCTTTTCTCCACCTGCTGCTACCCTCCAAGTCTTCTACACAGTTCAGTGGTGATAAGCCATGGTGGTAATTAGAAATTTGCATTAAAATGTTACTTACATGGGAAGTGGCTGGTTGTATGTCTCAAAACTGCTATTTCAATGAAATAATGAATATTTCTGTTCTGGTTATACTTGGGATCATTCTTTCAAGCTCTGCTATGACTCTGTGATGGTCAGATACTTTCCATTACATGTGTGTGCTCATGAGAGAGAGAACTGTGGTTGTCCTATAGGTACATGACTGGACAAGATACTGTTCTCCACACAGCACTGTAATGCTTGCACTTCTATTCGGTGTTGGATTAAAAACATCAGTAGTGCATGGAGACTTATAAGCAGCAGTGTTAATACCCTAATTCAGCTTTCTTAATGGTACAGAAAATGGGCTGGTTTACATCAAAGCAGGGAACACAGCCTTTTGGCTTCCAAGAGAATTTGATTAATGTGCAACATGGTTCAAAAATGCATATAAGTTGTCCTAAGCATTTTCCCTTCCTCTAATTAACTTTTCCAAGCTTGTTTACTCACTATATTTTTGGTATGACTTGATTTAGTACCAGATTGAAAACTATACTCGAAATGGCCTCATAAAGCTGTGAAGCAATGTGGCCTGTATGGCTGAGATCATGGGATCTGACCTACAGGCTGCTGCAGTGTAATAGGAGGGGGTAAAAATGACTTTGTCCTGCTATTAGTTGCATGGAGGTGGGTCATGTCAGCTACTGAGAAACAAAAAACAATGGACTATCTCCTGGTGCTTCATAAGAAGTTGTTTCAGTGATCTTTAGGTGAGATAACTGATAATGACATGGAAGGAAAATTAAATAAACTATTTCATTAATTGATGTTCTCTCTGTTCGTCTTTTGTCTGACATTTGTTCTCATTGGTTGCACTTCAGCATCTCACATTTTTTGAATGCTTTTAATAATGAATATATGCATAAGAATCATGTAATCATGGAGCAATTTGGGTTCTAAGGGAACCTTTAAAGACCATTTAATCCAACACTCCTGCCAAAGGCAGGGGCATCTTTCATTAAATAAGTGTTCTCAAAGCCCTGTTCAACTTGAGTCTGAACACATCAGTGATGGGGGTATCTGCAGCTTCTTTAGGCAACCTGTTGTAGTGTCTTACCATCCTTTTAGTAAAAAATGTATACTTTTGTCTAATCTGAATCCGCTTTCAGTTTAAAAACGTTGCCCCTTGTCCTGTCACTGCAAGCTTTGGTAAAAAGTCTCTCTTGGTCTTTCTTATAAGCTGCTTTTATATATTGAAAGGTCTGAGGTTTCTCTGGAGCCATCTCCAGGCTCAACCCCAACCCTCTCAACCTTTCTTCATAGGAGAAGTGTTCCAGCCCTTGGATCCTTCTTGTGGCACTCCTCTGAAACCCCTCTTACCTGTTAAATGTCTTACTTATACCAGAGCTGGACACAGCACTCCAGGTGGGGTCTCACGAGAGTGAAGTAGAGGGGGAGAATCACCTCCCTCAACCTGCTGACCACACTTTTTTGATGCAACCCAGGATACAGCTGGCTTTCTGGGTTGCCAGCACACAATTCCAGCTCATGTCCAGTTTTTCATCCATTGGTATCCCCAGTGCTACTCCCCAGGGCTGCTGCCAATCCATTCATCTCCCAGTCTGTATTGATATTGGTAATTGCCCCAGCCCACATGCAGGACCTTGCACATGGCCTTGTTGAACTTCATAAGTTCACCCACCTCGCAATCCTCTTGAGGTCTCTCTGGATGGCATCCCTTCCCTCCAGCGTGTCAAACACACCACACAGTTTGGTGTCATCTGCAAACTTCTGAGAGTGCATTGAATCCCACTGTCTGCGTCACTGATGAATAGTGCTGGTCCCCAATACAAACCCTTGAGGGACACCATTCATTACTGATTTCCACCTGGACTTCAAACCATTGACTATGACTCTTTGGACACGGCTATGCAGCCAATTCCTTACCCATCTAACAGGCCAAATTAAAGCAGAAGACTGCATCAAAGCAGAAGTCCAAGTGGATGACATCTATGCCGAGGGTAAGACAGGTGGTGAGGAAAGCCTGCACAAGAGTAATAGACTCTGCTGTGCTGCTGTGATCTAATTTAACAGGTCATATTCATATACATATAAATATTCATATACATGTACGTTAGATGTCCACGCTTACATGAACAAAGCATACAGACTACTGAAGACAAGACTATACGGGAACTTTGTAACCATTGTGCTGGCCTGAAGTATGAGGCTGTCTAGAGAGGCGAAAAGGGAAGCAAACCTTGGTCTCTGCCACAGGGATACATTTTCATTGCCCTCAGCTCATTTCCCAGTTTTGGAACTGGCAAGGCCATTGTGAGTTTCCTTTCACAAGATTCTTGCAATCAGCTGGTGTCTGAAAAACAAAACACCCTTGAATTCCTTGAGAAGGTGTTCTTCATCTTGCTGCTGGTGACTTTAACGTGTTAATTGCAAAGGAGCTTCTTCAGTAGAATAGATAGCAGATGAAAACTGACCGGAGAGGAAGCTTCTAACCAAGGTGTTCTGCAGCCATCCCAACTTCCCCCCCTGTACTGTGCATGCCAACCACAGCCTGCTGACCTCAGACTGACTGTTAATCTTCGCAGCTGCACATCCGCCCTCTCCCCAGGGCTGAGAGAGAAGAATTGAAACAGCTGGGATTAAGCAGAGAAGGTTCACTCTGAATGCCATGTTTGCAGCAGGGCAGGCATGCGATGGTAAATGTTGATAAAAAATACGAATCCAAGTGAAGACAGCATGCCAGTGTCCAGCTTGGGGAGTTTTTACTTGATTGTAACACCTTCTCACACTGGAGATGCTCATGGAAAGGCTGACAAAACTGTGATAGTGCTGATATAAATGCTGCCCTGTAGTATTTGGAATAAAAAGTATCTTTTCATTAGGACTGCTTCTTTCCTTCTGTGCTCCCCTGCAGTTGCCAGGGGCTGGAATCTCTCCGTTCCTTAGGCAACTGCTGTATGTTACAGGTTTTCCTCGCATCCTAGAGATGTTTCTTGAAACATGATACTTTGTAAGGTAAAGCTGCTTTTATCCAGATTCCCTGTCTTCAGGTTGAGGTAGGGTCATCAAGCTTTGGTGTGTTTAACTGCATCCTGACGGTGCAGCTGGTACTGTTAGGTTTTACCATTCACAAGAAAACCCCTGCATTACCAACCACTCTCTCTCCTGTCAGGACTCCGATGTTTCGGGTTTTATTTGTGGAATGATGTAAGAGCAGTGCTCTTCTGGATGAAGGTTCTTAGACCTTCCCATTGCCATTTCTTCTGCAGAACTTCATCCCACAAGAAGTCAGACTGTCCAACAGTCTGGACTAGAGCAGGAGCAGGAGTGGGACAAGGTATATTCAGAAGCTGACCTGAGCTGTTGTGCGACTACTGTAAAATGACTGTGCAGTGTTTCTGCCATTAATCAACTGAGGTTTTCTTCCAGCAGTTACGAAATGGAGCAGAAGGACTGCTAGAAATCTTTCCAGAAAGGAGAAGGCACTGGAGAGTGGGGAGAGTTACACCTGTCTGTGAGCGTGAAGCGAAAAGCCTCTGCAGGAGTAGTGTGGGTTGTACACAGAGTTTTGGGAGTCCTTGAAAGGCTTGGTTTATGGTTTAGTTGAAGCACTGAGCTAATACTGAGGTTGGCTCTTACAGACTATGAACCCATTCATTTATTTCAGTGACTGACTTTTGGAACAGGCAGATAGCACTTTCTTAATTGTCCAGATCTAGGTCTGTATTTCAGTCATGACATACACTGTTCCCTTACCACTCTCCAGCACTACTATAGTCCATAAATGAATTTATTCTCACCATCATAATTTTCAGTGCATTCCTAAGGGTAGCCATCATCCTACGGGACATTAGAACTTGCATGTGTGTATTTTCAGAGTTGTTGACATATTTTTTTGGTACTTTTGTTCCGTGATTGACTAACAGCAGTTTCTTCATCTGACTGTTATAGAATTATTGAGATCTTCCTAAGCCTTGCAAGCAATACATTTTCTTTCCTGCAACCTGGATATTGCAGTGTTCCTGCATATTATTTTCTACAAAGAGGAAGACTTAGGTCAGCCAGAGGAAGATCAGCCCCCTGAAATGTATTTGACTTACTCAGTTGTTCTAGTATTTCTGAATACTGAACATGTGTTAATTTTAAACAAACAATACTGAAAAAAAAATCCAATTAGAGTAGTAGTTTTCAGTGTGAAAAACAGAACAGTTAAATTCTGATGTACAGCTGGATTTTCTTGGTTCCTAAACAGCATAGATCCAACTGTGTCTTTCTTTTCTTGTGAATTAGTGGCACAGATAAATTGTGCCAGAGAGACTAATGCAGTTAAGACATGAAAACATTTCACTCTTTCAGTATATAAACAGTTCATATGCTTTGGATACATAACGTCAGTATGTAATTCCAGTTGCACATTAATAAAATGTCAGATTAATTTTATATGGTAAAGGCAGGGTACTGCTATGTAAAGCAGTAACAGGATGGACCAATGCATTAACAGGATGAGTTCTTAGTGCACTTAAAAGCTTTTAAACTGGAAAAGCTATTTTTCTGGCTGAGGCAAATTTTTGTCTATTAAATATTTTCTTTGAGTTGTCCCCATGACTCCGTTTCTCCTCTTTTGTTTCCTCCAGACATACATGCCAAAGCAAATCCCAGAGCCCTCACCAGCCCTGCACTGCAGGGAGAATTCTGGGTAAGATCCCCCGCATAGCCAGTAAACACAGCGTGATAAGCGGGTAACTGTCACTGTCACCCAAGGGCACCCTGGGTACCCATTGCTGTCCTATTGGAAGGAAGGACTGCACATCAAAGTCAGGTTTCTGCAGCAGTAAAGTAGGGCAGATGAATAAAGGAAAACATTTTAATAACTATGCATTATTAATATCACTAGCAGACTATTAAATCACCCATACAACAGGCACTTAATGAAGGGAAATATGTTGTTTGAACATTGTGTAATTGTCAAACTGACTCATCTGGCATGCTTTGCTTCTTGAGCTATGACAGTTTCGTGAGGTTGCCAGCAGAACTGAAAAGGTTGGCATTTCACTGTAGAGATTCAGAATGATCTTACAGCTGAAGCTACAAAGTCATTTTGGAGACAGCTAAATTCAGTCTGCTTTTTTTGTGACAAATCTCTATACTGTCTTCATCTGTCTACCTGTTGGTTTCCCGCTCTGTAAAGGCATTGTAAGATTTTCTTCCCCTCAACACTTTGCCTTTTTAGTGTATGAGACAGCCTAATTATTGCAGACCTAAGATATTGTTTTAAATGGAATATTTTATCAGATTGAATAGCTAGTACATTGTTAAAAGGCTAGTCACAAACCCCTTTGCATCTGCAATTTAACTTGAAGTTTAGCTTTGAAGGAATCAACATTTAGCAGGTTTTTGCAGTTTGACTAGGTCTGCTTATGTAAGGAAAATAAGCTTTTGCATTGCTGCATTTAGACTAAGAATGAATTTCCCTAGGTTTCAGGGAAAAGAAGAAACAGGATTTATGTATAGGATGTTAAACATTTTCCTAGCAAGAGGAGTCCTGAAGAAATTAAATACATCCCATGGAATCCCTGAGTATATAAAAAACCCAATTTAAGTATCACCGTGTGTCGTCTTGACAAGTTTCAAACTTCCAGAAATACCTGTGAAGGTATTCTGACTTCCTAAGAAGTCAGCAGTTTTGTTTTGTTTTTTTTCTGAGGAAAGCAGTGGACTAAAGCTATCTTGGCAAAATCAAAAAAGTGAAGTCAGGGATTTGATGAAAGTCAGTTTCTTACTGAATCAAAGCCCTTCTTTTCTTTTTTTTTTGTTTTCTTTTCCTGTTTTTTTTTTCATTTGGACATGACATAATATGGCAGAAGAGTTGAGCAAGAAGTGGATTTTACTCCTCCAATGTATCTCGAGCACAATTTAACACTCTCCTGAAGCATAGTCAATTATTAGAGCATTGGTCTGTGCTCCAGGTTAAGCACTACCTAGTAGCAAGACATCTGCCTTGAGTGAAAGCAGTAAGTTTTGCTTTACTTTATTTTACAGGGGCTTATTCTTAGAATTAGTCATGGCAAGTAAAATGTACATTGTAGCAAAAGTAGAACTGGTTGTTCAGCAGAAATAATGGGACTGACATGAACAGAATTTAGCCCTGGCCTTTGCCATCCAACAGTTCTGTAAAATACTCTGGGGAAATTATGTGCAATCAATAAATCTCTCCCCAGTTTTACAACCAGAGTCAGTTGTTCAGATCACTGGTGCACAAGGCAGAAGTTTGGGACACCTGCCGAGGTACCACATAAAAAGTGATACATGCCTTCAGAAAATTAAAAAAATGCCTCCAGCCGCTTTTTGTGTATGACCCAGCTTTGTTGTGCACAGAGGGATCATGGGAACACCACATAAGTCAAGACTTCAGGGAAATTAGGCACTGGAAAGCCTCATTTCAGATTGCAGTCTGTCTAGGCATGGAGCTTTTCATCCCTCTTGGTACTGGGACAGCCTTAATGCCAGCAGTTCTCTAAGCTGGAAGTAAGATACACAAAATCAGGCACATCAGGTAACTACTGCACAAAGGTCTGGGGAAGTTCGACGTTTGACCATGTTTTCATCTTGTTTCTTGTGTCTTAACAGTGATGCAGAAATTCAGTGTAAGAGAAAAATTAAAGGTAGTGGTGGAGAATTTTCTTTTCATGGACTTTTACCAAGAAAAAAGAGCAAATCTGTGCCTGTAAAAGCAACACTTTTGGTTTTAACTTCTGCCTAACTGCAGCTTCTCTTATCTGTTAATACATGAGAACATCATCACAGTTTGTTTCAATTGCTGCCGAAGTGTGAGTATCAGCATTAAAAGGAGCAAAACTTTGATCATTGTGAAATCTTACATTAAATTTGTGCTTCTTTGTAACCACTGAAAGCAGTCACACAAAGGCTGTGTTTTACATATTTGTTCTTTCATTTACCAAAAGGTATTTTCACATCAAAAGTGTCATCAGCTGTAATATACAGTGTACATCTGCACTTCCATTCCACAGGGAAGAGATGGAGCAATTTGATTTATTAATAAACCAAGGAGCTTTTGCCATAAATTAGAATTAATCAGGTTTTTTTCCTTACGTAAACTACCATTCTAATTGGATTTTCACTCCCAGATATTATCTGGGTAAAGACCATAATCACATATTTCAAGTTAATTGTAACAGAACACAAATATACAGACAGTTAGATTTAATGATAAAGGACTTTTAGTTCCAAAACTGAGTCATAAATGAAAAGAATTCAACAAACAAAGGATGGAGAAAGACAGTATTGCATGGTACTGATGGGGAGGTCGGGTACATTTAGTCCTCTCTGATCTTCACAAGATCTTCTTTTTTTGGGAAGACTTTAGAAGCCTCTAGATTTTAAGTACCTTCTTTTTCTTTTTATTTGTGAAATATAAACCTTGCTGGCAGGTTTTCTTAGCAGAAAGGGGATTCAGTTGTCCAACTGCTCTAGAAGGTAATGGGTCCAGCCATACTCTCTCTGCTGAGTTCAGCAGCCATACAGAACCTGCATTTGATTACACTGGGTTTTATTATTAGGTGTCTCTAGGATTCCCTCACAGACATTCATCAAAGATGTAAGGATTTATTTCTTTTCTTTTTTTAAGACCACTGAATGAAAATTTGTGCTAAATTAAATGTATTGTATATAGTACCTTGTAATAAAGAGAAAATAAATGTTTCCCATTCCATCCAATTGATGAATGCAGTTTAAGCTACAGTAGTGAGTGTTTGTAGATTATTTTTCGTGTACCTTTTATTCTTATTCTTCTGACAAGGAGCATCCTGGGGCAAGAAAGGAAAAGATCATCTTCTGGGGCAGCAGAGCAGGTGTTATTTCCTGCTAAGGCTCAGGTTCTTGACTGCCAACCTTGATGTAATTTGGGGAGTCTGATTCTCAGCAAAGCAGTCTCTACTCAGAGCTGTCCTTTGTTTTCACTCGTTTGATTTTTTTTCTCCTTGTTTACAAGCTAAATTCTGCATGTAAAAATCTTTTTCCTCCAGTGGGCTGTAGCTGTCTCTAAGTGACAGCCCATTTTCAGAGTTCTCTTTATCATCTCTTGTTTCTTGAAAATACAGAAAAGGTTTTCAAGAGTGTCAGGCGTGGGTGGTTTGAATTGTCACCTATATAGTGTGAGTCTGTCTTTCTTCCAGGTGTAACCGGGAGAAAAATGGAGGGTATTGGTTTTGATGCTGACATATCCTCTAGTTTCTTTTATCTCTTACTTAAAATCTGTTTTTTCATCTGAGTAGAGTCAACATCAAAAAATCCCAGAGACACCTGTATGTTTCAGAGAAACTGGCAATAAGATTGTGTCTGTCCTTTGGTAACTGATTCTCAGTCAACTATTCTCACAAGTTTACTCTAAAAAGTGGTGGTTGGGGTCTCCAGCAGCTCAGCAAAACCATTATAACATATGAAGTGTTGTCACTGTTGAAAGCTTAATAATATGATAATTCACGATTAGTTCTTTTATTCAGATGGTACGCAAAGCAGCTTTATAAAAGTAGTCCTCATTGATGGGGATAAACAGCCTTCTCTGCAGCACTAGGATCAGATATCTGTGCTTTCAATGTGTAGTTTGATCTGGCAAAGAAAGGAGAACTTTTATTTTTATTTACCAAAATAAAGTAATTCTGCTGTGATATGATGTTTTTCCTCAAACACAATAAGGTGCTAACTACAGGTAAACTTAAATAGTCAGCAACAATACCAGCTTTAGAGTAATGAGCTAGACAATCAAAAAGGTTTTTAAGTGATAATTAAGAAAAAGTTATTCTGCTATATGTGTGTAATTTACTGTAGTAGATTAATTTATCTCTGTTGGCATAAAGCAATTAAGAAGTCTTGCTAATATTTCAAAAGCTTGCATTAGCTTTTTTGTAATTGGTAGTATATTGACTTACATTGTCCTAGATTTTCAGTGGCTTCACTGAACATAAAGTATAATGATAATATTTAATATTTTGAGATTTGCCAGGTAAATTTCATTTCTCCACTCCAGACCAAATTCATTTGACATCTTCCACTTGCAGAGCAGAAGTCATCCTTATAAGGGAGGTTTTGGGAGGCATCTTTGGAGTTTTGTTTCCCAGGTCCCTTTGATTTTCAGTGCCAGTGGTCTGCATCTTTGCTTTGATTGCCTTTGGAAAAAACCTGGACTTTATTATATTACAAAAACTATAAAATGAAATGATTTTGGATATAATTTTCCAGTCTTTGCTCTAAATAATGAACACTCTTACTATTCCAGGACTCAGAATTTGACCCCTTGAAGTTCACCAGTGTGATTGAATGTGAGAAGCCAAACAACGACTTAAGTAGGTTTCGAGGTTACATGTGAGTATTTCATGTAATATCCTTCAGTATATACTCCTTTTCTGTAATATGGAATAAAATAAATGCTTGTTTGTTTCGGGGTGTCTTCTGTAAGTTCCATCATCATCGCATATGGGGGTGATGCATATTTAAGGCTGTTTTAGAGGATCCTCACTTCAAGGTGAGATGGGAACCTCATGTTTCCATTCCTTTGGATGGATTTATTTGCTACCTTCAATCAGCTTACAGCTGATTACAGCTACAGAAATGAATGTATGAAGCACTGCAGTTACAGGCACTTTTCTCCTTTTCCTCCGTGGATCAAAAAAACCCATCTGGAAATGGGAAGAAATAGAAAACAAGTCCAAGAGAGGCAACAAACAAACACAGTATGTTGTACACTCTTAAGAAGATGTGTCTGTTGGATATTTCTTTTAATATATGTGTCATTGAGGAAAATCATAAGGCAAAACTCATACTTCTCTAGCTATGGCACTGTTCCTTTGTTCTCATTCAGATAAAATGAAATTATTGGCTCACACAATGGGTATGCTTGTGCATTACCACATCACCTATGCCCACGTGACTTACTTCTAAACAAACAGAACTACATTAACAGGGTGCTCATCTCTGGCCAATCAGTCCTGCTCAGAAACAAATGTTTGAGGATGTGCAAAGCACTTTGCTTCTAATGTAGCCTGGACTGTAGTGTACAGGTATGTTGATTGTGGTGGCTTAGGAGATGCACTCTTGCACAACTTATTTTTCTGCACTCTGTTACCACGTGGAGAGTGAAGGCCCAGGAAACATAATTTTTGCGTAAATTTTAATGGAGAGAGTTACGCTGACACTAATTCTGTTTCAAATACAATGATTTACCACCCATGTTGATCAGGAGTGATAAGCAGTATTAAGTTGTGTAAATGTCACAAGGTAAATTGCTGGAGCTCGGGGAGTTTTTTATAGTGATGCCATTTACCACCACAGTTACTACTCTCAGATGTCACAGATTGTGTAGGACGTACTGTCAACTGGTGTAAATCAGGACAGTTTCTTTGAAACTACATCAAGTTGTAGTGTGGGAAAATGTGTTCCTTTATTTAGCAGCACAAAGCCCTACAGTTCATGTGAAGAAAAAAGTTTAGTATTAGACATTACTGCATGAGGGTGTGTAGCTGTCTCCATTAATAGAGCCTGCTCTACTGCAGACATGCCATTTCCAGATATGGAAATGGAAAGTTTGGCAGCTTTTCTAGCACACTTTATGTGTGAATCTTAGTCCCCAAAATATTGAGCAGAATACTGTAGAAATTATGCATAAATTTGTCTTCCATTACATATTTACTTATTTGCTCCATGTGGAAAAGGCCTGTGGCATGTAAGTTACAGAACCATTTGAATTAAACAGCAGAAAACATTGTAATATCTTTTTGATGACTATTGTTTAGTATTTGATACTAATCAAAAGTATTGATTATATTTCATCTTCTTTATATTTTATAGTTTCACAAATTATGTGACTATATTTTGCCACAAATTTTGAATCTGGCAGAAGGCATCAGGTGATTTCCAGCTCTCATCAGCTGTGTTCCAAGAGATTTACAGCTAAAGGACCAGGGGCCATTTGAATTAAAGACTGGGGACCAACCCCTCGACAAATAAATTCTCAGTCCCCTAATTGATCACAGAGGAAGGCTTTTCCCCCCCTCTTTTTAGAGTTCCTTCATTATTATAATGGAACCAGGAGTCTATTTCAAATCATACATTAACAAGATGAATAGCAATTAACACATCTGCATTGAAACATGTCATTGCTATGTCAAACTCAGTTCTTAATTCTCATTCAAAATCTTACCAGTAGTTGCTGCTTGAAAGAATGGTTCAGATAGCTACCAGCCAATAATAGCTCGACTGAAAAGAAATTATACCAAAATATTTAAATAGGAATGCCATGAAATAATAGACTTTCAAGAGATCCATATGTAAAAGCTGTGCTGAAACATTATTGCCAAAGTTTCCTAGACATTTTGACCACTTAGTAGGTTTCCAGTTTTGATTAAGATTTTTTTTCCTGTTTGAAATAGGAAGTGGTCTTTAGTTTTAATGTCTGTGCTGACAAATCTTTCAGGGAGTAGAAATACTTGTGTGTATGCTGTAAACATGTAAAAAATTCTATTCCCCACAGTTTTCCTGAAACAAAATCACTACAGGTAGCCAATGTAGCACATGCAGGCCAGGGTAAAAGGAGACATGATAATAATTAAAAAAATGTACTGCAGAATGCATTGAGATGGGCCTAGGCCTACCCTATATCTGAGAAAGTGTAGCATGCACATTACTACATATGAATTCTTCAGCTATGTTGCTACAATCTGCATTGAACACACTCACGGTGTGCAGATCCACAGGCTGACTACCAGTTCTATTCAGGCACTTGCTTTAATTCTCTTTTGCAGTTTCTGCACCTCCAGATAACCCAAGAACATTCCCTCACTTTTATTTTCCCTATAAAAAGTATTCTGTGTAAGAAGAATAGAACAAAACCTAACATGCCCCCTGCCTGTATGTGTCTAGCCAGATTATGTATAGTATGCATGGCAAACATTCAAAAATCCAATTCCAGGTTCCAAAAATAGCAGTATTTGCTTTAAAATCTTGTTTGTACCTTTTTTTGTGTATATGGGCAAGGGAAAAAGAGAAGTAATAATTGGGATTCTGAATTTTCAGCTTTTTTTAAATAATAATTTTGTTCTTAGACAAGAACATAAAATTTTATCTGATCATACCAAAATAAGTATAGCTTGGAATTGTAAGAAGAAGAAGGAGATGAATGCATGTGTGTATTTTTATTTCAAAGGTCATCCTAAGGTAACAAACGCAAATTAATATAAAATCATGTTACAATTTTTTAAAGAAAAAACAATTATAAATCTATAGTGATGTCTCTTTAATGTGCTATACTAACATCTGTATTCCTGGAAAAAAAACTGAAAACAACCTAGACTAATTTTCATCAGTTGGGAGTCAGGAGGTTTCTGGCTGATAATGTACACTGAGACCATGTTTAAAATTGTTGAATATTTTCTTTGGGAGTGTCAAGCCTTGGAAAGTAACTCCAGCTCTACCATTTCCTTTGTAAGACACTTGATAAACCAAAAAGTGAAAGAAAATACTCTCTTTTGAATAAAGTTTTGAGTGGTTACCTTGATATTAATGCTGGTAAACACATAACAAAACATGATAGAAAGCTGAAGTGAGCTACCATCAAGGTAATTTTTGTATTGCTGTATTAAACCAGAGGCTTACTTCTGTACAAGCACTTTCAGAGTGCTGTAGCGTAGTAGTAGTAGTTAACTGTATCTGATGTGCCCGCTTCTCCTAATTCGTGGTGCATTTGTATTTTAGATGCTAAGATACCACATTTTTGCAATGTCATCCATGTGAGAAAGTGCAGAGAAAAAGAGCATTGCACCTGCGCTTGCCAGTGCGTTTCCTCACAGCTTAGCCTTTGCATTCCAGGCATCTGAGCGGCTTCAGCCAGACACTGTTTTAAAGAATGACAGAGAAAATTTTCCTTCTTTGCCTGTAACTCACACTGGCCTGAATCCAGAAAGGGGAAAAACAGACTGTTCAGCCTTTTTAACAAGCTTAAGGTTTATAACTCTGCAGGGCTAGAAATGGGAACTAGGCCGTCTCTCAACCCAGACACAAAGTTTACAATTGGCAGGTTTGTTATCAAAGTGAGCCGTTTTATCTAACTCTAGTTTTCCTTATTTTTTAATCCAGACCTTTCTGTCTGTAATTTTTTCTTTCTTTTATCATCAGTGCCCAGCGGTCTTATGTGTATGTTCTGTTACAGAGTCACTGGGAGTGACTGTAGACAAGAGGGAAACAGTGAGTTTCCTCCAGCCTCTGCTGGCTTCTTTCTCCCAGATTTTGATTTCATCCATGTTTTCTAAAGGTCTGGTGAGAAACAGTTGAGTTGTCTTGACTTCATCTGGATAATGCATGTAAGGATGAGATGTGGTAAGAAGGCTCAGCCTTTGGGTGAGAGCAGTAGATTGGGGTTTTAACACCTATAAGTTAACTTCAGATGTTGCACAATCGCTTTGGAGTTGTTTTGTAAGCTAAGATAGTAAGAACAAATATGTAATTGCATAGAACAAATATGCAAGTAATTGTATATGAAGTTTGCCATGTGCAATATGCCTGGCACAGTCTACTGTTACTGTGAGGTGTAAAAAATTAATGAAGGTTATAAAATTATAAGCCATAGCAAGTACTGCTTAAGTAGGTTTATCTCTAAAAAGTCCCATTCATTAACAGGAATCATAACTATCATCTGGAGATTTTATTGGAAATTCAAACATCCTCATGATTTATGAGAAAGCCTAATGTAGAATTCAGCCTTAAAAATCAGAAGAATGACAGAATCCTAGTAGCAGTGTAATTTCAACAGAAATTATTTCCCATAGTTTAAGCACAGACAGATTAACACTTACTGGCATTCTGCAAGAGGGATGTTGGGCAGCCCCCCAGCTGATGGTGCTTTGGCAGAAGGTGAGGCAGTGGGTTAAGGAGGTTTGCTGAAAAGAACAGAAGTAAAAGCTGTGTTCTTCTATCTGAGACTGGCAGCGAGGATGGGCTGAGCAGGAGAAGTTCTCTCCTCACTACAAAACCACCTTTTATTTTCCTGTTAGAATTGCAAATTTGATGTTATCTACTTCTTTCTTTCTCAGTTTCTGGTCTCTAGTCAGATGTTATCACTTCTGCTGCTACCTCAGCAGTCAAACCCAATGCTTCTTCTCCATCCCTGCAGAGAAAAGTTGAACACACTTGTCAAAATGCCAGTGCTTTTAATACATATATATTTTTTGAGCAGAGGGTGGGTATAATATACTGTGCTGAATTAAAAAAGGTTGTATGTGTGTGTATATATACACGGGTATATTCCGCTCACTAAAAGCTATTGAGGTTACATAGCATAACCAGCATTACAGAATAATCTGCTGGTAGTCCTACTAGACTGGGACAAGTACAAAGAATTCACCAATGTGAATGTTTTCTTCTTACAGATCTCAGTATAGTTGATATAGTTCCTAGGCCTGAGATCCTAGAAGTATGTACTTAAATTAGAATTTTGGTCCACATTTAGAAAAAGAGAAGAGTCTAACAGGGAAAAACATGAATATATATAACCCAGATGTGAAGGCTTAGAAAATAGGAAGCAAATAAAAGAAATCCACCTTTCTATAAAAAGCACAATTTTAAGCCAGTTTGCAGATTTCAGGAGACAGAGGATTTTAAGTGCTCAAATCCAGGTAGACATAAAATTTGGTGTTGCAGCAGCGCAATGTTAATTTTAGTGTAGCATATGTGCTGCTTTCTCAGGATTTCTCTTGGACTTCAAGCTTTTGCTAGTTTTTTATAGCAGTCCATTTTTTAGACTTTAAAAGTGTGATGGTTTTGATGGTCTGAAAGTGAGGACAGAACATTTAAACAATTCAGACTTGCTTTAGTCTTCTCTGAGGCATTGGGGTACTTCAGTTGATAAAATGAAATTTTATTCATTTGAAAATTGTTTGAAATTATTATTTGGTCTGTCTTTTTTACATAATAAAAATTCTAATACCATTTTTTAATTGTTACTATTGTTTAGCATTTTGCTGTTAATTCTCATAAGGCTATTTTCTGTATTTCTCTGTCAGCTGAAATTTCAGTCTGTCCATACACAGTAGATAGTAAGTTGTAGTAGAAATGTCACTTCATTCAATTTTTGTCATGTGTTTTGGTGTTTGTCAACAAGAATCCTCAGGGTGCAGGCCATTCTTAGATAGTTGGTGAGACAGTTCTGAGAAGAATTTCTCTTGTTCTCACTGATGAATACATGGAATATTTTTCCTTTTCTTTTCACTGAACTGATGTGTTGTATCCCTGGCACATCTTCCTTAGTATCACTGCTTCTGAAGCACAGTCTTTTCCCAACTTCACCATATCTATTTCTAGGATTTCTTTAGTAAGCACATGTGGATAGTGGGTTAATCATATCCACTACACAGCTGCTTTTAGGTGGACTGGATTAACTGTGATTGCTCAGTCAGTTTACACATGCACAGGAAGTCCAGTGCATTTTCCAAGCATTAGCTAGGCTGCACACATGCTGTTGGTTTGGCCCGCGGATCTCTAGTGAGCATTTGTCCAGGACATTTCTATATCCAGCAGCAACTGGTACTGCTCCAGCTGGGCTGCTGCATGTCGGGGATCCTTGGGTAAGTAATCTCAGTTTTCAAAGTCCGACAGAGAACTTTCCCAAGAGGAAGATCTAATGAAATATTTTGCCATCAAACTGAAAAAACTTCTTAAACTTTTGAAGATGTTTCCTGGGCTTGTTATATTACAAGTATGATTTAACAAGCTTATTGTTTTGACATGCTGTGTTTTGTTCTGTTTTTAAATTTTCTGTAGTATTCATAAAAGTGGTAAAAAGGATGGACTGTTCAAAGAGAATCTCTTGTTACGTGGATGTACCATTAGAAATACAGAAGAAGTTGCAGGAATAGTAATCTATGCAGGTAAGAGCTGTTTTTCTGTCTTACGGGCATACCACCTTTTTATAGTTTTCTTAAAATAATGGCGAAGTTCCATATGACACATTTGATGCAACTCTCTCTGCAGGGCATGAGACCAAAGCTTTGTTAAATAATAATGGACCACGTTACAAGCGCAGTAAGCTTGAAAGACAGATGAATGCCGATGTCCTTTGGTGTGTCCTCATACTTCTAATCATATGTCTGTTTTCTGCCATTGGTAAGTGCTCTTTACTAGTAGAAACTTAAGTATTACACTGTCTTGGGATTCATGCACTTAGCTTTATGGAAAACATATGTGTCTGCCAAAACATAAATCCATAAAGCTGTCTCTGTACTAATTTTTGTCAAAAATCAAAATGTCTTGATGGACTAGCTGATCTAAATACCTTCTTAGTATCAATCAAATATATGCTATTAGCACCAGAGATCTGAAGTCTTAGATTATGCTAGCCTTGATAGCATCCAAAAATGTCAAGTCCAAAAAAAATCCCAGTTTATATGTAGTTCCCTCAAAATTACAGGTGTTAGATTGTAACATGTCATTAATCAGTCAGCAAAGTAATTTAAGAGCAGAGAATAAACATAATCAGCACACAGGTATTCCCCAGTACTATTTATTAAATTGACAGCACAGTGCACAACATGGACTCACTGTCCCTAAGGCTGAAGCTTTAACATAGAAGAAATAAGCAAAAGTCTGCATAAATCCAAGTAGAATATTCTGGGAGTGTTTAAGGAAATGCTGCAGTTCAGGTTATGTCCCTTCAGGCCTTTTTTCTGTTCATTTGTGAGAAAGAATTGAGTTTTACTTTTGGCACCCAAACTGATGTTTTATATATGGCATATGAATTCCACATCCTTAATATTTGTGTATTCTGTAATGTTTGTATGTGAGTCATATGGCATAAACACCAGAATGTTTCCTAACAACCACAGTGTAGTTTAATAACAATCTTAGGCCATTTTAATACATCTCCGTGTGCCTTTTTCCAGGTATTGTTAAATGCTGCTTAAAGATGAGCATTTCCAGCTGCGAATGACGCAGCTTATTTGTTTCCACGTGACACGCTTTTGCAGTGTTGGGGAGCCCAGTCCCCGGGGCTGAAGTGTCGTGGTGAGGCTTCATAGCGGGGAGCCACTGCCTGCAGCTGTCCCCTCTGCCACTGCCCCCGCGGTGTTGTCCCCAGAGCAGCAGCAGCGGGGTGTGCCCTGTGAGTGGCTTCAGCGTAGCTGGGGCTCCCCAGAGGTGTGAACGGGAACGGGAGGAGGCGGCACGCAGTAGGCGACAGGTGCGCCTTCCCTTCTGTCCCGCCTGCTACAAGCCTGGAAACCGCCAGCAGAGGGCCAGAGCAAACTGCTCGAGGTGCTGACAGCCACAGACAGCTGGAAAGAAACTTGCTCTAGCCTTTTGAGTTGCCTGGTGCTCTGTGGAAGTCAGGCCATTTTCGCACCTTCTGTCAGTAAAGTATAACTGGAGATATGACACTTAATTCCTTTGAAAATCTAAGGTTATTTATAAAACAAACCTAAATGTAGGTCATTCTCAGTGTGGAGCTTTCTATTTTTGCTCTCAAGAATAAAAATATACACATGAATAAAGACATCATGCATGTGATCTCATATTGGTAGTACAGGGACAAAATAATCTGCTCACTTACATGTTTTTATTTTTCAATGCTGGGTTTCTGTATCAAGGATCTTGTCAAAGGTGGTTTACAGAAGATTACTTTTAAGATAGACCTTTGCCCTTTTTCCTGATTTTTGACATATAGTGATAGTTTGAATGATTTTTGTTGCAGAAGAATTCTTCCTTGTTTTTATGCCTTAAAAACATCAGGCATGCCATTTTAGGGATTTTAGGATTGTAAGTATTAGTGCTGTACTTAAAAAGGCAACATTCTGTCTCTTTAGCAAGAATGTCATTTTCCCAACAATAACAATCTTATCTTTAGTTATCAGCACAATCAATTAAAAAAAAACATTTCGAGCAAGACCTAGAATTTCTTCTGTTCTTCATTCCTCAGCTTCCATGCTGTTGACTGTGTTGATACTGTTATTTCATTAGTTCTGTGCGTGTGGTGGATATTATTTACACAGTAAAATTAAAGTCTCTTCTGAAACTAGTTTACTGATAGCTGACTGGTGATCTATCTAGTACAGTCAGTGGAGTTCTTTCATTTTAACACATAGAGTATCACTGAAATTAATCACTTTCTGAAGAAGTGTAGTTTTCTTCAGTGGTTATAGAAACAGTCTAAACTACTAACTTAGACTAGCCAGCTCACTTTATTTAGATAAAGTTATGCAAAATGAGTCTTGCGTGCTGTCCTTAAGGACAGCCAAAGCCCTTACTCAAACCCCAAATCCCAAGGCAGAAAAAACCATGGGTTTGGGGCATTTTTCAGAAGTCATGCAGAATATTTGAAAACAAATACCAGTTTCCCACATAACTCTTAAGAACAAATTCATACCATAAGCATTTTTCCTTGGAGTTAATTTGCTTTTTTCTCTCTTCCAATTCTTCTGCAGGTCATGGTCTATGGGTATGGCAATATGGTGAGAAGAAGAAACCGATTTTTGATGTTCCAGGGCCTGATGGCAAATATTTGTCACCTGTTTTAGCTTCAGTATATTTATTTCTGACGGTGATCATAGTGTTCCAGGTAATCAAGCTGTACATGCTGTTACCTCTGTTCCTGGTTGGCTGTAAAAAAGTTATACATGTGCAATATGTTGTGGTACTCGTTTTACCAGTAACGCATCTAAGAGGCTAATCAAGCCTCTACAAAGATCCTAGGGGGTTGTAATCAGTAGCACAAGGTGTATTTGGAGGCCTGTCACTAGTGGCGTCCCCCAGGGTCCAATACTGGGCCCAGTGTTGCTTAACTTATTCACCAATAACTTGTGTGAAGGGGCAGCTGCCTCCTCAGCAAGTTCACTGGCACCAAGCTGGGAGGAGTGGCCAATAACCCAGTGCAGCCCTTCAGAAGGACCTCAGCGGGTTGGAGAGATGCTCAGAGGAGAACTGCCTGAAATTCAGCAAAGGCAAATGCAGGGTCCTGCACCTGGGGAGGAACAAGCCCATGAACCAGAAAACAACATACTCTTCCTGTCTACCCACTGTGGAACAATTGTGGATGCCACTCTGGGTACAGCATTCTAGTATGAAAATAAACTTCATACTTTTTTAACAGCTTTTCGGATATACTCCTCTTAGCAAATCCATATGTCAGCCAGGTGACAAACTATGTTAAAATTTTTTTGGTCCTGAGGAGAAATATCTTGAATGGTGAAGGTGGTAAGTTAAGAGAAGTAAAAGAACCTCATTTCACTGAGATATATTGAAGTTTGACTAGTGGGACACTAGAGGAGGTTGCTTTACTTGAGGCAGCAACTTGTTTATAAAAGGGAATGAAAAAGAATGTTAAAATAGTTTTTACCCTGAGGGATTAGGTTATGATACTGGTTAAGAAAATTCACCACAGAATTCTTTGAACACCTACCTTTCACTGTATTTTTTGTTTAAATGACCACATTCGCTACTTACAGACATGCTATAATTTATGCCTCGTATCTAATTCAGAAAACTGAACAATGTATGCAGTCAGGAATTTCTATCCTGAAAAAAAACATCTGCAGAGAAAAACTCATGTACAAATTAGGTATTTTATGTAGTTTTGACAATCCTCAAGAAACAGCTGAAAGTCTTTTCATGTCTCCTTCTTCAGCACTTATAAAATGTGATCTTCATTCAAATAATTTGCAGTACAAAAGCCAAGGCTAAAGATATTGTTCCTATGGAGAGATTAACATTTCTCATTTCGTTTCTTGTATTCCTGCAAAGTGAATTCGTGAACAGTCTGTTATTTATGGAGAACAAATTTATTCAATCCTTTCACATCTCTAGTATTCTGATTGTATGGTCTGGTTTGGGTTGGGATTTTTTTTTTCTTTTCCTTCCCCAGGTAGTTTCAAGCTCAGCTTATTAGCCTAAGGTTTGCTTTTGTCCATGTTTTGATAATCAGTTTTCTAGACATAATAAGGCATTCCAGCTCTGCAATTCACCACAGGTTTTCCTCATCTAACACAGTAAATAAACTCTTTAAACACGGTAATAACTTTAGAGTAGATGTTTAAAGTACATAGCCTCTTTATGTTCCAGTCTAGTACCAAGTTAACTAGCTTTAATAATTCATTGTGCCCTTGCTTCTGTTTTCTCCTAATTCTGTTTCCTTTTGTGTATTCTAGGTTCTGATTCCAATTTCTTTGTATGTATCCATTGAAATAGTTAAAATCTGCCAAGTATACTTTATTCATCAAGATAAAGATTTATATGATGAAGAAACAGACTCTCAACTGCAGTGCCGAGCTTTAAATATCACAGAAGACTTGGGTCAGGTGCAGTTTATCTTTTCAGACAAGACTGGGACACTTACTGAAAACAAGATGGTTTTCCGAAGATGCACTGTTTCTGGAATAGAGTATTCCCATGATGATAACGGTGAGCTCATGGTCACGTTTTCTATCTAACAGTTGTACTTTGGGCAAACTGAAGTAGTCATAAAAGTTGCTGTAATTTTAATTCAAAAAGAAAAACAAAAGAAATTGCACATACGTGCTCAGGAAACTCCGTGACGGCTGTTTTCAGTTCCGTGTAATTCGATGGCTGTGTTCAGCTAGCAATGACAATCTTACCAGAGTGTTCTGTAATACCTACAGTGTGTTGTCAAGACATTTAAAGCTTTTGGCTTTAGCTCCTGATGTAATAAAGCACTTGAGCACATGGCTAATGTAAGAAAATTGAGTAGTGCTGCCGGTTCGGTGTGTTTGAAGTATACAGTGTAAAATAACACTTTTAAGCATACAGGCAGATTAGTGTCTGATTGAATACCTGCAATGAGATTATCCTTTTGAACTGAGAAATAAATGCAAACAAAGCTGCTGATTTTCATATTAACAAGAAACATAATCTGATAGAATAGCATATTTTATGTTACCTTTGTTAGATTCTTTTCAGTGCTCCTGTGTGAAAAGTGTCTGTGTCAGGTATGTTTGCTCTATGAACACTGCAGTTGAGAGAATATCCACAAGTATCAGCCTCTTAAAACACTAAAAAATGACTGGTTTTCATCAGGCAATGTGAGAGTTGTTATCCCTCCGTTATTTCTTCACCCTTTTAAAATTAGGAAGTGATTTCCTATTTTGTGATGTTTGTAATTTGTGTTCTTTTTCTCTAACATACTTTGTTATCATTTTTGAAAGAACAGATCTTAACTCTTCAAATCATATTCTATATGCAGGAAAATACTGATAGCTACAATATTTCATTCCTGTTTGCAAAAAATAAGTTTCTTATCCTACACAACACATAAAGATCTCTGATTAGGAAGTTTTCTCAAAGAACACTACAGAATTTCAGCTTACAAATAAGATACAGAATAAGATAAAGAATCAAAATAGACTGGGAACTCTAAAACATGCTTTAGAAAGATGATAAGATCTTAAACTGGAAAAAGATACTCTGAAGTATTGGATTGCCCTTTTTTTTCCCTTACTTTAAAGCAGTACTGAGACCTTCAATTTAAGGCACTATTTTTCAAGAAACTAGATCTTTGGGTAGTGTTATTAGTGTTAAAGAAAGGACTTAGGGAGAAGCAGTGACTTCCTGCCTCTGTACAGTAGGTAAGAAAGAGAAAAGAATTAGAATTTAGAGTAGGTTGCTGGTCTCCTAATTCTGCTTGTGACACTGATTATTCGCTCTTTTTTGCTTCTTCTCTGCCATTGATTGTTTGCTTGTTTATACTAATTTCAGAGTGTATTATGTTCCTTGCAAGAAAGATGTTATTGCCAGTTAAAACAGTGCAGGAAAGGTATTTTTATGAGCTTGGTATCATCAGATAATATGTAGGCTGAACTCTGGCCCCTGCGTTGAGTGCTGAATTTTCAGATCCTTTTTCTTCAAATGTAGTGTATTTAACAGAAATCTTAAGTTTGTGCATGCTTTCCTCTTATGATTTCATATTACAATGTAAAAGTTAATGAAAACAGAGTGAATGTCACTATAAACAAAAGTGTCAGATACTGTCCCAGTTTGAGATTTGTCTCATTTGATTTTTGCCTCAAAACATTGGAGGAATGTCTGAATTTGAATGTCCTCTGATAGAAGGCAGGTTACAGCCACCACTCCCCCACCAGGTTCGGGAAAGAAATAGACACAATGCACAATGGGAAAAAAGAATAATGCTAAATAATAAAACTTCTCGCTGTGGAGAGAACCTGGTAAAATTCAAAGTCCTTCTGTAGGTGTGGCTGTTCTTTCTCCGGAGCTGGGGTGTGGCCCCTCCAGGCTGTGGCATGGGCCTCCCAGTGCTGGTGATCTGGACCGGAGCAGAAGAGTCCAAGGAAAGTTCTTGCCTCAGCTAGTGAGCCAGCTAAACAGCAGAGAATTTTAACTCTATGTCTCTCTCCTGAGAAAAAGCCGAAAAGCTCAGGAAAAATAAAGAAAGGGTGCTTCCTCCACTCTTCAGCAGCAGCAGCATGCAGAGGAGTAGAGTGACCTTGGAGCACAAAACTGCTTTGAAAAGTTCGTCTGGCTGTTTTTTTCTTTCTCTCATACCCAGTTTTAAAGGCACAGAAAGGCACGGGATTCATGTCTGGGCATAGAGTGCAATAGGGGATGCAACATCATAAAGTCACCCCAAGAGAGATACATAAACTGATTGGTTTTTTAAGTCATTCTTTTCACCTATGGCTGTGTTTGGGCTTCATTGTAACTCCAGTCAGTATAAAATTTCTGACAAATATAGTTTTTAAATTGACACAGAATATTTACACAGCATTTTATTCTTTTGGTTTTTTTCCTCTAGGGAAAATAGGTCTTTCTGTATAATTCTTTATATAAATTGTGATAATTTCTATTTATTTTGTTCTCTATAATCAGTACAAATAACACAATAAATACTATTCTTCATTCAAGTATTTTGTTAGCTCCATTCTGCAGTTTGATTTTATAACCATCTGTTACCTTTTCTGCTGCTGAAACCTTCTTGTTTAGGTATGATAAAATGCCTATCACAGCTCTTTCTGGTTTTAGGGTGTGCTTACTTGCAAATGATCTGTCAGCCACTTTTCTGTGTCTTACACCAGAGTATCTGAATTTCCCGCATATGTTTTAGCTGGTACCATCCTGCTCTGCACCTCAGGTTTTGTTGAAGTCTTTATGAAACAGAAAATTCTAAAATCTTTCACTTATTGGGTGATCTGAGGCTGCCATATATGCAAGAAAATGAAGTAAAATGCCTTTGCCTTTTTTGATCTGTTTCAAAGATGACATTATTTCTTCACATATCCGAGTATTTTTTTCATGCCTAGTGGTTTGTTAGTTGGAATCAAACTTTGAGTAGCACTTTAGATGAAGAAATTAATTTTAAATTATTGTACGTGGGTGATAATGCAAAAGCTGCGGATAACAGGTCATTTTCCATTGTAAAAGTAGATGTCTAAGGATGGAAATATCCTTGCTCTGAGCTCTTCGAGTTAAGTTTGTTATTCTGCTGTGGTGGGGTAGCAGTGCATGTCATTCCAGTTGCTTGACCCTGCTCGTGATAAGATCCTGTTTTCAGTTTTGGATAGCTGTACAAAACTTCTAACTATTTGGTTCAAATTTATCATGCCAGATGTTTGCCTCAGGCATAAATTTTACGAGAGAAATTTCAGTTATAACAGCACCATTCAGCCATATCCAAGAACAAGGCTAAGATGTAGCAGACTTTTTTTCCCATGGCAAGATGTTCTGGCAAGTTTTCCTCTGAAGTCATTTGGAGGCCCTATATTCTTGGGCTAAGCATGCACACACACAGAGCAGGATAGTTATGTCTACACTGGCAAGTTGAGGTCTGAAATTTCCTAACTTTTGAACTTTCATTTTCTTTTAAAGCATTTTTATGCATAATCTAGGACTACTGCAAATCTGTTAATTACTCAACCAACAGATTGTGAATAGCCGTCATAAATTTTCTCTATGCTGCTTTATAAGATCTTCTCCCTAAAATTTATTCAGAGTTATGAGAAATTATCCCATTCTTTTCTGTTCTACAGGGATTGTTATTTTACTGCATTTGTTGTTGTCATATCTCAGTTCCTTGCATTAAGGGAGTGCATTAAGCAATGCACATGAGTTCCCTGACATGTAGATTGGTCTTTCCCCTTCTTCCTCGCCATATACATGCAATGCACAATTTTTGGGGTTTGGGAGCTACTTTAAAGGCATACGCTATGCTGTGTTAGGTTTGGCATATTTGAGGCGGCATGTCGTCTTCTTGAGTGGTGGGAGTATCCTTATTTTCCTTGGGAATTTTTACCACAAAGCTGTATAAATTCCCCATGTGAAAGGTGAGCTTTATGATTATGAGGGAGAGTTCTGTTTTGCATCAGACATGGACGTGTTAATCATGGTTTTCATCACAGATATTCATGCAGACCTTATGCGAGGTTGAAGCAATTATTACATGCTTTAAAATAAAAACTGAAACCCTGAGCGAGACTTAATACATTTTTAGGTGTGGGAAAAAAGTTTTCATGAATTTTCTGGAGAAGACATTTTCCTCCAGAATTCTCTATTATCTCTAAGTTTCTTATGACGTGGATGGCGCTGTGCCCAGGAGTATTGCATTGTTTTAGTCTAGACAAGAGGTGACAAAAACATGAATAACAGAGGGCAATAAATTACACTAGTGTAGGACTGAATCAGCTGGAGGTAGTACAAAGTATTACTCATGGGTTCTGCTATGCAAAAGCTTAGCACTGAAGAGGAATCCAGGAATGCTCACAAAGACTGTAGGGGAAATTGTGACCATACTTAATAATAGTTCCATGATGGAAGCACTATGAAATATTCATCACTGTTGAGGTCAGTTACAGTATTTTGGTGGTGGATTATGCACTGATTTGGATCAAACTTTGGGAATTTGCACTGCACATTTGGGTCCTGTGAAAACTATTTTGTCAAGGATGGGATTCTAGTTACCTAATTGTTGATATTTGCATGGAGGATAGTCATCTCGTAAGTTTACAGTTACTAGAGAAAATTAAACATTTGTGGGATGTAATTTATCAGATTTGTTTTAGACATCGTTCTATAATACGTGCCTATTTCTCTGTGGTTTAGAATTCTCAGTACAGATGAAAAGAATTCCCACCTCGTGTCTGTGTGACTATTGTCTTCTCCAGAAGTTCTTCTTGACTGTCAGTGTTAATTCAGGAGCAGGGTATGTCATGGACCACTCCAAGTAGAAAAATTGTTGTCCCATTTCTGAATGTCCTGGGTATTTACAGAATACCCATTGGCACTACACTCTGGTTATATCCCAGAATTACTCTTCCAATCAGTACTACCTTCTAGCCCAAAAGAATGTTAACACAAAAAAAGAAAAGAAAAAATGTCTTGTTTCCCTATATGTCAAATCTCATGGTCGTACCAGAGCTCTTCCATTCAGGCTAGGAGACATCTTCTAACAATTCCTAGAACTGGCCATGCCCCAAGTCTGACTGCAAATCCCAGAGACAGTAAGTGCCCAAAAGCCGACTGTGCTTCTGAAAGACTTTACATGATTTATACAACCAGATGGTCTTGGCCTGACATTTGTTGTAGTTGTTTTCCAAATGCTGAATTAATCACACTCTTGCCTATGGGATGTGATCTCTATTTTTCTAGTTTTAGCTACCCATTGTATGAAACTGTTGACAAAACAGGAATTGAATCTCCATGAATACAACCACACAAATCTGAAAAATCTGAATTTTTCATTCTTTGAATTCTTCCCCCTTCTTTCCAATGACTGTGAAAAAAAAACTGTAGACAACGTAAGAATAAGAGAAGTTTGTGGAAGTCAAGGCAGATGATAAAAACCTCAGTGATTTTCTCTTGTCTATCAAAGTTTCTTAATCACTAAATCTGAGAGAGAATGAATTTCTTTCTGCTGTCCAGTTTTTCTTGATGAAGGTTGGCTAGCAACTAAGTTTCATAGGAAAGTACATAATGTTACAAAAGATCTTTCTTAGTTTGGGGGCTGTTTTGTAGTGGAATTTTCTTACTCTTCTTCTGTGTAGTCACAAGAACATAGCCTGCATAGTTCAGCCATATTACAGAATTTTTTTTTTTTAAGGCATGGAAATCGAAAAACCTTTTCCATAAATGCAGCGGTTGCTTCCAAAGGGATTTCTCATCTGGCACCTTTAAAATCTGACAATCTTCAGAAATCAGGTAGTCCATTTAGCCTTCCCCAGAAAGCTGAAAACCTTTAGCAGAACTGGGTGCTTCAGGCACTCTGTGTAGCTTTTTTGTAGTTTCTCATTACCTTTCTTATTGCTTTTTGAAAAATTTTAATTGGTAACTTAAGGAGAGAACCAGTATGAGCTGATGTAGAACTCAGTACATATGGGGTGCCCCATTTTAAATCCTATAAAAGACAGAGTAACTCATACCTAGAGACAAGTACTACTTTTCTATAAGCATATACCTATGCTTAGACATATTTCAATTGTTCTACTGACAATTTCTCTGAAAAATCTCAAGAAAAAAGGAATTACCTCCGTTTCTAAGTGGAGTAAAGAGTTCGTAATAAAGGACTTAAGGTTATTAAGCCCCTGAGGATGCCAAGAGGTTAGAGGAAGGCAAATCTTGGTGTTTTCTTAGCTCAAGACTTACTCTTATGGGGAAGTTCTTGCAAAGTAAATTAAGATTGTGTTAGCACACTTGTACAAATTTATAGCATTCTAGCTGCTTGACTAAATCTTTATGTAGACACTAGAGTGCACTTCAAAGTGCAATAAGCTTGCACTTACAAAATAATAAGGAAATAAGGTGGTGTGATGGTGTAAGTGCTGCACATCTAGATTTACTTTGTGACAGTTCAGTAGCAGCCTTATTGAATGGTTTGAGGCAAAATGGAATTTTTCCATGGTGAAACAGTGCCCACACACTGACAGCTTAAGTCTTCTGGTTTAGGGGGTCTGCAGTTTTATTCTGCTTGAAGGGAAATTCTTTACAGGTTCCTAATCCGACATTTCTAGTTAGTGGAACATCTGGCTGTGTGACAGCAGTGTCTCTGTCAGTCTGCAAAACGGACTCCTTGTCATAGAACATATATGACATGGAAGGTAAAACAAATAAAACAAAATCAAAATGAAATGAAAGAAAGGCGTTTTTAAAATAAAAGAATGTATCTTCAAATACTTAGCAGCTACTACAGGAGTTTTATTTATAGCATCCTGCTGTCTTCTGAAAGGTAGAAAGAGGGTTAATGGAATAAGTATTAACTGTTGTTTCTTCTTTGTGCCATAAATATAAAGTGAACTACAGGGTAATGAAATTTGACTTCCACGAATTGCATTGTTGTGTTACCAAAGTTGTTTGTGTTTTTCCCCATAATAAGAAACTCAATTGAAAAAATGATCAAGGCCATCAATTTTCAGTGCTGAAACTGAAAAGCATCCCACAACAATGCCTTTCAGGTTATAATGTTCACAGGAAAAGGTTCTCAATTGGAGAGAGCTGAGTGGGTGGAGAGAACAGCATGTTCCCAGAGAAGCACGCACTGCACAGCTGAAGCAATGTGAACCTTAGCCATAGCATAACGATTGAATCGGGTTTCATTATTTCTTTAAACTTCTTAATTCTTGCTGCATAATGTGTAAGACTGCACTTGAGAAAATTTTGAAAGGTGCTCAGGCTTTTTTGTTGTTGTTGTTGTTGTCAAGTTTCCCTCGGTATAAGCTGAAATAACACCATTTGTATCAAAAGAATTACATTTGATTTGGTTAAATGAGATTCTAGTCTTGTTCCTGCTTTCCCTTTTCCTCCTTTTTCTCAGTGGCAGGGACAATTAAATGGATGTGCTACAATAAAACCTATATAGGGAGCAAGAGATAGCTATTATTACATAGACTAAAAAGAACCACGCTGTTGGTGTAATGTTAATAAATAAACTGAGTGCTGCATTAGGAAACAGCTTTTGCTATGCTGAATAAATAAAATATGTTTAGATGTAATGCAAGAAAGAAGAAAGAGCAATGAGGAATCCAGAGATACGGTATGCAGGCATAACTGTGTATTGTACATGAAATGCATTCTCTGCTTAACCATAGAGTTTTTATACAGGGAATAAAATTATATTCAGTTCAGGATCTTTGAAGTCTTGTATTTCAAGACGTATTTTCAGAGCAGAAGCTTAAAGTAAGTATGATTATTAAAGAAAATGTATCGTTTTTAAAAAACCTCTGCTTGGAAGGAAGTTGGACCAACTGAGTAAGTACATTTTGCAAAGCTGAAGTAAGTAATTGTAGCCAGGCCTTTCCCTGTCAAGGAATATTACCTGTTATGAGAAGAAGCAGCACAGAGTTCTGTCAGCCTACCATTCAGATGTGCAGCATCTATGGTGAAAATATTATCCCTATGGCAAATCCAGTTTTTCTTATGCTTTTCCTGAGAGTGGCCATGCCCACATGTCGCACCAACTCTGCCTGAGACTGGTTTTGCTGCTGAGGGCCCTAGTGAAAATGAGGCACACAAATGTTTTTCTTATGATTGATTTAAACTTAAATGTTGGTAAAGTGCAGAAAACCTTACTGGTGTGCCATCTTGAGCAATGTTTTTTCAGCCTGAGGTTAGCAGCGTGTAATTAGGAGCCTGCAGAAGATAATGAAGGCAGAGTTTGTGCTGTCTGACTGGGCACTGCCCTCACACAGGCCTCATCCCAGGGTGTGCACTCCATCATACCTCCCCAGATGTGCACTCCATCATACCTCCCCAGATGTGCACTCCATTATACCTCCCCAGTGCAGAGAAGAGAAGGACAAAAGCCCTTCAGTGTGCTGCTCCATTCTGCTTCTTGAGGCATCAAAGTAACACTCCGGGATGTTGACATGTTTCCTTCCTTCTTTCCTTCCTTCCTTCCTTCCTTCCTTCCTTCTTCCCTTCCTTCCTTCCTTCCTTCCTCCCTTCCTCCTTTCCTCCCTTCCTCCCTTCCTCCCTTCCTCCCTTCCTTCCTCCCTTCCTTCCTCCCTGAGTTTCCTTTGAAAGGAACCTGTTTTGCTGGGGGAACAGCGAGCAGTCTGGTAGAGTCTGGCTCTCCTCTTCATCCAGGGCCTGGATCTCTGCTTAGTATATGCTGCAGTTCACTTTGGGCCCTCTGCGTAGACTCCTGATAGAGACAAATCTATAATCAGTTGAATTAAATTCACACTACAGGGTTCTGTATTTCCACTGGGAAAATGCATAGAGGCTTACAGAGCAGAAGAAAGTGGGAATTAGTGGGCAAGAGTGATGGGAGAGCTTAGAAGTGCACTGGCCCAAAGCACATGCATGAAGTTGCAGGAAGCAGAGTGTGGAGGTGAAATAAACTTCATTTACTTGCAGCTCACCACACTACAGAAGGACCAAGGAGACCAGTGACCTCCCTAATTCATTGAGCTGTCCTGTAGGTTCTGTCATACCAATCAGAGAATTAGGCAGGCACTGAAAGGATAAGGCAACAGCGCTGTGCTATTCTCTGGGAACCCGTGTGGCTCAAGGAGCAGCTGCCTTCACAGCAGTGAACGTGCTGTTGCTCAACCTCTTTCCCACCACATAACACAGAGGAACATGTATCCTACCAAATAATGCTCATGAAGGAAAGTCCCCAGTAATCTACCACTACAGTCTACATCAGCCTCAGGACCTGGGCTGCAGGGCCTGTTCAAGCTGTGGGGCAGAAGTGATCTGCTGTGTGTCCCGCAGTCTCTGTGTCTCTAAATGCACTATGGCCCTTTCTACATCCACAGTCTGAATTTTTTGCCAGGAGGAGCCAGTGGAGGATACTGCATACCTGGGCATACAGTTAGAGCAGTGACCAGGTGTACAGTCACGGCCAGGGCTGAGAAACTCTCCCATTTGCCACATTTCAGACAAAGCCATGTTTCAAATGGAGTTGAAAAAACCTGTGATGTATGATACTGTAGTGACAGAGCTATCCCCATGTACTGTGTGTGGTCTGGTTTCAACTCCTCCAGCTGCTTTCTGACAGCTAAAACATGTTTGGAAATTGCAGTGGATAGTGAGGGTGGGTTTTTCTTTGTTTGTAAAGCTAGATACATTAAAAGTGATCACATGCCAAACTCACCATATATAATGCAAGATTTTTCTCAGGAAGTATTTTGAAAGATTTTTTTTGTTTGTTTTTTGTTAAATGCCTGAATAATTAACTTACATGCTAGTGATTTATCGTTTGCTATTAGGAAAATCTAATTTGTTACACTGGAGAACCGAAACAAACTGAGCCACAAGTATGTAATTTGTACTGTATATCTGTATAGCGTGGATTATTTTGAAAGCATAATGAAAAGCTTTTCAATGAATACATAATGAAGGAATAAATAGATACCTGTTAGAGTGGCATTTGCCTGCCTAATGAATCACCCAGATTACTAAATGCCCGTGGTCTTTAGGAATGAAAAAATATGTTGTACATCAATTAGATCTAAACAGCCTGTCATTAGAGGGGCAGGATTCCACAGTTGTTTCACACCTCTGCTTTCGGTTTCCCTTTTTGATTTCTGTATGTCCGACTGCCAGGATTGTTTTCTGGCATTAATTGCTTTATTTGGATTCTTCACTGAGGAAGCATTCATCTAAAATATATCATTTGGAAAAACTCTTTTGTTCTGTGTAAACCAGGAATTAGTCACTGCAGCAAATGGTGATAGGAATAAGTGTTGCAGCAGGTGAGGGTACCCTGGTTTTCATACTCCATGCTGCACTGTCCTGCCTGTCATGCAGAGAGGAAGGGACAGACTCCGCGGTGGTTTTAACACTAGGCTAGCAGTCAAGAATCTGGGCTCATGTCTCCACTCTGCAGCAAATGGCCCTGACCTTAAGCAAGGCTTTAATGCTGTCTGTACCTCATCTCTGTGTATACAATACAGGCAGTAGTGCTCTGTAGGTGTGTTGTTCTGAGTACATTTCAGGTGTCATTAACTGGTACTCAGTAAATGTGACATTTTTGCTGGAAAATACTTTATTTGAAATTTGTGTTGGAAATTACAGGAAAATTTTCTGGATTGTTTATTTCCTACTCAGATTTCAAGTGAAAATCAAAGTATTTGATTGATTTCATCAGGCAGAGCTGTAGAATAGTCTTCAGGGATGCACTGAATTACTGCAGAGTCAAACTGCCTTTTAGAGAGAATATGATGATAAGGGAGGCAGTGCATTGTGTTACATTTCTAATTATGTTATCTACATCCTCCATTAGATACTACCATTCAATTAAAACTACACTGTATCTCCTGGTAATGGAATCATTCATTATTACTGTGAAAGTACAGTATAATATTAAAATCAGATCACTTGAAAAAAAGTCACCTCTCTCTCTTTCTAAGCCACTTTTAACGTATGCAACATTTGTCCCTCTTTATTTTTACTGATAGCCAAACGCTTAGCAATGTACCAAGAACCTGATTCTGAGGAAGAAGAGGCAGTCCCGAAAGGAGGAACTTTGTCCCAGCGTGACAGTATCTGTAGCCATCAGAGCATCAAAGTGATACACAGGAGCCAGAGCACCAAAACCCACCGGCGCACAGGTAGCAGAGCTGAAGCAAAAAGAGCAAGCATACTATCGAAGCACACTGCATTCAGTAGCCCAATGGTAAGTCATGAGAACTAAATGCACGGTGTCCTGTATCTTGTAATAGAACCATGCCCTGAAAAGGAAAAGGTAAAGAAATCTGTAGCACGTTGTGTGCCTCTTTATAGATTTCATCTTGGTGTTTTTACTTCTGTGGTCACAGCTGTTTGTACAAAAACAATCAAGCGTTGGCATAGATCTTATCTAAATGCCTGGTCTGTGGGAGCAAGCTGAAGGTAAAGACAATCTTGAACGTTTGTTTCAGTTATACTTTGATTTTGGAAAGAAAATGTATGTCTTCCTTTTATCTACAGAAGCTGAGAATAGCATTGAGGTCAAGGATTCGAATTGTTCTGCATATGCCTCTTCTTTTCCCTTTTGCTATTTTAAAATTATCGGGTTCTGGGGTGGACACCATGGATTCCAATTCTTAGACGCTGTTGACATACACCATAGCATAGTTTTTCAGTTTCAGTGGTTATCAGTCGACTGCATGTGTTGTATTTTAAAAAGTAAACATCTTTACATTTCAAAATGTTGGTGACTTTATGTCCTTACAACTTCATTTGGTTTATTTTATACTGCTGTAATTCTGTGTAAGTTTTACATGAGCTGAATGGTAATAAGAGGGAAGAAGAGTCAAGTCGTGTCTGTTTAGGGGTTTTGTGTTGTTGCGCTGTTGACACAAATTCACCCTTAGAGCAAATTACAAATATAGACAAAGACAATGTGCTGTTTGCACTGGTGGCACTTCTTGATTTCAGTCAGGAGTAAGCTCTTATGACAAAATTCCAAGCTGCAGTTTTTATATGTGGGGTTCTGTGGTTGCTCATGTTCATCAGCTGCTGAGCATCAAGAGATAAAATTCTATTGAGAAAAGAGGCTTAGATCAGTTTATCTTTTAATCTTTTGTATCCTTGCCTCCCTCTGTGTTACGAAATATCGGAGTTTGCTCTGACAAGAATTACATTATTTAAGTAGAAAATACTGATGAGATAGAGTTGAAAGTGCTCAGGGTTTCAATGTAAAAAACCCTCATGAATTAACTTCAAATGTGTGGATGGTTGTTGTTCTCTAACAAACAATTGGAGATGGTTTCATTTTCCTGTGCTCATGTAAAGCCAAACTTTAAATGTCATTGCTGTCTATTTTTTCCACACTTTTCATCTCTGCAGTGTACCATAGTTCAGTATTAGATAATAAATGTCTTGAATTAAACAGGAAAGAGGGAGGAAATTCAGTATGTAACTCTTCTCCTATCCACTACCTCCAAAGTAGATAAATATTGCCGCTATAAATATTTCACATAATTTCTACCAGTAGGCTCACTGTTAACTGTTTATTGTCTAGAATGGGTGTGTTACAGTTCTCTCCACCTCTACTCTGTGGTGTAAGGCCACCACAAAACTCTTGATATTGACACTGCTTTGGATGCTTTAATTGCTTGTTGCTGCTTTGGAAATGTGTAGAAACACAGATATTAATCACTGGTTTTGTTACTAGGAGAAGGACATCACACCTGACCCAAGGTTGTTAGAAAAGGTGAACGAGTGTGCAAAGCATCTGGAGGTCATGAGGAGCCATGAACAGCCATTATCCCATCTGAGTCCAGAACTATGTGACGTTTTTGACTTCTTCATAGCTTTGACCATATGTAACACAGTCGTGGTTACTGCACCAAACCAGCCCCGACAGAAGGTAACGTAAAGAAAAAGGAAAAGAGAGTTCAGGCATCTTTTGCCTTGATAGTAATTTATCTTGTAAGCTAGGGAAATGAAAACCTCCTGTTCTAGTGAGAAACAGCTAGAACGAGTGGTGAGATGACTCGTAGAACCACTATGTGACTGAGTGAGTTTAACAATGCATTAGCTGAATGGAGTATCTTGTCAGCTGTTTCACTTGCCTCCATGGCAAGATATGCTTTCATCGACAATTTCAAGACCTCTGACAATTTCACTTCTGAAACTCTCCTGATTTCTTGTACTATAACTTACTCATTTAATAAGCATAAATGTGTAAGTATGTGTGGAAACTAATTTGTAAATGTGCAAAACTTACCAGAAAGGGATATAAGCCGTCAGTGAATAAATATTTCATATGTATGGATCAAATTAAGAAAAGGCTGAGGCATTTTTTAAAAGTTTAAAAAGAGAAACATACTTGAAAAACATCACTTAAAACTTTGAAATTATGTAAAAGATGCATCTTAAGCTCATTATGAGAAATAATGATCATTACTGATTAAATTGGCCTTAACTAGTGTCATTGATGAATGAGAATTTCAAGAACGCAATCCCAAGATGATTTGTAAGACGAAACTGTAATGGAATGTAATATTAAAGCTCGCCAGCAGTGGAATTTCCATTCTGGAGAAAATTCTGTACTTTGCTTCTGTTCCAGATTGGAATAAAAAGTGAACTAGTCTGCAAAATGATGTGGTTTTGTGCCAAAGAAACACTTGGAGAATGCTCAGTTCTACTGTTCCAGGAATGCTACACTGTTGCACAATAATACAATATATATTACTATGAATATGCTATTACTATTAATACTACTGTATCTTTGGAACAGATTTGTTTGAACTGAGATGAATGATAAGTCTGAAGCAAAATGCTTCAATGCTGAAAGAGACAGAGAAAATTACTTATCGCAACATGCGTCTTTTGAGAATATTTTCAACATTGGCATATTCTCATTAAACTTTACTTCTACAAGATACCACCCTTCTCAACAGAAAAATGTTGCATTAACTTTTTTTTCACTACCTTCACTGAATATGCACAAAGGAGGACAAGGTTTCATACTAATGTAGCTGTTAGTATGCACTGCTGATGGTGGTGGTGCGACATTGAGAGACTATCCATTAGTCATATCTGAGGAGGTGAAAGAAGAAAAGATTGTTTTGATACAGACATATGCGCTTTCATACACAGATACAGTTCTGAAGTTCTAGTAAGTTTTTTTGTTGTTGTTGAGTCAGTGTTGTCCATTTACTTTTCTTTCTCTAAATATAAATACCGTTACGTTTTGCTCTGAAAGAAATTTTATTCTTTAGTTGGAGATGCTTAGACTGACTATCCGTGTCAGAATTCTTGTGCAGCTTTTCTTTGGCGTTTGTTCATTGGTGGGTTTTGTTCTTCTCCAGGTTAGAGACCGATTTTTACTAAAATCTCCAGTAAAAACCATTGAAGACTTCATACGAAGATTCACTCCAAGTCGCTTGACCTCTGGATCTAACAGCAGCAGTTCATCTAGTCTAGCTGCAAGCAAATCAGTGCACAGATTTGGTTTAAGCGTGCTTTCATCTACATCTACGGATAGCACTTTATTAAAACTGGAAGAGAAGCTGGCGTACTCTGCACAGATGAATAACAATGGCTACAGCTCCCAGCAAGGCAGGACAGCTGTGGGGGGTGCACCTGAGGAAGGAGAACTCCGTTACGAAGCAGAGAGTCCAGATGAAGCTGCTCTCGTCTATGCAGCAAGGGCATATAACTGTTCTCTGGTTGGAAGGCTGTCTGACCAGGTATCAGTGGAGCTACCTCACCTGGGAACCTTAAGCTTTGAAGTATTACATACATTGGGCTTTGATTCCGTCAGGAAGAGGATGTCCGTAGTGGTCAGGCATCCTCTCACAGATGAAATAAATGTTTACACTAAAGGAGCAGATTCAGTTGTTATGGATCTTCTTCTACCCTGCTCTTCAGGTACACCTCTTACTTACCTTTGGGGGCGTTGGGAGGCAGTTAGTTGCTGAAGATCTCATCGTATCTTAACTGCCTTGTCTAGCAAGTAGACTTGCCTGCTTTCATTTGGTAGAATGGCAACCATTACCCTTCTTTTATAATACTTTGTAATTACAGCAAATTTTCTGTAACAAATTGCTGGTTCCTTACCTGACAAGAATGAGTGAAGATAATTTCTGTAGAAGATCTTCTACTAGAAAACTTCATTTTAAAGGAATTTCTTGCAACTCTACCAAAGCAATTTACATTTCTTTAGAAAAACCTGCCTGGCAGTGCTTGGACAGTTGAGTATTTTGTATGAAACCTAAGTACTTCTACTTGTTGCTTCCCTCTGTTTCATTTGTAAGTCCTTACGTCCTTTGCTGCAATATGTTGCATTAATCAGCACATTTATTGGTGTTTAACTATGGTGCTAAAGTGCAATGTGAATCAATCAACCATCAAAACAGAAAGGTTGGGGCGAAAGATGGAGAGATGCTGTTCAGATAAGAAATCTTGGCTTCGAATACATAGTTGACTAGCAAGCAATAGACATGTAGCTGTGAACATGGAATTTCCCTAAAGTGTGGAGAATTCTCCAGCACCCAAATGTCCTAGGACACAGGGACAACCTTAAGTAGCTAATTGTAATCAGTTGGTTTCAAGAAGAATCCTGTAAGCTTTCAGAAGTTAGGGGAGACACATGGGTTTCAGCTTGCATTAATCAGTTTGCATCTCATTTACTGTATTTTCAACACTGAATTTCATCCAGTGTTTAAAGATTACTCCAATATGAATGGACAGAGCCCCAAAGTGCTAGAGGTACTTCCCATGTTTCACTTTGTGGTTACTTTGACACGAGTTGGAGTAAACAATTGTGAAAGGCTTATACTGTGTAATTTTAGTTTAACAAAACACAGAAAAATGTTGGCCTTAGTTTTCTGTTTACAGCCATATAAATCAAAGCTGAGCCAAAAAAATTAAGAACAACTTGTCCTTAACTAACAACAAAGTAGTCATGAATAATTTTCTAGCAAAGATCTGATATCACAGAAGGCATGTAGAGCATCTATGGAAACTTCTTTCCTTCCAAACTACTAATAGCACTGCAAATTTCTAATACCTAGGAAATAATGGTTGGAAATGAGTTCTCAGAATGATAACTGAGCGTTTAGAAAAGAAAAAAAATATTTTATGCCAAGTCTTAAATTTTTTGACACCATATAACAGACTATGTTCAAAGCTGCAGTGTCCATTCACAGTAGACTCAATGGATCAAGGAATTTTCAGGGGAAATTTCAGGCAGGTCTAGGACCCACCTAGGTAAAAACAGTAAGGCCAGTTAGAAAATAAAAAAACGGCAACATTATCAACAGTGATGTATGTCAGAAAAGAAAAAGGAGAGTTCCTGAAGTTCAGTGTGGGAATGAGCAATGTCTGTAGCTGGGCAAATACAGATTCCACCATCATTACAGGCAAGAAAATTGGAAGTGGTTCTGAAATTGTGTAGGAGGTTTTTTGTTTTGGTTTGGGTTTTTTGTTTGTTTGGGGTTTTTTTAGCCCAAATTGAACTATGAGTTCTGGTGTGCTTTGCTTTTACAAGCAACATAAAGTGCAGCCACTAGAACATCATAAGCAGTTCTCCTTGTTTTCTAATCCTCTTAATCCCCTCCTGGCTTCAGTAATTCTGTAGGTTTCAGCAGATCTGTGTGAAAAACATTTGACATCTCTCGAGTGTCTTTCACTCCTGGAACTGAATTCACTGTCTCTGCCTGCAGTATCCTAGTGTCAGTGGATGTAGAGGGAGCCTCAAAAGATTTTTGCCATGGCTGTTATCTATACTGTGGGATCTGTTGGTGTCATCCAGTTCACTGGTGACAGTGGAACATGAGTGTGAGAGGAGATGTGATGCTATGAGAATTCAGTCATTTATCATTTCAAGGAAATTACTGAAATGTGAATGGACGTGACAGCTAATCCCACAGCTTGGTCTTTGCTCTCTTAGTGCTTCAGGGACATGTGAACTGCACGCTGGTCAAGAGTGTGTCTTGAGACTTTTGCCCTTAGACTGGAAGACCAAGACAGTACCATGTCTGTAATCTCCCAATTCAGACATCACATGGCATGAAACAAAGATTCCTGTTTGGAAGGAAGAGTATTTTAGAACATGACATGAGAAATAGCCTAAAATCAGAAGCAGAAGTATTATGTTTTAGCTTCCTTGTGTCTTACAGAAAGGTATAAATCGTCATGAGCTTCAAAATTTAAAAAGATTATGAATTGACTCCATTTGCTCTGCCTGTATATCTAGTTAAGACTGTGGAACTTGGTGTATTCTGATAGCAAACAGGTATTTCCAAAAGCCTTGAAATGATTCCCAAGAGTGTATTGTTTTCACTTTTATCTCAACAGTCACTGTGTTCATAAATAAGAAAGTTACTGTTTGAGTCAATACCCAGCTCACACAGGAACTGTGACCATAAGTCATTGAGAAAACAATGACTGTGCTGGCTTTCTGCAGCTTGAGATTATGGAAGGAAGTGAAGAAGCAGAAGGCCACTAGCTCTCTATCATTCTTCTGGAGAAGACTTCCTTGCTGCTTTTCACTGACATGGTGCATATGGTCACGCTGCTCAGAGCAGACACTGCATCCCAGCTGAAAACGATCTCCACAACTGGGTTTTGTCTGCCAGAGATTCCTTCCCCCCTTCTAACTTCTGAGCACAAGATAAATCTCAGGGTAGGACTGATGAGGCACATGAACAGCTATAAGGGGGTTTAGCTGTCATTGGTATGCTGGTGGAAGAGCGACATGCTGGAACTGAGAATTTGCACAGAAAATAGTGTGCATATCTCTACTTGTAGAGAGTTGCTGTCTTTGTTCATTGAAGGAGGTATGAGCATTTGACATTATGATTACTGCATTAGCACCTGTGGTATTCAGACAGAGCTGAAGTGATTAACACCACTTAACCTTAAAAGGGATAGAAACAGCTTTTGATGTGTTTAAGCACCTATTGAAGTTTGCATCATTTGAAGTCAGTGAGCCACTGAAATAGCCACTCCCATAAGACAAGTTCACGTGGGATATGCAAAAAATATGGCATTTTTCTCTAGAATGTTAATGTATCACAATAAATTAGGAAGAATGCTTGCCTGCTTTATTGTTCTTTATTGTTTAAGTTAAAAAGATGACTCACTAATACAAGAAGCCTCAAAGAAGGCTTGCTGCAGCACTTCTCCCAGAAAACACAAATTCTTATGTTACACAGCAAAGTCACATGTGCCAAAAAGGTTATAACACACTAACAGAAAAGTAGCTGAGTGAAACTGAGTTAGGCTGCTGGTTCCTTATATGCATATTTCCATATATAGTGTGACAAAGGGCTTTCCAATTGCAGATAATGCTTGTAGGGATGTCCTTCTGGAATAATATATCTATATTGTCCCTTTGAGACTATCAACAGTGATAGCATAGGTAGTATTAATAGGTAGATGGACAGGCCCATGAGAATATTCCTACCAGTCAGTATTCAGCACATGACCTTAATCAGAGATGGAACTGAAATGGACACATGCAGGAAATACCACAATCTTCACAGAGTCCCTTAGGAACAACTGCATACATTTACTCTCAGCTTTGCAGACCTAGAGAGGATAGAAAAGTTTTTAAAGGTGAGAAAATAGCTTTACAGTGAGTAAAAAGCTCTGATACGTGGTTGAGATAAATGGAACAAAAACCAGAATATTGGGATTTCAAATTCACCGTTCCCTTATTTCAACAAAATCAATACATGTATGTGTTTGTGGTGGACCATCTGAATGCCCCATTACACACTCTGCTGCTGTATAAATATGAAAGTGCTGAATGGTATGTGACAGACAGATATATGTATGCAGTCAACATATAGCAGGATCAAATTCAGTATGAGTGCACACTGGGTAAATGGGCACTGAAAAGTATAAACTGTAAGATACTTATGCCATCTAATTTATATACCCCTATTAAGTGCTTAATATAATGATATAATGCACATAGGCTCTTAGCATGAGAGGTGAGCACATTCAGTGCTGAACTAAGTATATAGCAGGTCTCTTGAGGTGCTGAGACTTCTGGTGAGGAGTGGTCACCTGACTCAGTGACTGGTTACTGTGCAAGTACCAGTAACTCAAATATTGCACTTAAGAACAGCTCCAATTACAGAATTATAGCCTGAAATGATTCTACATCCCCTGAAAATATTCAGACTTTAGTAAAAAAAAGTGTATCACTTTTTTTTCCGTATCAGGGAATAGGAAAACCTGCCAGAAGGTACCGGTCATTCTCACTCAATGGTTCCAATCTAAAAATTTACCAGCTTGTACATTTACTTTAGTGCTAACCTTGAAATTCATATTATTTAAGGTTACTACTACAGTACCTTTTTCATGAACTTGTCTTGATCCTAGATGATAAAAAAATGCATTATTGCTTGTTTTTAATTTTTGGAGACATCATTTCATGTAAAAAGATGGAACAAAATGTGCTGCCATCATATTTATTACTCTATGTTGATTACAGAGTGAGCACATTGCACCAGTCCCAGCTAAAGAGAGAAAAGAAACAGATGCTCACTCCTCATTTTGAGTAGTTGCACATGGCTTTAAGTGAAGAGTAAAGCTAAGTGGAAGTTTTGAGTTTTGCTGATGCATCCGAGGTAGAAGCTAGCTGTGAGGTCTGCAAGTGCAAATTCTCCTCTAAATGAAATCACAGTCACACCCAGAACTTCGTGCGTTGATTCAGGCTGATAGGAAGTATCAGTACGGCACTAACAGGCAAAAGGACGTTCATGCACTTAGATATACAAAACAGAGCACTGTTTCCACTTCTTCCAAGATACTAGCCTTGGTAGAAAACTGAGTGCTATTTTTAAGTGTCATTTTTCTGCACATGATGAGCTGTGGAGAAGCGGAAAAGCATTTGCTAGTAGTGTATTTGCAATTGTACTTCTATTTCTGACAGCATTGTTTGCTGTGAAGATTATCATGATTTCTTAAAATATTCAGGTGAGAGAAATAAAGGAGTGAAAAAAGGAGTAAAAGAAAAACAGGTCTTTCTCATGTATATTCACAGTGACTTTTTTAAAGAGGGAAGACAGAAAAGAACAAAAAGACAATTTTATTTCTTCTTAAAAGGATTTTTTAATTTGAGTTTCCCAGGAAATATCAACAGCTCTTTAAAAAAGTATCAGTTATAAAGTGCTGGTACAGTAAGTACTGTGTACAAGTTTTTATTCTCTGAGGCAATTCAGCTGCCATTATTTTTCAATGAGTTATTTATGATTTTATTCTTATCTAGATGACCGTCGGGGCAAACATCAAAAAAAAATCAGAAGCAAAACCCAGAATTACCTTAATCTTTATGCTGTAGACGGGCTGCGGACCCTCTGTATTGCAAAAAGAGTAAGTAAATGCAGGCTTTTAGTTTGCTTTTAAGGAGAGTCTTGACAAAGACTACTGAAGGTATTTATTGTTTTATTGTTCTTGATTCATAATTTCTTTTTCATTTTATTCAGTAAAGGATGAATGCCTTTGCATCATGTTGACTGTGCCTTCACATACTCTTTGTAATAGGTTCTCAGCAAGGAAGAGTATGGCTGTTGGTTAAAAACTCATTTAGAAGCAGAATCCTCTATTGAAAACCGTGAAGAACTTCTGTTTCAGTCAGCACTGCGGATAGAGAAGAATCTGCATCTGCTAGGTAATGAAATGAGAGCTGGACATGAAATTAAAATGTGATAAAAATTCTGAAGGCTTGGCTATGAAATCCGTTCTTTCCCTTAAATTGTTTCTGACAGTACAGAAATTGGCTTCCGTGGGACTTTATCATGGCTGTCATGTGCAGCACCACAAAGGAATGGGATACAATTAACATAAAAGACATACCCTGTTTTCCTTGCTCCTGCCATCATTTTATCACTAGTGAAATAAGTGGAGTAATACCAGGGATGAATTCGACACAATATCATAAATGGGAACTGCTGCTCTAAACAAGAGGAGGACTTGGCCCAAGCTGTCTACAGAATTTCATTAGCTCAGTGCTCCTTCAACATGTCAGAGACTTCCATGACTCCAGGGGCACCAGAGACATGCATAAAGCAAAGCTCATAAACTGCATCTGTGAGAGGCATCAACTTTCATATACATCAGGTTCAGCACATGCACTCAGGGCCTGTGTGTTCTGTGGCAAGGGTTTGCAGTTAAAATCGTTGTATGTAAAAAGTATTGCAAGACCTAAGTCATAGTCTTTTGAGTTGAGATGTTGAAAGCACTGAGTTTCTAAAATGTGGGTATATACGCTAGTACTCCATGCATCCAGCTGCTTTCTCTGGCAAAGAAACTGGGACAGGCATAACACCGTAGGAGAAAACAACTTTCACTAATTGCCAGCATGCCTGTCTCTGGGAGACAGATCCACCTCACCCATCTTTTAACAGATTTACTGCAGATCTCCAAGGCTCAACATATAACCAATGGAGAGACAAGAAAAGTGTAGTTCATTTGGTCTGACTTAGATATCCGCTTTAGGATTAGGTGAATCATGCCCTTGAAGTGTCTGGTTCTCTCCCCTGACTTAAAGGGGGGGTATGAGTTGCCTGGTTCAGACCAGAGTAATCAAGATCTCACCATGGGTGTACCTGTTGACTCTGGCTGCAGTCTGAGGTGAAAAAAAAAAAAAGAAAAGAAGAAAGTGAAATTGAGCTGCTAGACAAATAAGTGAGCTCTGGCCAGCAGTAAACTATCAGTTCAGTCATTCCCCAAGAACCTCATACTGTGGTTTGTAGCTTGCAATGATCAGTCATCATTAGGTTGTGGGAATAAAAATTTAGTCTGGAATATATTTTTCTTTGTTTGGATAGCAATAGCTTTCCCAACACTGCCCTAAGAATGTGTTTTCACGTCAATGACTGGTGCTCAGACTTAAGTGGACTTCTATTGTTAATTGGTTTTTTTTTTTCCAAGGAACAACCATAGGAGTAATAATTAGCTGAGAAAAGTTTATTTTGTTTTTCCTCATGGTCCAGGTAACTTGCATGTCTGTCACTTCCTCATTTGCTAGTAGCAGGGCTTGCATTTCCTGACTGAAGACACTGAAGTCTCTGTGACATTCAGTGGAGCACTGATGTTCCAGTGGTGACACTGAGCTTGGTCCTGAGTGGCTTTTTGCTACTTTTCATACATATGAAAATCTTGTCTCAGTCAACTGATTTATGTAAGCATAAAGCTAATACCCAATCTCTTATAAACAGGTAGAAAGATGCATTGAAAGCATGAAAATACACGTTTTACTCTCACATCATGGTCAACAGATTTATGATTTATTCCCTGCTATATTTCATTTGGCCACCAGTGTCTTTCTGCAAGAGCAAAGAGCAGCAACAAGGCATGAAGAGGTTTATGTCTGTAGCCTAATCTGCTGTTGCCAAGCTGCAGTCCTGCTGTTATTCCCCTTCAAGAGAGGAATTTCTAGTGACCCACTCTGTTCTTGTGGAAAAAAGGCAGTTAAGACCCTTAGGAACTGAAATTATCTCCAAGAACCAATACCTTCTCTAGCAACATTGAGCAGAAATGATGTAGAGATAGAGCACAGAGACAATAAGCCTTGTGAACCTCTGGGACTAGAAGTGGCATCTGGTTGCTTTTGAAGTTTTGAATTCTGGATTTGTTGTTTATTGTTGATGCAAATATTTACCACAGTTACTTTCCTCTCTTCTTCCTCAATACCCCCCAAAAGTTGCCCAAATCTTGCAACCATTGGTAGTTTAGCTGTTTCCCAGTAAAAGTGACTGCTGGTTGTTTTGGGGTTTGTTTTTTTTTTACATCTAAGCTTAAAATTTCCGGGGAACCCTAAGCGTTCATTAAATACGGAATATTTTGCTTTTTTGTGTGTGCTTAGGTGCAACCGGCATAGAGGACCGTTTGCAGGATGGTGTTCCAGAAACCATTGCAAGCTTGCGCAAAGCTGGGTTGCAGATTTGGGTTCTTACTGGAGACAAGCAAGAAACAGCTGTTAATATTGCATATGCCTGCAAGCTACTAGATCATGACGAAGAAATCATCACTTTGAATGCTGAATCACCAGTAAGCAGATCCAATACACAAGTTCACTAATGAACTAGTTTTGCTTTATTTTCAACTCGTACAATTAAAAGTTTGATGGCTTTTTTCCTTTTCTTCTTCTTTTTTTTTCTTCTTTTCCTGCTTCGTCTGTAATTTTCAGGTAGGACACGTCTTTGAATACTTTTCAGTGAATCATGCTTCTAAACCATTGTCTCATCTATCGTAAACATACTGAAAACATGTAACTGTGTATAGTGAACTCCACCATGAATGAAAATATGCCATAGCAGCATAAATCGCTTTCTTTGGTATGCATTCTCAAAACGTCCCTAGTTCTGTTTATTGGCACTAATGGGTCTAAAAAGCAACCTGTTGTTAAATAAATGTTGAGAAAGAAAGCAACTGATATTGAGAATTTGTGCTTTGTTTTATGCCACTGAAATGTATTTAGATAACTCAGTCATTCGTGTTTTCTCAGGTGGCTTTTTCTCTGGACATAGAAGCAATATTTAAATTTCGATGCTAACACTGAGAGGCAGAAAACCACATCTACAGTAATGCCTTGCTTCCTAACAGACCTTTTCTAATCCTTCTGAGTTACTGATCTTTCCTGTGCTCAACTTGTTGCAAGCAGTCACAAAGAGTTTACTGATACGGTCTAACATACAAGGAACCAGACTGATAGTGCTGTAGTCCTTTTATGGGGTGATAAAATTGGTCTTCAGAACAACAGAGGAGAGGTAGGCCATCAGTATTCAGCTCCAATTTCTTTCAAAAAGGAAGAAAAGATAACAGCGTTTTCCGTTCTTGGGTGTATCAACTGAACTGGTAAATTAATTTTCCGTGGTTTTTCTTTTTGTCGTACTTTGCTGTAAGACCGATAGCATTTCTTTTGCATGTTCACATATTCTCAATAACATCTTCTAGTTGAGTATGGCTAGGAGAGAGATTTCAGGTTAAATAACCTTTAATTGGCCTTTAACAATGCATAATTCTTTGATCTGAGTTGTGGGTGTATACATGGTGTTCATCACCATAATGGTGTTCATCACCATACTTAACTTGGTACCAATTATATATCATTTCCCAGCACTTTTATCCTGAGGAGCTAAAAGAAATTAATTTAGCACACAAAAGTGCATGTTAAAGGATAATTAGATTTTAAGCCTTTCCACTCTTTATTGTTGTCATACCTTCTGCAAGAATCAAGTGTGTTCAGAAGAAGTAGAAAAGAAGATTATTAGAAATTAAAACTTTAACAGCTCAGCAAATAATACATTCCCCACATTAGTTATGCCTAAACATACAGCAAACAGAAGCCTTTGAATACATGTTCTTTTCTCTCAAGCATTTTTATTTTGAATTTTTTTTCAGGAGACATGTGCTGTCTTGCTGGAACAGTGTCTGCAATGCGTAGAGTCTAAATTTTCAAACAACACAATAGACGGAGCTACTGGAAACATGACTGTTGGGTTCACCCCTCTCTATCCACCCTCTTCCTCTGTGCTTTCCAGCTTGGGCCTAGTGATTGATGGAAGGACTCTAGCTTATGCCCTGGAACCCACGCTAGAAGATAAATTTCTTGCACTAGCCAAACGATGCCGTTCAGTACTGTGTTGTCGCTCTACCCCACTCCAAAAGAGCATGGTAGTGAAACTAGTCAGAGACAAACTCAAAGCAATGACCTTGGCAATAGGTAAATACCTCACTTTAAACTAGCCTGCCTTGATGTATACTGTGTCTTGAAAATTCTGATTTTTTTGACATGCAGTAGGACCCTCCCAGCTGCCTCACAACTGAAATAGCCTTCCAGTTTTGTCTGAAAACATGTTGGACAATTCTAATATATTTATTCTAACATATTTACTTAAAACTAGGATAGAACCTGGAGTAGTATTTGGGATTTCTTCCTACAGAAGTTAGGTAATCAGGACCCAGTTATGCTAAGTTTTGACATGTCTGAACACAGCTGTGAAGAACTGAGTTATCTGATGCTGTGCAAAACACCATTTTGCAATCACTGTATTCCACAAAAAAAACCCCTGTGTTTAGTGCTGTTTCATCCGATCATGCTTAAACTCAAGGTTCTGTGTTTATCATCACAAGTCAGCCATACAGCACAGGCTATGACTTGGCCTTGTCATTACAGAGAGTGGATTTACAACTGGTGTCATGCCAACACTTACACTGCTTCCCACCTAATCGCTCAGTTAGCAAAGGGGAGACTTGGGCACTCAGTCTGTCTTAAATTTGACAGGATCTTCCATGTTTCTATGATTTTTGCACAACTCAATCAGCTCTTCTTTTCCTATCTCAAGTTTAGATTCACGTTTCATTAGAAGATACAATTTCAGCATATCCTGTCACAAATATACTTGCTTTCATCTACCTGTATTAGTTAATTATAGCTGGAACACATGTGGGTGGGACCTGCCCATGAGAAACCCTAAGTACATATAATAATTGCCAGACTTGTGTGACATCGACATCACCAAGTATGTGCTGATTATGATAATCTTCGTGCTCTATATATCTAGCCCAGATATGCCTCCCTCCCACTGACTTTATATCTTTGGCAAACTGACTGTGGACATAATAATTTGCATATGTTGTAAAAAACATCTGGCTCATTAACTTGAATTATCCAGAATGCTTAAAAACACTAGTGGAGACTGGGCAGCTTGTATTTTCATTCTTTCTGAGCATCTTGAGCCTATGAGTTGAGCTCAAGCTCCTGCTCTGGTTTAAAGCCTAGCTGTATGCATCTTCCCTTTTAACCAACATGAGCTAACTTGGGGTTTTGTCACATAGTCACAAAATCAGCTTTGTCTGGTGAGCAGATACCCTTCTCACATGTGCCAGCAGCAGGGAAACTGGTGAGAGATGTGGTGTGCACCTCAACCACTGAAGTTTAAAACCAAGTGTCTTGTCATAAGCTGATACAGTTTCATTTTCCACTAGTACACTGGCTGTAAATTTAAGAGATTAGTAAGTAGATACATATCTCATTCTGATATCCTGTCTATGGCACCTATCACTTGTGGTATCGTGACTGGAAGCAGAGTAGGGGGTGGTGGCTCTGCAACCATTCCCATTAAATCTACCAGTCTTGGGTGTATTAAAGATCTTGGACTGGTCAGCCCTACTCTCTTGACTTTTTCTTTCATTCATCTACTTTTTAACTTTTTGTAGTATTTTTACAGTGTAGACATTTTCATTGGCTTTAGGCCTTCTTGCACATTTAATTCTCAGTCATACCTGATTGCAGGCAGACTGTTAATCAGGAAGCAGAAGTACTGGGAAGCTCATTCTCAGCCTTCCACTGTTTTACTATTGGTGCAGTTCAGGCCTGATACTTGAATTTTAGGTATTACTAAAAAGAGATGGATTTGTTTTATTGTTACTTTCCTGTGATAAAAAAGGTCTACAAAGATCAGAATGTCTTGGAAACTTTGCAGGCTTTGAACCTTATAGTCTAAAGATGTATCCTTTTCTACCGCACATCTCCCTTGCTATACCCAACCGACACTTAGTGAATGTCTCTCTTACTATACTCAACCAACAACTATTTTTCCTTTGTTTTGTTGCTGCTAACAGTAGTTGGTCTACAAGTGACAACACAACTGTATTTTGTCATCTTTAGGTGATGGTGCTAATGATGTCAGCATGATCCAAGTGGCAGATGTTGGTGTGGGGATCTCTGGTCAAGAAGGCATGCAGGTAATGTTGCTTATCCAGGGGAAAGTGCTCCCATGAGGGGGTGAAACAGCCACTTCCTGTAGGTCAGATTGTTCAGACTGCCTCTGGATAGTCAGCACAAATAAGGGAAAAGCAGCAAGTTGTGCTGAGGAGTCCCGGTTGTGTGTTATAAGGGTTCTTTCAACTTGAGTTTGAGCTCACTTGTTCTCAGATCTGTGAGAAGTTTACACACACTCTACCTTCTCAGAAAATTGAACTTACCAGATCCCGCTAAGCAATATGATTAAAGAAATAATTAGCTAAATACTTGTTTAAAGGAGAAAAAAATCTCAGCTATGCATTATTCAGGAAATAAAGGTTCATCTTATTCTGGCTTTTATTCTCCTCTCTCCTGTATTACTTGGATATACTACTTCTGTGGAGTGGCTGCAAGCCAGTACAACTGATGTAGCTTATTTGCATGGTGTGGTGGTGACCCTTAGCCCAGCCATCACACATTTCACACTCACTCAGCTTATTCAGACAGCAAAACAGTAAAGAAAGTAGAAATTGTGGCCCTTTGCAGTACCACTGCTCCTTACACCTTATAGCAAGTCTTAGTTTTGGCCACGTTTCCAGTGAGCTGGAATAGCAGGGTGAGGGGTGAGGGTACTTGCCTTGTAATCTTCTGGATGTGTTCCACCCATGATTACTGCATTTACCACTGGGTAAGAGGCACTTCTCTCATCCCCAGAAGAGAGGATGAGTATGTATAGGATGTATGTATTACCTCAGCCTCCTCTACTGCTAGTGCAGATCAGTTGCTGTGTTAGGACCAGACGTGGCAGTAAGACACAGAGAATGAGGAGGATACCTCATTTCCACAAACTACCTTGTATTTGGGCAGGCTGATTGCATGAGAAAACAGAGTAGCTGAGTATATGTCAAATAGCTCTACAGTGAAAGTGGGAAGTGTTTCCATCCTGAGGACCTGAGCAGATGAGCATGCTCCTTAACTTAGTTACCAGTGGGTGGTTCTCTGACCCAAATTGCATTTTTTGCAACATTGGCTGGATGTTTTGCTCAAAAGGGAAGAGAGGCCTCCTTCACACAGTGCACAAGTTGGCTATAGAGTTTTATTTCATGGGATTTCATGAATGTTGTAATTTATTTGGGTCAACACACAAACTTATGAAACAAAAATTTAAGTGAGCTATGAACTTGGGTATCAGCTTTATGCATTTTCTGACTGCAGATCAGCAGAAGCTAGGACAGGTCACAGGAGAAAAGTCAGTAGATATTTTTCTTCACTTTTCAATGTGTATGAATCTTCAAATCCTGCATTACTTCTGCAGTATCACTCTGCAGGCAGTCCAAGCTCCAGAGAGCTCAGATAAGGCTGGTTTTGTGGGCTCCCCTCCAAACCTATCAATTCAAAAAAGTCTGCTGCAAACTTCTTGGGTCTTATTACCTCTTATGAACTTACCAATAAGCTCTTGTCATCTATGTATTAATTCAGATCACTTTTTTTCCTAATGCAGACGTATATTCCTCATAGCATTTTTTTTTGACTCCTTGCCCCTTTATGCCACTTTCAGTTGAGCTCATACACTTACAATAACCAGTCCTCAAATTCCCCCGGCTTTTGCAGTGTATTCAGGTCTGAAAGCTATTTTCTCATTAACTCATTAAACTACCTGGTTTTTTTGCAAATGAAAGTTCAACAGAGTGGAAAATGTTTATAGATCCCTTCCCTTCCTGCAAGTCCTAAGGAACCACACAGACCTCTTTACTATAAACAGCTGTCAGAATGGTACACATGCAGGTACTCAGAAGGCGTTGAGCATTTAGATGTCTAAGACAGCAATACTGTCTGATTTATTTTCTTTCCACGTTCTGTGGAAACATGTGGAGCTGGAAGAAAAAAAAGTAAAATGTGAAAATCAAGGGGGTATTTTGAGACTAAGTAAACTTGCAAATGTAATTGGATAACATATCTTTATCTCTGTGTTCCTCACCATAATAAAAATGGAATAAAAAAATTAAAAAATCGTGACACTTCTCACAGTGTGCTGAGAAGTACTGTGTTAGAAGCACAAATGAAGCTAACGGTTTTGTTTTGACATTGGAATAGACTGAGATGGGGTGGAGGACAAGGAAGCAGACATAGCATGGCTCTGTTCTCCTCAAACTGCAAGATAACTGTATGTCTGCAAGACAAATCAGACTTCTGTGCAGGGAGATTATAACAAGTGTGTCTCAGTACCTGAGAAATCCTAGGATGTGTCAACATATTATAAAGTGTCTCAGTCCTTATATATATCTGCTGCTTAAATTGCAATGCATTCTTACACCTTCTCTTGCATACTGTTTTAGAGGTTTTTTTAATAGCTTCTACAAGCACTTACTTGGGAAAGACTGAGCCCTTTTGATGTTTTACCAAGAAAGAGAATTAACAAAACTTAAAAGGAAATATGTCTATCATTTAAAAATACAGCCAAAATATACCCGGCAGAGTGTAAGGAAGATACTGCTCCTTTGGAGGTTTTCACCTTTCCTTCTGTTTTTGCTGAACTGAATTGTGAGAAGAAAGGTGATACCAAAATAGAAAATTAAATATAAAATAATATTAAATGAAACCTTAGTGTGATCATAGGGATAAGGAAAACCATGAAAGAACCTGATAACACAAGTAGGTCTCATCTAGATGTACAGTACCCTGAAATTTAGTCAGAATTAGAGAGAAACTGTGTGATTCATTTTGTCAATGTCATCTGACAGTCTGCACAGTCCCAGAGGACTCTCATCTAGTGTGATTTTTTCTCATACACACTTATAGAAAATGTGTGATTTTAAAAAACCATCAAAATACTGTTATCTCAGGACAGCCAAGTAAACTTCATAAACCAGGTCTGCAAATAAAATTAAAGCTAATATTTTTATTGCTTTGTCTTTTAAAGTTGAATAATTATGATGCAACCACTTAATTGTGCTGTTCTTATCTTAGTCTCTGGAAATTCATTTTGCCCTGTAAGTACGCTGTAGTTTTTACAGAGAAAGATGTTACAGCCACCATGATCTTCATACATGGACCTTGAGCCTTCATGCTTGTCAACTGCCATTGCCAGCCATTCTCCCACCTCTTGCTTTTTGTTGTTGCTTATCGCCATCTGCAGTGTAGGCTGTAATCTCCTCTGGGTGAGGACTGGGTTGCCTTACGTGTCCTGCCCAGCTGCCACGTTTGCTCATGGGTATTTCAAATCCATGCAGCAATAGCTGCATTTCATAAGCAGTGTCATGAATTTCATTCTTCACGAGTACAACTTCCACTGACTGTAGGAGTCGAGAAGATGACTAGATTCATTGTTAGTGTTGAAAGTGATGCTTTGCAATAATGATTCCAACCTTTGTTTCATTAAAGGCGGTGATGGCAAGCGACTTTGCAATCCCAAGGTTCAGGCATTTGGAGAAGCTTTTGCTTGTTCATGGCCACTGGTGTTATTCCCGACTCGCCAACATGGTGCTGTATTTCTTCTACAAAAATGCAGTAAGTGTTTGACTTGGCAGCTTTATGGCACCACATGTTTCCAGGGTTTATTTTGTGCTAAGTGAGCATTAGGTCAGCCTTCAAATGGTTTATAAATAAGCTGCAAAGAAATTTGCAGAGCTGAAAGACAGCTGGCTGCCATTTGCAGAAATACGGGACCCACTCCATAACAGCTACAGTGTGCTGCTGAATGTGCAAATTAGGTAACACAAATAACAAGCACTGCTGAAGTAAAGTTTCTTTGTAGAGCAGTTTTGCAGAATTTAGCTGGCTGGATACAGGAGTCTTCAATGCCAAAGCCATCCAGAATTGGTCCCAAGTAGCAGTTGAGTGTGTTTTCTCTTCCTGACTGTATCTCATCATTGTTTATGAATCACTGTAAATATTTCCTAGTGACTTGAGATAATTCAAGTCCTCTCTGTGTCTCAGATGCAGAGACTGGGAAGGTTTTTTTCATTTTTCTCACTCCCAACTAATCAAAAGAGTTCATTAGAAAGGAAGCACACGGTGGTAAAGAACAGACGATGGGTCTGTGTTTCCTCCCTGGTGTATGAAACGGGACTCAATCCAGTACTGGGCATCAAGCCAGAGGCAACTCAACTCCTTGGCCTCAACAAAGGCCCTTTGCATTGATCTTGGAGTACAAAGATGATTGATTGAAAACAGCCTAACAAGGCAACTAAGAATACCACCAGCTGGGTGGGAGTCACTGGCAGGCACATATATTTGCTCACTTGCAAGAGCTACAAATCACCTTGGGAGTCATGCATATGAAGAAGCAGGAAAAAGAGGATAGCTAGAGCTCTCATACCTCTGTTTGCTCTAGAGGGCAGTGTATGAATTGTGTGCAGGAAGACTGAATTTTGTCCCCAGTATCAGAAAAAAGTGGCTTTCAGTTTTGTAAAAGCTGCTTTCCAATTTTAATCTAATGCTCAATTTTTATCAGAAGAAAATCATCATTTGCTCAAAATTTTGAACATCGGGGGAATACCTAAGGGTGCTAAAGGATTAATAAAGCATCTTTGTATTAAAACAAGTGTGTTAAAATACATTCTGTGGTCAGAGCAGTGCATGCAAGTGCCCTTTCAGACACAGAAGAAAGAAGGGACTTTGCAGTCTGAGCTGCAGATTTAGGTAGTGCTGCAGTGAGTGGAGAGCCACCTGTTGAAGTACAGCAGTGAAATATGTGGTGGTGTTCAGATGCATCAGTTTTAAGGCTTCATCATGAATGATGCTGAACATCTGTACTCCCACCCCCAGTGCTGGATGTTTCCAAGATACCCATTGACAGTGTGGAATCTGAACTTCCAAGAGGTGTATGCATAGCCATCTTACATTAAAATTTAAAATTAAAAAATTAAACACGGAAGTAATGCACATAAGACACTCCAGCAATCAGCAGCCAGAGATGCTGTTTATACATCGGCACTTTTGTTCAGCTTGGGTAAAATCTTTCATTCTCTTTGGTACAACTGCCCTTGATTACAAGTATTATTTCTCATGCCATTTTTAGACATTTTCAGAAGCTACCGCCTCAAGGCTAGAAAAAAACTGGAGAAATCTCTTTGTGTTGACTGTGTTTTGGCAGCCTTCAGAGCTTTCTGAGAAATACTTGTTGCTTCTGACTCTAAAATTGTAGTTGGATATCCAGCATACAGACATGAATATGTCTGACACAGTGCCTGCCCTTAAGGAAAGATTGTTAAAAATGGAAAGATAGGAGCACCTGAACCTTTTGCAAGGAGACTGTTCTGGATGATTCTCCAGAGAGAGTCAAGATAGCTACACTGCAAATGTTCTGCAAGTTTTCTGTTTCCTCAAGTGGTTTTTTCCCCATTTGCTCATACTATGAAATTTTCCATTCTCCACTAGAACCTATCTAATTTAAAACTTAAACTCCACATTGCTGCAAAAGCCATTTGGAAACTTAAATGACTTATCCAAGAAGATGTTTGGCTTCGTGGAGATGATAAAAATACAAGTAAAATATAAACTAAAACATAGCATGACTGGAAATATCTGAGCTTTATGAAAAGGGATTTCATGTAAACAAAATTTTACCTCAACAAGCATGCACATCTTCTTCCCCTTTATACTTTGTCTCTGCAAGACAGCACTGAACATTTTTTTGACATATACTTCATTCACTGAGAAATTCTGTCTGGGACCACATTCGTAAAACAGTCTCATCTGGCAGGGGAAGAAAGGAAACCTTTTTTATTTAAAACCGTTATGTAAATTTGTTTTGTCTTTTTCAGAGGGGTAATGCACAGAGGCAAGAGAGAACATTTGAAATAAAATTTAAAACTTGATTAATACAAAATAAAATTTCAGGAGAAAAAAATCTGATTTAAGCTTGGTTACTGAAATTTCATTTATTCGTATAGCTTTCTTCAACAGCACTATTAAGACCCATAGTAGAGGTGGTAGGAAGATTTTCAGCTGACTGTATTTTCATCAAGCTGCCTGTTTGTACCAGAGCCAAACTGTTTCCAAGACAGGTTAGCAAGGCTCTAGAGAGAAAGTTTAATAGGTCCAGGATTAGCTGCATTTTGTTTTAAAACAGTGGGAAAAAAGTATCTAAATTCACGTATTTATTGCAATTTCTTTCTGAGAAATTACTCACGAAATTTTGTTTGGTTTTGGATGGGGAAAATAAATAATTTTCAAAATATGTTCAATTTGGGAAATTGCCATGTCCCAGACAACTGTACTGAAGAGGGTAAGCTTTGGTAACTCAGTCTTGTTTGGTCCAGAGGAAGATATTTTTCTTGAAATATATTTACAGAAACATTTCTAGAGGTTATGCTGACAAAAACACTACCTTTCAACTTTTCCTAGGTTAATTTATAGTATGGGCTCACTAACAGTGAGGTGTATTTGCTGGTCATATACAAGCCACTTCAATGTAAGACATAAACATTGCCTGAGCATATATCTACTTTATGTATATATATGTGTATAAATATATATACACACATATATGTACATTTGTGTACTGCAGGACTGACCTTTACTCTGTGGCAGTTCCCTTTTACGAAATAGGCTTAGTCTCCTTAAAACAGCTTTCACACCATAGCCTTTTTTTCTTCCTATGCTTAATTTTCAACCACATTTGGGCACACACATAGAACAGATCTGTATTTTGCTCTGTATATGTAAAATTCATGAAGGGTTAACATTCTCCATCTGACTGAAAGCTTTTTGAGAACAGAATACAAAAAGAAGAGGAAGGGAAAGGAGAAGTCATGTCATTTCCCATCTTCATAGTTAAAAGGAGGAAAACCCTCAACAGTTTCCAACAGTTTTCTGGTTTTAATCACTTTACACAGAATAATAAAAACAGTAGTTTTAGGAGAACCAATCCTGGGAATTTATTTCCTTCTCTAGGAAGCTGGCCATCTTTTTCTAGGCCTCAAATCTTTCATCAGCATCTGAAATCAGCACCTTTCTGAGCCCTCTGGATTCTCCATGCTGAAGAGAGTGTAGAAGAGCATCATTTGTTTCTTTTTGGTTGACTCCAACCCAAGTAGATGAACACCCTCTCTGCAGCTGTGTATGCAGCTGATTTCTTCATAGAGCTGAAGAGTAAGGGAGATGGAGGAATCTTTACAGCACTGCTAATTTGCTGAAATGTCAAAGCATGAAGACTGAATAGTTAAGACAATTTTTCAAGACCTTACAGTTTCACCTTCCTTACTACTGCTGGTCTCATGTTGGTCTTGCAAAAAAGCTTGGCATTTATCTGTTGTAGACCAAAAGCATGTCCCAAAACATTTCCAGCCAGCAGAGGATATTATTGTGGAAATGCTTGTTCTTACAGTAGTCGTGCAAGTGCTGTGACATCAGTACTCATTTACCTAGAGGTCAGTGGTGGTTGGGAGAGCTTTTAACAGTTAATTAAATTGCACCTCAGTGTTTCACTTGAACTGAAAGTTACTTTCTTGTGATGCCCGAGATCTGAGCTTCCAGCAGCACAAAGACTTGAAGGTGTGCCAGATGTTTGTAACTCAGCCAAGTGGTCCATGCATCAGGAAGTGAGTTAAGGAGTAGGTGTTCTCCTGAGAAGGATTGCTCATTGTTCAGTGTTCATAGATAAGTCCTTGCAGAACTGGAATCAGAATGGTTTCAGAACACAGTGGGATGATGATCCTCCTTATCTTGTTATATTTACAGCATTGCTTGTTCTGTTTCAGATGTTTGTGGCCCTTCTCTTCTGGTACCAGTTCTACTGCGGGTTCTCTGGCTCGTCAATGATTGATCAGTGGTATCTGATCTTCTTTAATTTATTCTTCTCTTCTCTTCCACAACTGATTACTGGTGTGCTGGATAAGGATGTGCCAGCTGAAGTGTTAATTGCTGTACCTCAGCTTTATAAAAGCGGACAGAATATGGAGGTAAACACTTCTTGATTACTGCAGTTTCTTTCCTGAACATCTTTAGTTTCAACTGAAAACCAGTCCTGCTCTCAAAGGGTAGATGGCTGATAAATACAGTCTGAGAAGTCAGTGTTATTACTTTGTGATATTTCTTACCTGAGTTAAAATGCCAGAAGTACACCTAAGCAAAAGACAAACAAACAAACAAAACCCCAACCAGCAATATTTTTAATATGTTACAGGAGAGAAGGCTGGATGATTTAATTCAACCTAAACTGAACACCTCTTTCGTGGTCCAGGCTCACAAATAACCACAAAAATTAATCAGATCACACCTCGTAGCTAGTGCAGGTTTTCACAGAATAACCTCATAGTACTTATTCAAAACTTCAGTCCCCAGCCCTTTACAAAAAGAAGAGAAAGATGGCCTTGGGAGTAAGCACAATAAACTTAGTCTCTGAGGCAGGTAGTCACAGATGACAGATTCACCTGAAATATCTGTAGAAAACACCTTGTCCCCATCTGCTTGAATTGTACAATGAAAACAGAAGGAGTTGCAGGAGGGATTTGAGCCAAACCATTCCTGGTAATTACAGGTACAGTGTACTGTGGGAAAACCTTGCTGCTTGGCAAAGCTATCTATATGGAGACTTTGCTTTGAAGGCAAAAGCCTTCATAAAAGTGTCTTACAAAGCTGTCCTCTGAGAGGACACAGTAAGTGTTTTTTGCCTCCAAGTGTACACCTGTATTTGGTCTCCACACATGTAGGGGCATTGCTAAATACTCTCCTGGAAAGATGAAAGGAGAATTTTAGTGTAACTTATTTTAGTCCATTAGTCCAAACTCTGTCTTTTTCATCTGTTGTTTTCTGTTTTCTACATTTCTTCTGTTTCAGTGCATCACACTTGAAAGATCTGTAATATTAATACCTTTCTTTCTTGCACATTTTTAGGGTGATAGAAATCTTGTAATGCCCTAAGGCTTGTTGGGAGGTTATGTCTGCCTGTCTTCAGCAGACAAACTGAGAAGTCTCCCAGGTTCACAGTAGTTGTTTCTCATAGACAAGCCCAGAAATCATTCTAAGGTGTTTTGGTTTTTTTTTAATCTTTTGATCATATTCTCTTTATAGTTACCTAAAAAGGCATTTTAAAAACTTTAAAATCCTGTTTCAGGTAGGATCTCTTTCACAAAGAGATTCGGGGACTATAGAATTATAGAATAGTTTAGATGGCTCTGGAGGCTGTCTGATCCAGACCCCTGGTCAAAAGACCTTCAAACCTAGATGAGGTTTCTCAGGTCTTTAACTAGTCCAGTTTTGAATGTCTCCAACACTGGAGATTCCACAATCCCTCTGAGCAACCTGATGCAGTAATTAACCGTGTTAGTTCAGTAGGCCAAGCAACACCATAATTCTTTCTAAGCATCTTTCAATTCCCATTTTTAATCTGCAATGATATTTTCCACAAAGGGAAGAAGACCTCATGAACCCAGTTGTTGGAGATGTAGACTATATACCAAAATTATACGAACATTTTGCCATTTATAAACTATTTTTCATTTTATCTAGGTCCCTTATATGAACATCCATACCCCTGCAATTGTATATTTCTTTAAACCAAAATGTTAGTTTAATATTTGTTTTAGCAAGCAATTTTATGCACACAGAGATCTCTCTGTGTGTGTATATATGTATGTTTTATATACATATTTATAGCATACATGTCTGTATGAATTGCCACTAAAGACTGTTGTTGTGGATGTTCTCTTAAGTACATGTGTATTTTCTGTTTTCTGCCAATAAATACCCTGTGCTTGTGCTTATGTGGTGTAGAACCCATTTGTTCATGTTCATTAGTGGTCTGATTGTAGTGTATAAAATAGGGCACCTTCATAAATGTTTCCTGGCCTGAGCATCGGATTCAAATTACACCCTCTGCCAGGGGGAAAAAAAAAAAAAGAAAAGCGGGAAAATACTTTCATCCCAGAACAGAGACACTTGCAGGTGGATTGTTCATGCTTCATCCCCCAGGGAAGCTAAATGATTGGCAAAGTTATGAAGCTATTTGCCCAAGCCCTTAAAGCTGCATTTGAAATATGCCCCTCAAGGAACCTATCCCGGCAAATAGCATCTTCATTATGACCTGATTTTCTTAATTTTTTTTCTTTTTTTATGACGCAGGAGTACCAACCACACATGTTTTGGATGAACATGATTGATGCTATGTATCAAAGCCTGGTTTGCTTTTTCATCCCCTATTTTGTAAGTGTTTGGTTTAAGCCGTTCTAATTCAAGCATCTGGAGAAGAACTGGCAACTCAGCTTGGGCTGAATTCTGTCTCCTTTCTTACAGACTTACTATGATTCAGAGGTGGACATCTTCTCCTGGGGAACTCCCATCACCACAATAGCTCTTTTCACCATCATCCTGCATTTGGCCATTGAAACCAAAACTTGGGTAAGGTACCCACAGCCTGCATAGAAACTCACTGGCACATAAATAGTTCTTCTCTTAGTGCCAGCTTTCAAAAACATAAGATGATTGCTTCTTTCCCTCAGCACATTCTATTTTTAGCAAGCATTTTAAACAAGCATGGAGAAGGTTTTAAAATATGATCTGCAAACAGCTTTGTAGTGTTGTATTTATAATAAGAATTTTTAAATATACAAGGCTCTAAAATTTTTGCTGTTGATGGATTTGACTCCAGAAATTAAGGAGTTTTGATTTAATTAAGTCACAGCAAATTTCTCAGAATATAAAGAATCAATATACTTTTGTTGTTCTTTTTTTGGTTGTTGTTCTAGACTTTTCTTCACTGGACGTCTTGCATCTTCAGTATCATTTTATTTTTCTTTGTGGCTCTGGTTTACAATGCTTCCTGCCCAGTCTGCCATCCTCCATCCAATCCCTACTGGACAATGGAAAGGCTGATGGGAGACCCTATGTTCTATTTCACTTGCATTATATCACCAGTTGTTGCGTTGCTGCCCAGGTATTGTATCTTCTCTCCTGTCTTTTTTTGTATGTAAAGGCACTTCATGCATATGATTGGGAGAGCAAGAACATTTTCCACTCCCCGTCTTTTGTTTTGCCTATCAGCCAACTCAGTTTCTTTCAGCAGCTGATTATATGAAGTCAGGTTGTCAAACCTATTCTGTGCTCCTGACCACAGGAACAGACCACAGCTCCTGACCATAGACCACAGGAATGGGATAATTGTAGACTGTTGGTCAAACCTCCTGGCCATGCAGAGGTTTGCTACCCTGGGAGGTTTTCGGTGATGCTTCCAGATTCAGTCCATCCTCACATAAAATGCACAGTACAGAAATTCTCATAGTATGTTGTGGACCTACTTGCCTACTTGTAGATGTAGGACGCTGCTCCGCAGAGTTACCCCATTGCTTTTGATTCTTCATCAGGAAAGATGAAAGACTGTGTGTAATCACAAGGTGGATCACTGGCTAAAGAGACAGATTTATTACACTACTTAATTAAGTTATTAATCAAAGTATTTGCACAGCATTCAGAGCTGTCCATCTGCAAGCTTTCTTGTGTAGAGCATAAGAACAGCACGTAGAACTGTCTTATTTTTCTGTGTTGTACTTTTGGCTTGGATATTTTCCCTTAATAACGTATTGGGTATTTCCTTCTTTCCTTTCTTTTCACATGCACATTCTCCTCTTGCAGATTCCTGTACAGAACCCTTCAGGGAACACTATTCCCAACCCAGCTTCAGCTTGGACGCCAGTTGAGTAAACTGTCCCCAGAGACTCGCAGCCGGCTTCTCACCGAGTTGAATGTAAAGGAGACAATATGTAAGACACGGCTCTTTGCAGACAGCTTCTCACCGAGCCTTGGCTCAAATGCTAGTGGTTGTTATAAGGCTAATAACCAAAGCACTCCTGTGCCAGCATCTCCTCAAACAAGGGAGTCACTTTTCCAAGAGCAGACAAAGGCAGAACATAAAAGAGATCAGACTGTGGCTGCCTCTCCGCAGGGTGCTGTGTTGTATGAGGAAAACCATCTCCCCTCATCAGCTAGTAGTCTGGAAAGGTCTGTGGGATTTCATGAAGTTCAGTGTGGCACTTCAGAGGTGGAGTCATTGCCTGTGGGAACAACACTCCCATGGAGCTCAGCAGTCGACCAACCAGACTTCAGTTTGTTGAAGTGGATCACATCAACTCCGCTGTTCAGTCACATTGGGACTGTTCTACAGGTGTCATCAAGCAATTTACAAAATGAAACACAGGACAGTATGTGTGTGCTTGGCTCTTCTTTGCATGTGGACTTCAAAGGGTTAAAAGAAGAGAGTTCAAATAACTTACAGGACAAACTGAAAGGAACCCCAACTGATCATTGTAAAAATGACAATTCCGAGACCACCTTTTTATGACGTGGGCCATAAATATATTTATATATTTTCTATTTGCACACATTTATAGTGAGATTACTCTATTTGTTTCCAAAGGTGAAACAGAAAATCAAAGGTACAGAATGATTATTTAAGAATGTTTAAATACAGTTTATTGAAGTAAGAGCTTTAAATATAAAAAGAAACACTTGAAAGTGCCATTTATATTGTTTTATTTTTTCATCTCATTTTGTAAGAAAATGCCTTCTCTTTATTTTTCAGATGCTTCTCTTTTATTCTGACACATACTGTAAAAGCAAAGGATCTATCTACCGTATTTGAAAGGATTAGATTCAGCAACAATTATTGGTATCATTATAGGCCATTCAGTAATCAAGGAGGAAAAACCATGATAATAAAGAGTCACTGTATTCCATCCATCATCTGCTTGCCAGGGTGTTTTGTCACTGAGGCAAAGCTATGGAATTATTATACAGCTCTCTGTAAATGTTAACATTATCTTACCACCACATTAATAATACTGATATTTTATAAATGACACCATGTTCTGATATTGCAGTCATAGCATTTGATGTGTCATGATAAAACAATAAATAAATGACCATCCATATTGCAAAGTGACTTCCCAGTCTGCCATTAATTGTAACTCAGCCCATCCCTTGGAGTAGCTGTGTTTGGCTGGGCATGGCCTTACATCATGCTATACAAAAAGCTTGCTGCTTGTTTTGTAAGGAAGGATTTGGTGGCAAAGAACTGGTGCCTCATGTCTGCTGTAGAGTTTGGGCTGGGAAGCCTGTGATCTTTGGTGCTGGAACTCTACCACAGCTGCTGTTACTGAAGAGGTCTGTTCTGCTTGCTAGTGGGGTGAAGGACTGGCAGAGTGGAATTTTGTGAGACGCCCTCGATGTTGTTTCAGCCAGGTTAAATCGAGTCCTTGGGGATGGTGAAGTGAAATGACCATCTGTGAGGGTACATGCTAAGCAGAGGTATTTGAGCCTGATGTAAAGCAGGCTGTCTCGGGCTTCTCTTCCCAAAAGCAGGAAGCTGCACTGCTTTCTGAGGTTATGCCTGAGCCGACCTCACATGGTTGTAAATCCCAGACTGCCACTGGTTCTGCCCTGTGCCAGCCTGATGGATTCCAGGGGCTTTAGCCTTGGAACGCTGCTTGGTTCTTTCGCACCTGGTCACCATGACCGCATATGCACTATCTGCTGCACTTCTTTTCCTCTTTGCAGGTTTTCAGACAACCTTTGCATTGCTTGCCGTCAGTTGTGTAAGGCCACGACTTGTTTGTGTCGTGCTCTGTGCCTGGCAACCTGCCTCCCACGTGGATTGCCTCAGCGTGGTAAGACACAGTGCCTACCATCTGTCACTTGCTAATCCACTCAGGATCTTTTTTTTTCAAAGATTTATATACACTGGCCTCTTTCCCAAAGGCTGAATTGATAATATGATACTGTAAAATGCCAATGAAAGGAAGAGATGAAAGCAATGTAAATAAGAGCAGTCAGCCTGTAAATATGTTAGCCTCATGAGACATGACACATCCTCATATAACTAAACTGCATTTTGGGATTAGAATTGACTAGGGACAGGGAAAAGGCACTAAGGGACTCAGTATTGCAGTCTCCTGTGAACAGCTTTTAGCATATGATTGATTTGAAAAAAATTAACCTGAAGCAGAACTTCTTCCTTTTACCCTTGAGTTAAAGAGGAACATTGGTTTATACGTATAGGTTTCAGTGGAAGAAAGCACACCTATTGACTTGTTTGTTACTGGCTGAAAACATGTTGGCATTTCGCTGCCATTTTAATTGTGATAGAAATGGGGCAGTTGAAGTGGCCACTCATTTCCACAAAGGCAGGAGGGCATCTGCCCTGTCGGTGCCAACATGGGCCAGGAGCGCGGGTCTTGAAGCAGGGCAGATGCTGTGCCCCCAGAGGACTCTCCAGGTACTGGAAAGGGAGCCTGCAGAACTCGGCTCAGCTGTAGAAACCTCCTTTGCACAGGTCTCTAGCTGGGGGAGACACATCTGCGTTCAGATAGCTCTGCTTGCTCTACCAGCCTTCTCAGTCTTGATAGTAACTGTTGGGATGACTTTGCAGGTAATCGTTTTGCAAGGTTAGCTGGCTGTATTTAACACATCCTGTGCAGGGATTGCCATTGTAAATAACTCATCTGTGTGGAGATGCAGTGTCTTTTAATGTCAGAGGAGAAATCAAATGACACTGAAATGTGTAAATGTTGCCATCTGCTTAGAAACCTTCATCTGCTTGTAAAACAGGATCTCACAGAAGGACACAGTGTCAGATACCAGGTGGGCAGAGTTCATAGGTTTGCAGGATGTTAAATTCAGTCTAAGAGTGTCACAGGGTCATAGCAGGAGCTTGCCAGGGATGTCACATGTGTGTGCCCTCTCTCAGTTACTGCAGCAGTCCTAAGAGCCAGGTGAGGATCTCCTGAACTTACTGTGTAAGTTTTAAGTTCTATGTTGAACTTAACCTGAGCTTATCTCTGCATCTTTTCACAGCGGGGTTGGTGTCCCACAGGCCTTCATGGGATTTGCTGGCAGCAGAAAGGGCTGGAGCATCACTGCGCTTTGGCTCAGAGCTGTATTTCATGATACTCTTTTCAAAAAGAACCTAAATTCCTCTCTGGCCATGCCTTTGCAGTACAAGATCCAGTTTAGTTGTTGTGCTTTCAGTGTTTCAAAGATTATCTCTGTAGGTAAGGGATAGAAGCATTCCTTTGGGACTGAGAGGTGCTCATGCACTGCCGGATAGATGTGTTAAGTTGCCACTGTGAGTGTGAGTTGTACATCTGCATCATATATTTAGGGAAACTGTAGATCTCAGTCCTCAGCTGCTGTAACCATCATAGCCTCTTCAATACCTGCAAGCTGACTTACCCCAGCTGGGAATCAGGCCTCCGTAACTGCTCTATTTTTTGCAAAATTTAAAAAAATCCTTAGAGATATATTTTGAAATACCTAAGGTGCAAATTAATCCCTTTTGTACTAAAAGATAAAGTGTCTTTATTATGGCAGCAATCCTTCAAAAATTTATTAATTTAATCTTAAATTAACCAAATAATCCTGCTGACCTTAATGTAGCAGTGGCCTCAGCAGGGTTGCTGGTGTGCCTAGAGATAGGTAGGAAGATGTGCCACATTGAGGCCAACGTGTGCCAAACCTGCACAGCCAGTTACCTGAAGGCAAGAACCAGGTCAGTTGGACGTCAGCAAGTAAGTTGTCTCCATTTTCTTTTGGGAGATACATTGTAAAATAATATAAATAAAATGTAATTTAAACCACAGTTTGGAGGGAAAAAAAGCCCAAAGAGATTTCCCATTTGGAAAGAAAATATTAAGCAAACTAATTATTTACATTTTAAATCAGTTCTCTCTTCAGCTGCCAGAAGACAAACACATCAAAGCATGTTACTTGCTGGGCTTTAGGGCTTGTCAACATTTTGAAGCTGCTATTAATATTCGAAACATTTTAGCTAAATAAATACTAATTGCTTTTTGAAACTGTATACATTGATATTAATAAAATAGAATAAACTTGTAAAGTTGTTCCTGTTGGTGCAGTTGAGCAGTTGTTGTATCAGGCAAAACAAAGCTTTAAATTCATGAGGCTAATCCACAAAAAGCATGCAACTTTTATTAAAAGATTCCACAAGGCAATTAAAACAATACCCGTGTTTGGTCTTTTACCAACAACAGCCCCCTGTGCACTGTCTGAAATATTTGCACTGAATTCTGCAAGCCCTTCTGTGTCTGCTTGACGTTGCTGGCTGAAGTAGTGCGGATGGAATTAATGACTGAGAAGAAGAGAGTTGTGAATTAAGCATCACAAATGTTCCATACTTCTTAGTCTTATTTATGGGAACCAACTTCTCAGTGATTTATCCATTTCAAAAATTCCTTCTGGATGCATGAAGGTCTTTTAGAAACAGCCAGAAGTCTTCTATCCGGTTGGCTCTCTAATCTCAGAAATTGTATCTCACGTATGCCAGGGCACTAGAACTGGGCATATAAATATCAAAGCAGAAACAAAACAACATTCCAGGATTTTTTCCAGGCTTTTCCAGCTACACATCACTGCTGTGTGTGCCCAGTCATGAATCTGCTTGCCACCCTCCTGCACTGGCTGTGGAACCACAGCCTTACCCCCTGATTAAAATTTCCACAGACCTTTTCAGATTATTCAGAGACTGCTCTTGCTTCTATTACATGACTTCCTCAACTACCTTGCACTGAACTTTGTCTTATCATTTATTCACACCCAGTTCGCTGCTCAGGGCAGCAGTCTGTGCTTGCTCCCTGTACATCTCCTGAAGGCTCTACCCACTTAATCAAGTACTGCTTTGCTGTGCCTTGAGCCACCTTTCTAGTGTCATGCTCACCTTTTGCTCCACTCCAGGTTTATACTTCCTAAATGTTACTGACTGCCTGATCCACACATACAAGATATGGAGGATTTGAGGAGGTTTACTTGTTAAAGTTGCTATATAAAAGGGTTTTGCATGAATACTCATTTCAGTAAATGGAGATGTTCAGCTTAAAATAAACTGTCAGAACTGCGTGTCCTTGAATCATCTGGGAGTGACAATTCATAAAACATAAACATAAATCAGCATCAAAACTTGAAATAAATAAATACATTTTTAAAAGTCTCATGTTTTTGCAGCAGTTGGTTCTTGGTCCAGACTGATCTATGCCTCAGGCATTTTTCAGTCCAGCATTAAATGTAGCCGTGTGCCTTTGTAGTGGAGCACACCTGGCAGTTCCGAAAACAGTGCTGATAAAGCCATGCACTGTGATGGCTCAGGAACAGCTGTGTGTCAAAGGCACTGCAGAAACCATGAGAGGCAGGGTCATGCAGGTGTGGCAAAGTGGGTGGGGAAGGAAAGGCACTGCTGGATGCTATTCAGAAGTCACACTGCTGGTGGAGAGATAAGGGGATCTTCAGAGCCTCCCAACTGCCTTTTTTTGCCTTCACAAAGGTTCTGCTGGTGGACTTGACTCCATCAAGCTTAAATTTCACTGGAGCTGCACCACACGTGAATTCGGTTTGTTACTTTCAGGTGAGAATGGATAATGGGGTTGGAACTGAACTAATGCTGACTCAGATGGAGGTAAGTTGGCACTTGCTTTGCAAACAGACGTGCTGGCTCTCAGGAGCTCTCCCATGCCAGGGACCAGGGCAGGTCCCACTACTGGTCCCACACTTCCTCCCTGTGTTGAAAACCAGGGCAGGAGCCATAGCAAAGGGACCCTTGTGCCCTCCCGGGGCAAGCAGCCCTCCACTGCTTACTAGGCTGAGACCACAAACCTGCCTGCAGTGTCCTGGTAGTGATCAGGAAGGGAAGGAACAGATAACATGGCTGAGAAACTTTCTGCTCCACACGGAATCCCCTGTGCCACTGCATAAATGCCTCCATGTTTCTCTCCTGTGCTCTCCAGTATGAATCCTGGCCATCGGAAAGCCCCTGGGATGGTTGCACTTCCCGCAATGGAAGATGCTATGGAGAGTCCTCTGCTGCCTCCTAAAGGGGTCCCTGAAGCACCTGCACTGAGGCCACTGCCCAGGAATGGCAGGCACCTTTACCAGTAGCAACGGCCGCGCTGGTCACCCCATGTGCCTCTCCCTGAGTGTCCTTTCTGCTGAAGGAGACTCCGTGTGATCACAGCCCACGTATCTTCAGCTGAAAAACACAACAGCAAAATGTTTTGCTCCGGCTTAAGAGGTTCAACAGGGAAAGATTTACATATGACTCTGCGTCTGGACACCCATATCCAGGCAAGGGTTTTCCAGCTGCCCTGGGCTGTGAAACCCTGTAGTGTATCACACACTCAGAGGAATCATGGTGCTTTGTGTGCTTTAAAATTTCCTGTGGTTTCCCAGGGGGCTGGCCACCCCTAAATCTCAAAATCTAGAATTAGAAGCCACTATTGAAAATGGCAACAGTGCCATGAGGACTATGCTTTATTTATATGGAAGAAGAGCAGTTAAAAGAATAGACTAACTTTTTGGGAAGGTTTTTCTATATAGCTGCATGAAGAATTATCTCTATTTCGAGCAGCAGCTTCCATGTGGCTTTAAGTACAGCTGTTTGCTCTGAGCAGTAATGTCTCCCTTGATACATGAAGTGCAGCACTACATAAATCCTTCCAAGATGAGGTTTAGCATATCCCTTTGCAAACAGGCAAAGACAGCAAGGTCCTGCAGCCAGCTCCTGCAGCCAGCTCTGCTGCTGGAAGGACTTTAGTTGGGTCAGCTCTAAAAGTCCTGTTTCATCAGCTCATCTTGCATAGTGCCTGTCTGTGATGTAGCCCTGTGCAAGGTATGACTAAACAAGCAGGTTTAAGACTTAAAAGCAGGTTAAAGATATCAGCATTTAGCTTACTCATGGCTGTTGCTGCAACATGGAAATACACAAGGCATGGGAATAGTCTGTTAGTGAACACAAAATGCTTGAAGGAGCTTTCTGAGAGACTGGGGAAAGTGTCAGTGAAGAGCTGGCCAAGGCGAATAAAAGCGGCTCAAACCAGGTGGAATGCCCATTCCCTCTGCAGGGACACGTGCTGGGATTTTAACTCCTCTTCCTTATCTGGGCAGTTCCCCTAGTCAGGACAGGGTGCAGGTTTCCAGAGGCAGCGCTGACTCAGAGCTGGACCAAGAGGCCTCTCACTTTGGCCCCACAACCCTTAAACACAGCACTGCTGTAGCTAAAGTTAGCATTTCCTGGCCCAAAATTCCCAATGGTATATTGCTTGTGCTTGTTCATCACATTTTCCAAAAGCTGCAGGTTTTAAAGTCTCCAGTTTATTCTTGGACCACCCATTTTACATGCATGAAGGCACTGAATTGTCCCTGCAGCCAGACTTGCTTGGATGCAGTTCCCACCTTTCCACTCTTCCTCACTTTCCCTCCCAAAACACAACGCCCACAAAAATCTACTTGGACTTTCAGAAACCCAAACCACGACAGAGATATTGCTCACCATTTACACGCCTAGAAACAAAGCAGGAATGTGCTAATGAAAACAGCAGAGATGCCTCTTGTTTAAGTAGCATCTTGACTGACACATCCTTCACACCCCCCACAACTGCCCACTGAAGGGCCTGACGCTGCTTCTTGTCCTGTTCTTTATGTGCAAATGCTCCAAAACTTGAGAGCAAGAAGGGGGATACTGAGCTTTTCACTTTAAAAACCTGAAAATGCAAAGCTCTTTCTTTTTTTTTTATAATCAAATTGCTGATGAAAATGTGGGGGTTATATTTACTAAAAACCCAAATTACCAACAAACTCTCAATCAACTGTGCGTACTGTTAGAGCTGCATGAACCATTTTTAGCCCGAGTGGGCTGGGTGTTTGCAGTTTGTAAGATCCCTGTCATTTTGCAGACACAATTAACTCCATAGCTGGATTGTTTTGCTTAACACTCAAGAACTCAGTAAAACCATTATAGCTAAAAGCTCCTTGTAAGATGATGGAAATAGAAAGTTTGAGTTGGCATCATCTGGAAACTGAGGGCAAGTGATGACATCATGGAAGGCATTGCAGGCAAAGACTCCTCTCCCCTGGGGGGCCATGGAAATTAGCAGTCAGTGTAGGTACCAAGACCTGCAGTTCATCTAAAATTTTCTGAGTTTTGAAGATTAAGAGTGAATTAATTCATTTATATCCAAATGTACTGGTGGTGTCTGCAACCATCAGAACCGGGTGGCAGCATTTCCTGCCCATTGAGTGTTGCTTTCAGAAAGGCCCACAATGCAAGGAAACCAGGCTCTTGGATTATTCAGTGCTAAAGAGAGAAAGAAAGATGTCAGCTTTTCCAAAAATACCCCATGTGGTTTTATTGCATTCAGTTGGCTGCTGTTGTAGCCCACCAGCAACCACCCCCTTGCCAGATGGCTCCTGCTCATCCAGGACTGAAGTCGAGCGGTGACTCCTGTCATGAGGTTTTGGGGACACATCAAATGCTGAGAGGTTTCAGTGGATACCTCTGCCCCTACCTGCCCCCAGGAAGGGGTCACAGTGGGAGTGGGGGACCGTCCCAGCCCTCTCCCAGCCCCTGGCAAATCTGCACCTTCTCCACTGCATGGAGCACCTTCTGGCCCCGCACGTTTCCCTCCAGAGGTGGCAGCACAAGCAGAGGAAAGTCATGTCCAAATACACTTCCAAACAAGCACCCATGAACCATTCTCCTCCCGCAAGCTCCCTCTTCTCATCCTAGTCTGATAAAAACATTCACTGGGATCTTGCTTCAGCCAGTTTAACTTCTCCAAGTAGCATTACTACAATTTCATCCCATGTACTGCAGCCAGAGTTTGTTCTTTGTCCCAGGGGCCCTCTAGAAAAATAAAATACAAAATATCTCATTTTTGTGAGTGGAAGGGCAGCTGACAAGGGATGGTTCTAGGACATGAGTCCTAAGTGTCTGTGCACCAGGAGGTGCTTTACCACGGAAACAATTTTACAGGCATAGGTGCACTACCAGTATTTTCCATTCTGTGGAATGTGCAGAGAAAACCTGCTTAAAAAATTAATAGGATTCATCCCATCTCCTTCTCTTCTCCAGCGCTGCTCTGAGTGTGGAATTTCTCCTGCCTGGCAGCCCTGTGCCAGGGACAGCTATTCAGCTCATCATCCTTGTCCATCCTCAAGGCTGGGTCCACAGCTGGCACCTCTAGCACAGTCTGGAGGTCACTGTCTCTGGCTGGGCCAGGCCAGGGGTAGCTCTGTGCTCAGGAGCTGTCAGAGGCCACCGCTGTGTTTTGGAGTGGAGAACAGTTTTGTTTTTCAAAGAAAGCAGAAGGAAACATGCAGACTTCTTTATGTTTTAATAATAGACTTTTGAACACTACTTTGAGGTGATTTAGTGTTGTCTGAAGAGAGAAGCAATTTACATTTTCTGGTGTTTGTTTGGAGCAGGAAAAAAACCAAGAAATATAAGTGACTGCATTACCACACTGTGGGCTTTTTTTTTTAATCACCTGATTGAAGTCCAAAAAGCCCTTGTATCCTTCTGTTCCCACCCCTGGCTTTCATTTCCAGCCACTTGTTATCTACAAACAGAAAGTGCTTCTGCACAGAGGGAGAAAAAAAAGTTAATAAAAAAACCCCTGTATATTTATTTGAAAACAATGTGGAGATTTTAAACCTGTAACTAGGTCCCTTGAGACAAAGACTCAGCTTTAAGGGTCTCCAAGTAAGAAAACCACATTTTGCTCCCTACAAAGTCAAAAAAGAAAGTGTTAACTAAAATCTGTAATATTTTCAATTATATTTGCTTCAGATTTAAGTGAGGCTTATCCTTAAGAAACCTGTTTGAGACAGGTTTCTGAAGACTATTTAAAAGGTCAGGATATTTTTACACCACTGTTAATCTGGAAAAATGCCGTACTACCCTGAAAACTGAGCTTCCCAAAATAGCACACACACTGCTAGCTAACCCTATACCTAATTACTACTTTTGTCCCATCCCCCTTCCCCCAGTATTTTAAGGGTGTGGATTTCTGGGAGAGCTGTCCCCAGCCCAAAGGCCCCGAGGGTCCCTGGGCTCTGTACGGGGCACACCCAGGAGCTGGGTGGTGCCTGGGCACAGCGAGTGCTCGTCTGTGTCAGGCTGTGAGAAACCTCCAAAACAAACCACCACACAAAGGCAGACTTGTCTGCTGCCTCACGCCAGTCACTAAGAGTTTCCCATGCAGGGCTGCTCTGTTCTAAAGCTTTTCCTTGGCAGTGCAGGGCAAGCAGACAGGCTTTAGACCCAATAAAAAAATAACAGCAAGCCAGCAGAGAAAGAGCCGTAGTGGGGAGAATTAATTTTTCTTCTAGTATTAAAAAAGAAAAGAGATGCCACAGTGCTGCTGAGCCGTAGTAAGACGTTTTCTTTCTTTTCATCTCCTTGATAAACACGTGGCTCCATAGATCTTGGCACTCAGCATTCCTCTCTCCAGTGCTTTGTAAACGAAGTGGAGATGTGTTTATACACCGGCCGAGGAGTGAGCCATCTCCCTGCCCTAAATTACCCCAGTACATATATTCAGTCAAAGGCCACAACTGAATAAACCACTCCACTCACATTTGGCTGGGGAGGGCTGGTTGGGAAGGCAGCACCTTTCCCTGGCACCAGCACAGCCAGAAAGAGTAAATGAATTCTGCTGCAGTGACAGGGCAGCGGGCTGTAGGCAGACGCGATGGGGTTCAACAGGATGCTCCAGGATGCTGTGGAGTGCCACAGGATGCAGCAGAACCTGGTGCAGTACAAGATGTGCTTGTGGCCACAGATGCTGCCGTGGGCTCTGCAGGCTACTGGCAGGGACAGGATGTCACCCCTGCAGGGGCAGCTGCCATCATCCCTGCGTAAATTCCTGCTGTGTAGATAAAAGCCCAGTGCACGTGCAGAGGAGCTGGGCACGCACGGCTGTTCGAGCCTGCTCAGGGTACAGATGTCAGATTTACTCCCTTATACAGAAACCTGAGGGCTTTGCAGGCAGGCCTCCAAGATGAATGCGTTCATGTCCGAGGCATATTTCTCATCTCACTGAAAAGGGCAGTGCAACTTGACATCTCATTTTGGCACCCAGCATGGCTGTGTCTTGTATTTGCAAGCCAGAGCAAATTGCCTCAAGGCCCGTGTAAGAATTATAGACTGAACTGATCATCTATCAGACCACCAGGATGGAGGCTCCCTGCTTGTTTCTGCCACTGGGCCGGGAGGAAAACTGACTGATGACTCCCACTCAAACCATGAAATGAAACCCAGCAGGTACAGAGCTGCTCTCCTGACTCTCATGCCACCTCCCACTTCACAGCCAAAAAGTCCCAACCACCTCTGCAGACAGAAATTCTCCTTTGGGAAGCACCTGACAGCAACAACCCTTTCTTGTTTATTCCACATGTGCTTGCTCCAAGAAGGTAACAAGCTGGATATCAAAGCAGGACTTTCCATTGATTGTCAACTTGGGATGTGGCACAATTAAAAAAAAAAACAAAGGCTGAACTAGACACACAGACTGAGACTACCCTAAAAGTGAAGTTTTTATGCTCAGCATCCAGCCTCTGCATCTGTGGAGACACACACACTCCCTCTTTTTGCACCCCTGCTCACAATCATCCATCTCTTTCCACCAACCTGAGAAGGCACATTGATTAAACAATGTTACAGTTTACCATGCTACATTAAACAATGCTACAGTTAGCTGGGGAAAGCTTGACCCTTTTTTCCTACTACTCCACCGGCTACCTAAACTTGAGGACATTTCACAATTTTTTCCCACAACTCATAAAAATTTGTATGATTTTTTTATTTTTAAACTACCAGCACTTTAATTTGCTTTCCCTCAAGTTAATTGATTAACTTGGCCTTGTCTAGGAACAAGTCAGGTTTCCTTTTTATTTTATATTGGGTTTTGCATGGTAGGGTTTTGTCAGTGGGGGACTACAGGGGTGGCTTCTGTGAGAAGTGCCAGGCACTTCCCCTGTGTCCAATGGAGTCAGTGCCACCCAGCTCCAATAAAGACCTGCTGCTGTCCGAGGCCGAGCCCATTGGTGACAGTGGTAGAGCCTCTGGGATAACAGATTTAAAAATGGACAAAAAACCCTGCGCAACAGCAGGTGAAACAGAGGAGTGAGAATATGTGAGAGCAACAACCCTGCAGAAGCTGAGGTCAGTGAAGCAGCACGGGGAGGAGGTACTCCAGGTGCTGGAGCAGAGATTCCCCTGCGGCCCGTGACAAAGATCATGGTCAGGCAGCCGTGCCCCTGCAACCCATGGAGGACCTCATGCTGGAGCAGGATACCCAAGGGAGGTTGTGATCCTGTGGGAAGCCCACACTGGAGCAGGCCCCTGGCAGGACCTGTGACGTGGGTCCCCCTTGGGTCACAGGTCCTGCCAGCAAACCTGCTCCAGCGAGGGACCCACTCAGGAGTAACCTGCTCCTGAAGGACTGCACCCCATGGAAGGGACCCACACTGAAGCAGTTCATGTAGGAAGGACTTGTGTTGGAGATGTTCATGGAAGACTGAAGTTGAGCCTGGGAAGAAGAAAGGGGAGAGGGGAAGGTGTTTTAAAATTTGGGTTTGTTCCTCATTACCCTACTCTTATTTGACTGATAATAAATTATAATAAATTAAACTAATTTCCTCAAGCTGAGTCTGTTTTGCTTGTGATGGTAACTGGTGAGTGATTTCTCCCTGCCCTTATCCTGACCCATGAGACTTTTTTTGTTTTTCTCTCCCATGTCCAGCTGAGGAGGAGAGTGATAGAGCAGCTTTGGTGGGTACCTGGTGTCCAGTCAGGCTCAGCCTACCACATGTTTATTCATCTACTCAGTATAATACCATCGGGTTTTTAAAGTGCTTTTACCCTAAAAAATATCAAAAAAGCAAATAAAATCAAGTACTTTTTCTTTACTTTGATTGCTGTAAGCTGTATTGATTTAGGAAGGTGCCAGCTGATATCTGTGCATTTTAAAAATTATTTTTTAACTGAAGTACTTCTTGAGTTACTGGCCACAATACACCCCTGAGGCAGGTAGATCAAGAACCCAGAACATGGCAGTGCATGACTACAAAGCATCCCACCCCGAATACAGCTTTTAAGCCTGGCCACTCCCTTGTTTTTCCACTATTTATTTTTTGGGGGGCCTGTATTCATACTCGGTTATTGAAGGAAAACCTCTGCCTGAGAAGTGGATCCTTCCTGATGCTCTTAAAAAATGAGGGCCCTGTTTTATTCCCTCCTCTTACAGTAGGAAGCTATAGCCCAAGCCTTGCTCCATGAGAAAATTCCCATCCATCTGGGCAGCACTCTGCATATACTGAAATCTAGGATCATTTTTGCATTCCCTCACCAGAGCTGCCATTATTCTCATGAACCTGTCATCCTCCTTGGCAACGTCACTGTCAGGGATACCCTGGCAGCATGAAAAAGGCCAGCATGGCCTGATTCAGAGTAGATTAAAGAGGGATTTTTCTATCAGAAATTTTGACAAGAAGGGTTTTTCAAAGTATGGTCACTTGTGGCAGCCAGATCATCTGACAAAAGATAAAGGATTTAGGAGGCTTGAGCTGAAGTGCTACCCCTCCTGATGTCTGGGTTTGTCCTATTTCCTTTAGCCACTGACTACTGAAAAGGATCCTTTGTGCCAATAAAAATCCCTTAATCAGCTGGTGTGCCTACTTGAAGCTCTGAAAATGCTGCCTTGGGTATTTAGATCACAACTACATCACGCAGCTGGGGGAATCTGCAGGAAACACTACATTTTGCTTCCTTTCTTTTTTTTGTTTTTTTTAGGTATGGCTGTGACAGTACAGCCAGGAATTCCACTTGCTAGGAGGGTGAGGCGTGCTTGGTCCAGGGCTGTTGGAGTGAGGCGCTGCCTTTGTCCCCTGCAAAGCTACCATGGGCCATAACATCAGGGGAGATTCACAGCCTTGGAGAAAACTCACCAAAGGATCTCCTTCCTGGGGAGTGATCAGGGTCTGATCTGAGCCCACCCTGGGCAGATGCAGAATGAAGGGTGCCAAGACTCCCACATCCAGACAGAAAAGTCTCTTTCCTTTCCTCCCCTTCTCCTGAACATGAAGTGCCTCAAAAAAAAAAAAAAATCTACACCATCTGAGTATCATATTGTGTTACTTTTCTTCCGTGTAAGTGGCAGCCTTAGATGGGGCTGCTGAAAGGGGAGGGGATGCACCAGGCTGTTGAGTGCAAAAGCATGACCTGCATTAGGAAACCTGGGAAGGTGTCTGCTCCCCACCCAAGGAGAAGTCCTGCAGTGACCAGCAAGAACTACTTGTCTTGGATGAAGTTATGATCAGTGGTGAGAAACCTGCTGGATCTCTGGGCTTCACCCAGGTTGCTCCTGCCCTGAAGATTTGGGTTGTGTCTTGGCAGAGTCACCTGCTGAGGAGACCAGCAATGGCATAGGAATTTTTCTGTATAAAACTTGCCCAGAAACTGCACAGTTTTTTCCCTTTTCACCTTCCCTCAACTCCATGCCCTTCCAATCTCTCCTTGGGAAAATATCTCCGACAGGGCTTTAATGTATTTTCTTTCCTGGGAATCACTTTCTTCTTGCTGGCAAAAGGTGGGAAAATGGAGCTGCCTTTCCTGAAAGTAAGAGATTTTTAAACCCCAAAACGCCACCCTGGGGATGTTTCATCAGCTATGTCTGAACACAGGGCTGAGGGTGCTCCCCAGAACCCTCTGAGAATGTAACTATTTCAGTTCAGTCCATGAGAGAAGAGAAGGATGAGGCCAGCAGCCGAACGCCAGGCAGAAATCCTGCTGCTTAACCAAGAAATGAAGCTCTGCTTTCTGTGGAGCAGCACGTCACTGCTCCCAAAATGAACCTCTCCTCCTGGCAGGAGTTGTCCTGGGTTTCTCTTCATGAAATGGTACAGACAGGGCCTATAGAGCCATTTAATGTTGAGGTTAGCAACACAAAAAATCCTGCACTTTTTTTTTTTGTGCTAAAAAAGCAGATTTTTTCCAAGTTTCACCAGTTTCTGGTTGAAGTTTTGGGCTGAGGCCATCACTCAGATGTAAAGAGGCAGAGCTGAACTTGTACTGCTGCTATCTGTGGTGCCACACAGCAGTTGCCCTGTGAGGTGGCTGCCATGCCCTGAAATCACTGGAGTGCCTGTGAAATGCCAAACCACACAACCCCTGTGTTGTTTACATTAACTGGCAGCACAATCTCCCCTCCTGCATGCAGAGCTAGGCAGAGATTGTCTCCATACCTTCAGGTTTCATTCCTGTTCATCCAAAGTGCATCCATCCTGTGCCGTATTTCCCGGAGCAGAAATATGATGTCCCTTGCTTTTGCTTCTCAACCCTCCTCAAAAAGCTGCTAAGGGGAGGACAGTAGAAAACCTCTGTACTCCCTTTTTCCCTTTTTTCCCTTTAGCATTAAATAGAACACAAACAAGAAAACAGATTAAATAACATGCCTTTCAGGGCATATGTTGCATAATACTATAGAGAGTACAAGCTTTTAAAGCAAATCTCTCCACTAAAATTAAAACAAACTGCTCTAAATAGCATTTTCTAGGCTCAGCGGGGGCAGGGGGATGCCGATTTCCATGCTACTCCTCTACAGCTTGTTAGCAGGCATTGCAAAACATATGCACTTTCCTTAAAAAATGCAGTTAGGCAGTTATTATCCATCCTTCAAATTATTTGACAACATGTGCACTTGCATCACCGTGGCAAGGATATTCTGCACCCTCTTTCGTGCAGGTGTACAGAAAACAAATAAATCAGAGTTTTATCCTTTTTTTTTTTTTTTTGTCCCAGCTCTCAGAGCCTGGCCCTCGGCCCTCGGTGCAGATGGGGAGGTTGGTCCAGAAGCTGCACGTCTGTGGTGCATGTAGTTATTTGTCAGTGGGGCTTGTTTTCATCCCTGCAGGGGCAATAATATAAAAAGCTGCATCAAGACTGAGATGAGATAAGAAACTGCAGAGGGCCTGGAGTCTTAGGGAGGCAGATGGGACATTAACAGTCGGAAATGACATGGGGTTTTTCCAATATCCACATGTTCCAACTAGATTTTTGCAAAGCATGCACATCTTTCAGAAGAACCCTTCCAAAAAAAAAAAAATTAAGGGCCTTAAAAGTTTACAGTGTTGAAGCATTAAACACTTCCATTTTTTAATTTTTGAAAAGTTGATGGTAGCAGAAATCCAAGTACAAGTATCCCAAGGAGAGAAAAAAATTATAATTAATGAATGTTATTTTCAAAACACAACCTGCTTTTAGGGCTCAATAACATCTTTATAACCCTGTGTCTTGCAACTTAGCAGGACCTGAAGAAAATACTATGCCTGACTTCCATTGCCTTATATCCCCTGGCCAGAAAACACCAAAGAACAGCTGAAGGACTTTCAAGAGTAGTACAGTATCCTCAGCATCAGCATTTCTCTAACCTCTTCCCCAGTTAGATGCAAACAAAGCCCAATGTGAAATCCTAGGCAGAGTAATTTTCATTTCAGTCGTCTTCCAGAAGAGACCCCGTGTGATTTCAAACAGCAATATTGATCCAGTTATATTTTGATAACAAAAGTATGCACTATATTTGCCCAAATAAAGCACTTTTGAAACCTGGCTGCTTTAAATTGTATTTTGACTGCATGGAGAGACCCAGATTTTCCACATTTAACTACTGTAGTTTCACCCAGAGGGGCATTTTGTTCTATAGCAATCCTTTAATACTTTTAGCAACATTTAACTCAGCATGGAGCATAATCATACCAACCGTCTATTTACTTGATGGAGCTGGTAAACTGGAAGAAACATATACACAAAAGGAAGGAGAAAAAAGGGGCTGAGCCTAGAGAGATATTGGAGCCACCAGCTGCATTCTGAAACTACAGACTTTTGCTGGTAAAAGGTAAAAACCAGGATACTGGATTTCAGGGAGAAAAATATGACTAAGAGATTTGATTCTTGATCTTTGAGGTTACAAGCCCAGCAAAGATATAGAGATGATTGCCTTTAGCAACGAACAGCAGAAACCTTTCATGTAAAAGCCTAGCAGGAATTCTTTTTGGTACCTATTTGGTTTGTGGACATAATTCAGAGGCTTTTAACATGGTTAAACTTAAGATACTTGCTCTATTAAAAATAATTAAAACTGGATCTGAATGTCATCTGGTACTCTGGGGACCATCCAGACCTCCCCAACCTACCTCCTTCGCAGACCAAGCTCAATTAGATGATTTTCATTCACTGCATTATCTTTAAGGTGGAGAAAGCAGCCCTCTGTCAAGGGGATGAGTGCTGTTGGTCAGCACAATGGTTCTCAGGTTCCCTGAAGGGCTGCAAATGTCCAGCCTCCAAGGCACTACTGTCTGGACCTCCTGGATGAGCAACCAAGAACACACCCAAGGTAAGCACTCAATAGGACCGAGATTTCTTATTTCAAGTGCATCCATCCCAGTCCCAGAGCTCTTCATCCTTTTTAAGAGGATCTAAATGATGAGTATTACTCCACAGTGTGAGATCAGAGGTTTACTGGAGAGGGCTTCCTTGTTTGGGAAACGATCGTCACAGGCTTTGTGCCAAGGCTGGAGGACATCCCTTGGGCTGGTTGTGAAGTGCTTTCAGGGTCTGCCCCAGAGGGCTCTCAAGCGTGCTTGAAGGGATTTCAAGGAAAATGCTGCACCCCCAGGAGACCACCACAGCAGCAGTTTGGCTCCCACCCACGCTTGGATGTGCAAATTGCTCCATGCAACTATTTCCAGCAGAGCTGTGTTTTGCTGTTGTCAGGCACTATAGATACTGGAAAGAGGTACACACTTCTCTATTCATTGTAGTGGAAATCTCCACTGTTCCTGTGGAATGATAAAGTGAAGCTTAAAGGAAAACTCTGTATTTTCTGAGGATTTTTCCCTTCATTTAAAAAGTTAGTGATGTGAGGCCCAGCAGCCCAGAGCAATCTGGTTGTGCGCGAGAACTGCTTGGGGTCAGCATGTCTATCCTGGGGCATCCAAACTTCTGCGCAAGCTTGGAAAAAAGACACTCAGAAATGCCTCTTTTTTTGAGATAGCTGCATGTGCCCCAGTGTAATGCCTGCCATAGCTTACCCTGGTGGGATGTTTGGAGGCAGAGGCAGCCCCAGGGCAGACGCAAGGGAGCAGCTGCCCCAGGCAAGCAGGTGGGTGACACCTCTCTTAGGGATTGATCGCTCCCACTGCTCAGTCGCGTGGTCTGTGCCTACAGATGTAAGGGCTTGAGCTGCAACAACCTCCAGGGACATGTTTAAGCTTCCTTGAACTCACTCACTCTTACTTTTGCCTGGCCACTGCATTTGCCAAGACATGGTATCCTGCTGCTCTTTTTGATGTTGCTGCTGTGGCCAGACCTAGGTTATCCATCCATCCAGACTGCCACACAACCCCCATTTGCTGGTTCTAATACAGGATTTCCAAAGTACTGAAGAGGGTTATTACTATATAATGCACTCAGCCTAATCAAAGGAGCTTGGTAGCTCTGAAAAGGGGTTAATGGAGCTTCTCCAGGAGAAAGTCACCTGCTTGGACCTGGCCTTACAAGAAAGGAGTGATATTTTTGCACTCTATTACAAGCCAAGAATAAGCTGTCTGGAGCAGATCCAAGATGACCTGCTTTACTGCTAAAGAAAATGCATCAAATCAAACTGTTGCACATGCCTCTGCTCTCAAGCATTAGTGGGACTTAGTATTTCTCATGCAAACTCCTCCTGTCATTTTGTCTTCAGACACCAGCACTGGGCTGGGGAGCTGATCCTGCTAGCTGATCCGAAGGTTGCATCCCCTGGCTTGTTTTACACTGTGGGAGTGCTCTGCTGCAAAAGTGGGAAGTGGGGACCACTTCCTAATGGCAGAGTGAACTAACCAAAGCAGGCAAACAGAAAGTGCACTGCAAGAGCCGCTCTTTGCCTTTCCAAAGAAAAGCAACACTTCCCCTCTCCAAATGTCCCATCCAGGTGAGCAGTCCCAGAGGTGAGTCCCACATATTGGAGGAAAGCAGGCAGTGTGGTTTTTGTAACTTACACCTCTGATTCTGTTACAGGAGAGAAAAGTGCTTTTGTTGCCCAATTCTCACTAGTCTGGCACCTGGATTTCTTGCCTGTTGTTTTCACCAAACACATTTTTTCAGTGTGCTGGGTCTCACCTACCTCAAAGCATAAAGACAGTTAAAGTGTGTTTCACAAAATGTGCTTTTCCTACTGCTCAAAAAAAAATGGGAAGGGGTTAGTTTTGTCCTGGCATATAATAAAAATGTCAATATTTTTCTTAAAAAAATGCAAATCAAACTTGTTTTCCAGTCAACCCTCCTTTCTGAAAATCAAAAGTCTTCCTCTTTCATAAGAAATTCAAGACCACAAAACCCTGGTGTATTTTAAGCAGAAAGCAGTATTTCCCACAGGGACTGGAAAGCTAGTCACAAGGCATACATCCCTTCTTTCTTCTGTGGCATTCATAGACTATGTACAACACACATTTTAGGAGCAGGTAACCAGAAAACTACGCGACATAACTCGCATTTGTGGACATGTCTGTGACAACAGAGATAGACCGGACTCTTAATTTCCCTCTAAGCATTTCTAACCTGCAGAAGGCTTGAGCCCACGTACGGCTGTCTGAGGCAAGGATCCCTCTGTTGCTTTACATGGGCAAGTCAGAGCCCTCTATATATGATTTAATTTCAAATCCAGGAATTGGGGGGGGGTGTCCATTTCATGCATTTATTTCTTTCTAATTTTTCTGTGTTTGTGGAAATAGATATCATCCAGCTCTGGGAATATCTGGGATATCACCCAGCACAAAAAGGACATCAGCTTGTTGGAGTGAGTCCACAGAAGGCCTATCATGATGATTAGAAGATCCCTCTCAAGTTGATGGAGCACCCCTCCTACAAGAAAAGGCTGAGAGATTTGGAATTGTTCAGCCTGGAAAAGAGAAGGCTGAGGCCTTCCAGTACATGAATGGAACCTCCAAGAAAGATAGAGAGAGGAACTTTTTACAAGAGTGACATTACCAGGGGAAGATGGCTTCAAACTGTAAGAGAGTAGAATTAGATACGATACTAGGAAGAAATTCTTTACTATGAGATGGGTGAGGCACTGGAACAGGTTGCCCAGAGAAGCTGTGGATGCCCCATCCCTGGAATTGTTCAAGTCCAGGTTGGATGGAGCTTTGAGCAACTTGGTCTAGTGAAAGGTGTCCCTGTCCATGGAAGAAGGGTTGGAACAAGATGATCTCCAAGGTCATTCTATGATTCCATGCTACAGGTATAGGTACAGGTATAGATGCAGCTAAACTTTTTTTTGTAATAAGATACACTTTTCTCCTTAGGAGATATAGAAACGTATCCAGGGATGCCGGACTATACCAGCCTCCAGATAAATACATATGTATTCACATGTACACTCACACATGTTGTCTATGTGTAATATTATAGGAAGATTAGTTTCGAGCTTCCTCTGTTTCATAAGTACCTCCGCAGAACTGCATAAACAAGCACAATACAAGGATTTAAAGGGTGTGGGAGTAATTTTTTATAACAGACGGTAACACAAGTAGCTGATAACAGCAAAAAATAAGTGATTGCCTCAGAAACTGGAAGTCTCTATAGCTGAATGGCGCATTTTCTCCTTTTTGACCTCAAGAGCATTCAGGAGTAAAAGGTGATTGTCCTACTTTGCTGTCTCATTCAAATCTGGTGCTGCAGCTGAATTTGAGCACCGAATGTGTGCTCAAGGATGTGTTTCTCTCCCATTTCTGCTCTTGTTTGCAGACAGTCAGAGAGTATTAAATATTACCCAAAAAGGATGCCAAAATTAAATTCTCAGAGGAAGGCATTTTTCAAAGATTCCTCATCATTGATAATAATTTCATCTAGTAATATTCAGGGAAAAAAAATCAGAAGCCTTCCAGCTGGTACCTGAGTTTCATGAATGCTCAAATTGAGGAAGCTCAGAACTGAAGGGTATGTTATCAATAGTAATCATGTTAATAGATGTGATGGCTGATGGATGTGGCTGATGGCCTTGCAAATATTGAGTACAGTGCCCTTCTTTTCCTTTTTTTTTTTTTTAATATATTGCTTGGCACAGCTCTCACTCTCATTTCTCTGAACAGATTTCAGGGCAATGTGGTCCCTGTGACATTGATGTGGTGTAATAAGGCCAATGTAGCTTCAACACACCACGTCGTCTCTCAGTAAAGCACCTCCTACAGCACATCTTGCTGTGCTGCCTCTAATATTCCTTAGTGGTGACTGATCCACTCCAAGAGAGCTGCTCACCAAATGATACCTGTTACAAATGCTGACATAGCCCATGCTAAGCCAGTTAACAGGATTTGGGTCTGTTCTCCCACTTCGCAATGTCACAAGAACATAGGTAACAAATGTTCAGGGGATGAGAAATTGCCCCTTTGCCTGTGGGAAGGGGCAATGCAAACAGCAGCACTTGGATAACTAGGAACAAAAAGCAAGGTCAGCTCCACATTCCAGCAGACATGCAATGAGCTGAGTCTGTCTGTTAGCTTCTAAAGGGACTCTAGATGACTGTGCAAGATCTGAACTTAATGAGATAAATCCCACCCTTGGGAAATCCAGTGCTTTTTCTGTATTGCAATCACTTGGGCTTATGACTCGGGGGTTCCATGCTGCAAGTGCAGCGTACTCTACACTGTCATCTGGTTCCCCACGTTCTGCCACGGGTGCTCCACCTGCAAGCAGCACATCCCTCCTCAAATCTGTCTTGTTTAAATACTTTGTATAATAGTGTATCAAAGTGCCATTTACAAACAACCTGTGAGTTCTGCTATTGACAAGATCTTATTCTGAAGCCATTTTAAGGTACAACTAAACATATCTCTTTTTTTTCCCAGAAAATATACACTTACGAAAATAATTATTCCTCCCCAGCTCTGAAGTGTGGTAACACAAATTGCAACATTGTAAGCTAAAATAATTTCATTAGGAAGACAAGCCACATCCACCTCTCTTTTTTCAGCTCTCTGAATGACTTTAGCACAGCAGTTAGGTATTTCTCTCCCTCCTTCCTCCACTCCAGCTACCAAGTACTCAACACACTTGCAGCTAGATCAAAGGCAGCCAGACAATTCAAAGATTTATAGTATTACTTAGTAAGGGCAAGTGCGAAAGTCAAATGGTAACTTCCCAAGAGAGACTGATTGCTCTGAACTGCAGCTAATACAATTCACTGACAGAGAGTTATGAAGACATTAGCTCACACCAGGGCAGAGGAAAACTGCCGTGTGGGCTCTGGTGGTGCTACCCAACCCCTACCAACACTGCTGGCAAGTTACCATTCAGAAATACGGCTGTTTTCAGCACCCATGGACCCCAGTACAGTCCACCTAAAGTTTCTAGGACATTGTGGGTTTCACTGTATTTTTCATTGGTACTGGGGTTTCACAACTTGAGATGGTGGAGGGCTCTGTTTGGTATTGCATGGCCATTTTACCCCTTCAAAGCCCTTCTGCAGTTCCATCGTTTACAACTCCGTTTAATCACTGCAGAGGCAAACCTACTGAGTGTTTCCATGAAGCTGATGTATCTCTGTGGCATCTCTCTCCATCACACCACAGCTGGAGTCAATCTGAGTGCATCTCCTGTCACTAAATGGCAAACTCAAGCTGCTGGTGGACACACTGCCTGCACATAGGTCTGCACCCAGTAGTGGCCTGGGGCTGTGCTTTGAAGAGGAGATACATGCCTCATTCCCGTTGTCCACCAGCTTATCCCAGGGCTCAGCATCCCCACACCCACTTCTGAGACTGCTTCCCCTTTCTTGGTCAGTCCCAGTTAAAGGCTGGATGGGTGGTCTCACTGTTTGCAGTAGGGCTCAGCTTGGCCTTTCCCTTTAGTTAGTGAAACAGGAAACTCCTACCTTTTTCTATTTCAGTTTAAGATTTTATTTTTTTAACAGGCCAGCTGGAGAGGGAAATAGCAGGGAAGGGTTGAACATTTGTTTTCATTTAATGAGTTTTGCACTTGCCCTAAGAGTCTGCTCAGGAGAAAAACCCTTGCAAGCTTTAATTTATACAGCAGCAATAAGGGAAGTTATGGGGGGTGGGGGAAGGGTGAATAATTCTGTTGTAGCCTTTCTTCCACTTACAGAAATAAAATGTATTGAGACCGTGGGAATGGCTATTGTCTTCTGGGAGCTTTAATTCTCTGCAGTGCCACTCAGTCCAGGGAAGACTAATAGCTGAAGGAGTCCTCCACTGATCACCTCATTACCCTTTGAAGACCATCAAGGGAATAAGAACCTCTGGAGGAGTGTGAACCACCATTTCTAGGGAGACATGGGGAGTTTCATTTCCCTGTGATGCAGGTTTTCTATTTTCTTACAGTAAAAAATAAAGTATTTGGATTTGCAGAGGCTTCCCTGTAGTTCTCTTCACAAGAACTGCAGGTGCTCCTCTCAGCACAAACCCACCCTGGTCCGTGCTCATGTCTCTTCATTTATTCTGGCCACTTCTTGCCGTGCATCAAATTCTTCCTGCTCAAGCTTAGAGCAGTGATTTTTACACCCAGCAATGAGACAAAAAAAGGAGACTTATCACTGAATATGTTTGCTCTAGCCCTGTCTCCCTGGATAGCAGCTATGCAAAACAGAAACCTATTTATTCCCTGTTGCTGCTATACAGTCTTTACCCTACTTTGCATTTTGCCTGAGAGAGTGAGTCACAAAGATAGCACCTCCCATTCTTTCCCAAATGCCCCCACAAAACAGACCCCATTTTCTGAAGCAGAAGCAGATTTCCACCTTGGCAAACCGGACAGTTTAGTGTCCTGAGGTGATGGTTTGCATCCACACAGAGCTGGCACAAGAACAAAGGGGCCCCTTAAGCCTTCGGAACGGCCTTAAGAAGGACTCGAACTGTTGGAAGAAAAAGCTGTCAGAAATAAGTGCTGGGACTTCTTCCTCACATCCAAGACATCAAGCTTGAATCCCATCTCACAAGTCTTTTTGCCAGAGGAAAGGCATGAACCCTGAGGAGTTCAGTTAAGGAAACCCTTACATTTAATCCTGATCTGACTGAGCAGAGTTAGACCGTAAGTGAAGACCTTTCCATTAGCATCTTGTTAATGGATTGGGTGACACTGATAATGGGAGGACCAACAGCTTTTTTCGTGGTCTTCCAAGGTTAGCTGGGTTGTTTTACATACGGGAACAGTCACAGCGAGACAAAGCCCTGTACCTGTGACAGTAATGCTGAAAGACAGCAGCATTTCATAGGGACATTCACACAGCAGGGATAGCCTTGCAAAAATTAATGGGAAAAATAAATAAATGTTCAAAGCACAAGCAAAAATTAAAGAATAGTTTTTAAGCACAAGGCTGTGTACTATTTATTCTGTTAAACATTCAGCAGTGACTTCTCAATGTGACCTCAGCCGAAGACATACATTGCAAAACACAGACAAGATTACCAATTTTTCAGAGCCTACTCTTCATGACAGGTTAAACCATAATTTTGCTGCAACTCATTCCGCCGCTGAAGTTGCTGACATTTATGACTGCTTGGAAGTGTTGATATACCCAAGGATTTCGCAACATTGGCTTTGAGATGCCAAATTGGTCCATTGGCTCCTTCCAATGCGAATCTGTGATGCAGTGGATGAGGACACAGCAGCTGAGGGCTGTGTGACGTCAGACAAGAGCTGTACTAAAAATCAGCCACTCGGAGCCTCATATTCTGTGAGCAGTGTATTGGGAACCCCCTCTTTAGCAGTTCCCCACACATTAAGGGAGAAAAAAACTTGCCTTCTGTTCTTCAAAAATGACATTTGACGGTAACACAGCAGAGATGTGGCAAGTGTGAGGTATCAGCATTAGTATTACTGTAGACGTGAATCGTAGGAGGAGACCTCAAGGAATTTCCACCTGTATAGACAATGTTCTGTACCATCTCCATGGTAGGTGAGAGAAAAATAAAAAGCCAAGGACTAAGTAGACAGTGTTTTTTGTAAGAAAACAGAGAACAGAAGAGGCATGGCCTGCCCTTTGCAGGGTCTCACAGGGAGAGCAGCAGAGACCCTTATATGTTCATCCGGTCTTGGTCAGGGAAAGCCAATTCCAGCAGCCACTCTGAGTGCTCAGTCTGGCTGCACCTCTCGTCCCCTCTTCCAAAATGAAAAGAGATTGAAAAACATATTGAGGCTGGATTAGACCTGCTGGCCTGATGCCAGAGAGCAGCCCCAGGTGTGTTTAATTCAGGTGTAACATCAACGTCCTACCCTGTTATGAATATCACATTATGCATATCAGTGACTTGCTGTCTTGAGTCTGAGTATTGGGAATTTATCCTGATATACCTCTGCTGAATAAGGAGGTCTTTAGAAAAATAAACTACAGGCCATGCTGTGAACTCTTTCTATGCTTTCACTGTAGCTTTAATAGGATATTTTAAAACATCATGAGTGATGGTTTTCAGAGATTATTTGCCCTGAATCTGGTTTTGCACTTCTTAATTGGCAGCTCAAATTCTACATTTCTCCAATGAGCCTGGCAGTCAGGTGAACAGTAATGCTGCTGGGTATTGTCATTGATAAAGTCTTTTATTGGACTTGCAATTAGCCCTCAAGTGAAAATGAACCTTTCCCAGTGTTCCCTCGCTATAAATTACAAAGCTACATTTTATTCAGGATGGAAGAAAACACAGAGGATTACCCTGGTAAATTCATCTCGCTTTATCAGCAGTAAATTTGTTGTTCAAGCCACTTAGGACTAGTTACTGGAAATTCCTGTTTAATTATAATCCAGATGTTCTCAAGGCCCTCTTACCCTCCAGCACAACTCGACAAGTGCTGCACAGAGGAAATGCAGTTCTGCAGTTTTCAGGGTTAAGATGCTCTTTGGAGAACACACCAGGAGAGCTGCTCTGCACTGAGGGAGGGTGGGGTGGGTCTTAGGTCATCCTGGGGGTTGCTTTAATCAAGGCAAGCTGTAATCCTGAGCCAAGAGGTAGTTGCCAGAAGGGGGAGAATAGGCAACTTCTCAGCCCCTCACTGGGGTTTTCCATATGAGTTACTGCTGCCCCCTGAAATGCTCCTCCAGCATGACACCTGCCAATACACAGGGAGATTCATGGTTCACAGAAACACAAGTGGGAACCCCAACCCCTCCGGAGATGCCAACATGGCTTTTGATTTATTTGCACTCATTCTGCCCTGCTTACTTTCTCTTTTACTTCTTCTGGGATATCGTACATATTTTGTTGCTGAGAAAGTGACTCAAATGCATATTTCAGTTCCTATCAGTCTAAATGCTAATTTGTCCCTTTTAAGCTAAAATCCCTTCAACAAAAAGCTTAGAATTCATAAATGACCAGTAAAGAAGAAGGTAAAAATACCATGAACAAAGACTTCTAAAGACATACTCTGTACAAAGTATATAATGATGCTATTGAACTCATTGCCACAGAATGCTGCAGAGGTCAAAGATACGAAGTGGATGTTTCATGCACTGAAACAACGTAGTTTGTGACACACCTTGGTTTTTCTCCTTTCTTATCTAGCCACATACTTTCTGTTTTCTTTATAAAGGCTAACCATTTGGGGAATTTTTTTCATTTGAACGTTTTAAAAAGTTCTCTTAAAAGAAGGATTGCCAAGTGTTGTGAGATTTATTTTGAAGGTTATTCAAATCTCTATGAAAACCTTCACATGGATATGCCCAGGGAAGTAGAACTTAGAAAAGAATCAAAGTTTTAGATTCTTAACAATATTCAGAATTGCTTAATGGTCTCTGCTAATAGAAACTAATAGTCTCTGCTTGATAGAAGCTAATTCCAAGCTCTCTGAGGGTAAGGAAGAAGTTTGTCTTCGCACTTGGCAAGGGTGAAGTCTTAGCTCATTTCCATGTTCTCCTTTTGTTCAGGCATGGTCTAATGAAGCTGCTCAGTGTATACTATAAGTAAAAGAAGCAATGGTGGATAAATACATTTATTTTTCAGTATTTAAAAGTAACTCCTGAAAAGTTCCAAGATTTAAAAATACCACACCCTCTCTATAGAAATTGAACATCTATTTCTTTTCTTTTATAATATTTCCATTGATGGTCCAATCACTATATTATTTTAACTTTAGCACCTAGTATTACCTACTATTGTTTGGTTTTTTAAGAGGATATAATATTAACAACTGCAGCATCTTCTTAAACACATCTCCCAAGTATATAGTGATTTCTCTAATTCAGACATTTAGTTGTGGCACAATATGGAGTTCAAGAGAAAAAATATTCAGTGTAGACATAAACACCATGTTGACAAGGTGAGTAATGTTGTGGGACACCGACAAATCTTCAGAAGAGCAAGTGCCCAGTAATTCATGTGAACAGGACAGATATTGAAAGGTCAGGCGTTATAGCCAGAAAGGAGTTTCTAAAATATATAACTTCTGCCTCTGCAATTACATTTCCAGTAGATCCTTCCACTTTGATCAGACACTGGATTGATTTTGACAGATCCAATTTCTCTTTAATTTTAGCAAATTGTTCTGCTATTAGATTGTTAGACCAGAGGAAGATTCTGCCATCCAGTGGTGAAAAATTGCTCTTTTAAGGTCACAGTTTACACTAAAAATACATTCTACTTTTAACAAAAGGAACATATTTGGGCAACTGTAAAAACTTTTTCTTTCGTTCCTGGAAGGACTGAGATAACAATTTTCCAGAGCAGTACACATACACTGGTAAAACTGGTGGGGATGTACGCAGACCCTTGCTGATAACTTGGGTTTGTTTTGTCTTGTTACACAAGAGACACAGCTTGGGACACTTGTGTGCCATACTTTTACAACCCTTATGTGAGCAGGGCGAGTCCTGGGCTGTCATGATCCTGTCACCATATGTGCCACAGGCCCCACAACAGAGAGGGGATCAGGTATGGAAATGTTTTCTTCCCAGACAGGGGAGAAGGAGGAGACGTGCTGGGCCTGGATCACCTCTGCCTGAGGCCATTAGCTGTCTGACCACACTCACAGCCTTGCTACAACAGCAGGCAATGTCAGGAATCAGTCTTGGACCATTTAACAACATGCAAATCCATATTACAATTTCCCAGTAATTATAATACCACTGCATCCCCATTTAGTAACCTCTGTGGAAAAGACAGAGTTGGACCTTCCCTGCTTCTGGCACTGGAGGGGGTGGAGGTGTGGTGACTCCCCCCTTGTCAGCTTTTCACACCCTGCGCCTCTCTTGTGCCACTTCTCAGAGCAGCACAGCACTGCACGGGGAAGGCAGTGTACCCTGTTGTACCCCGTGCTGAAAGGGCAGGCAGGCTCTCCTGTTCAGACTATAGTAATTAAGGAAATAGCCATCTGCAGAAAGTAGTCAGCAGCACTTCTGGAGGTGAGCACTGACACCCCGTGGTGCCCAGCACTGCACTAATCCAGCCCCTATGAGTCCTGGGGTGAAAAATGTGGCAAAACACTTCATGAGACTGCAGGCAGCACAGATCGCTCTGTGGCGCAGAGCACGGCTGGGCAGGTCTCATTTTTTGTATGAGGGAGATGGAGGCTTTCTTGCAGAGCAGCTGATTCCTGAAGTAGGCCAAGCAGGTGAAATGGAGGAGATGAGCTGGAAGGATCAATGCATGAGGTGACAAGAGCATTAATCAGAGCTGCCATTGTACCCAGTATCAGGAGAGGGCCCAGATCTCAGCTTCATCCTGTCAGCAGAAGCAAACTGGGAGAGGGGTGCTGTCCCAGTCCATGAGCACAGCACAGCCCTTCCAGGGGCTGCTGTGCATGCTTCCCGTGGCAGCAAACACCATGAATTACTCCTCCAATTAGTCCCCACAAGTCTTCCACCCCAACAGGAACTGTCAGGGCAGCTGGAGTTGTCTTTGAGCTTTGGAGCAGATGGGGACTGCCCAAATCATTTTAGGATATGGCCAAGGTACACACAGAAGACCAGGGAGACTGTGTTACGACAGCACTGGGGGCAGGCCAGGAACTTCATTGTCTGTCTGAATGGAACTCTCATGGCCCTAAAAACACTTACCAGGCCCGGAAAAACAGGTCATTTTACCAGAGCTTGCCTACTAGGCTCACTTATTTGGGATATTATCAAGGGCCTGGTGAACTAGCTCTGGGTCTAAAGATTTGAGCAAAGGATTGACAGGACAATGTATTAAATACCTTTAAATGTGTGAACCTTGAGTATTTTAAATATTGCATTTGTTTGTCTTTTCTTTCACATCCTAAGAGCAATGACAAGGCAGCTGCATTATTCTGCTTCAAATAGCTTTGAGTATCACCATAATTATGCTGGAAAAGTACTCAGAGGCATTTTGAGGTAGAAGACACCAGCAGCACAGGAGTATGGACCGTTCAAAAATTTTCTTCCCTCAGGGGAAACAGGGACCTGCCCCAGTTCTTGTGTGAAGGGGCAGTCGTGGTGTCCCTGAACTGTGAGCAGGAGGAGTGATGGCAGCATCCTGGCCTCTACCATTGCCACCACAGCCTCATACCTCACAGATTAAGACACCTGAATTTAGGGGTTTTCATATATGTTTGAAGAGCAGGTGCACTGACCAGATGTAGGCATCTCTTTTAGGGTGTGCTGCACAGTCCTCAGACTGCCTTGAGGAGAACTCTATTATCAAAAACTAAGTTTTTTAATTAGGATTTTCCCTTCGTGAACAGCCAGCACAGGTTCAGGAGGGGAAAGTCCTGACTAACAAACTCAATTTCCTTTTACAACAAGGTTACCTAATTGATCAAGGGAAGCCAGTTGATACAATCTTTTTGGATTTTAGTAAAACTTTCAATAGTGTCTCTCACAGAATCCGCCATTTTAGGGCCAATGCTCTCCAACACCTTTCCCCAACAGCCAATGGGGATGGAGTGCATAAATTCATCAGACATTTCAAATGCAGGGGTCCAGGGGGCAAACCCATCAAGTGGATGAGACATAAGTGATACAGAACTGCTCAGCCTTTCCAAGGCAAGTCTGAAAGGTAGCCTCCACCTGGACAGTGCCTGTGGACTTGTTAAACCTCCACGTTAAGACCCTGTGCTTCACTTTGCAAGAGCTTTCTGAGGCTTTCTTTTCACATGCAACCTCTCAAAACATTGACTGGAGGAGTCTGAATTTGCTCACCTGTCAGTAGGAGAGCTGTAAGTGGGTGGACTGAAGACTGCTTGGCGCTCTGAGGCAATACCTGTCAAACAAACTATTTTTCAAGCCAAAATCGAACATTGATGTTGACTTTTACATGGACTGAATTTGGCTTTAGAGATGGTGAAGTGCCCTGGCTGAAAACTGATAGCATTTAAATTAAAAGAATACGATTGCATAACTTCAGCATGGCACAGGTTTTCTCCTTCCAATGTATTGTATCCAAGGGTTTGGCTTGGTTTTATTTTGTATTCAGAGTTCAGCCTATATCTTCACTCCAGGAAGAAAAAAAAGCACTGTGAACAAAGATGTAACTAAGCAAAGAGAAAACACAATTGGCCTATCTTTCCTATCCATTATCCAGGTAGATAGACAGTAAATTCATGAAGAAACTAATTTTTAGATAGATGAAATTCTTGCCTCTACCGTGCTAACTTGGGAGACAGTTTCATTTACCAAAAAGGAGACAAGCACAAGCTCTTCCTCTCCACAGAAGCAAATCTTCCTGAAGTAGAAAATGCTTTAAAAGAGAACTGCATCTCCCAAAGGCATTTTTGGCTGTGGGATTAATATTTTCCACAAGGTGCTGTTCTTATTGAGCCTTATTCCCTCAACTTTATGCTCACAAGACAGGTTCTTTTGACTTAAGTTATACACGTGCTTAATCAAGTATAGAATAAGACAGCGTTTATTCACTATTTTTATAAAGCAATTATGAATGACTCACTTGCATGTGATTTTTTTCAGTAAGAATTATGAGACTTCTGTTCTGGTAATGTGAGAGAGCTTTGCTTTTTGATTTATAGTCATTATCTTGGGAGGATTGGTTCCCTAGGAAAATGATCAAATCCTTGCGTACTTCTATACCAAATATTTTTGAGGGAAAAGTGCCCTCTCCCTCAGCTGTGAGTGGTGACCCCACTAACCAGAGTAGTTCAGCTGCTGTCAGACCAGCATCAGATCTGCCTGAGTGCTGAGAATAGCCTGAGAAAAGCACAGCAAAAGATACTCATGGCTGGGTTTGGACCTACTTCATGCAGCTTTCCTTATCAAGCAAAGGGCAATGCAGCTCACAGAAGAAACTGCAGAAACAGAGTTTCTGCTAGCAAATGTCATCGATGTCAGCAGAATTACACCCCCAGGGAATTTAAAACTTTCAAAGTGGCATATATTTTCAAGGGTATTTTGAGAAGGTTTCAAAGGGGAACATTATTCAGAACACTTGATACTCCCTGTTTCCAAGAAGTCAGGAAAATCTAAATTCCAGAAGTGGGTTATTTCCTCTTTAAGGAAAAATGAGCTGGCAAAGATGCTGGATATCAGCAAGGGAAAGCAGACAAAACTCAGTATTATTTTGTCTGAATAGCATTCATGCCCCAAGGAATTGCTTTATTTCTGGACTACTAGCAGTGGAGTTAGATCAAATGGAATTTTTTAAGGATCCAAGTAGGAAATGCGAAACAATGGCCTGCTTAACACTCCAAAAAAAGTTCAAACCCTCATCGTGCTATCTTCAGTGACATTGCTGTTTTACCAAGGGTGAGATGCTGGAGATCAAAGGGTCCTCATTCATTCTAAATACTGTTTTGCCAGGAGCAAGTAGGAGGCTGACACCATCATGAGGCCTCTCTCAATGATTTTTCAATGATCTTGGGAATCTGGAGAGGTCCCAGTCGACTGGAAGCTGGCTAATATTGTCCCAGTTTTCAAGAAGGGCAAAACAGATGACTCTGGAAACTAAAGGCCTCTGTCTCATTTCAGTACCTGGTAAAATTATGGAGAAGATTATTCTGGGAGTTATTGAAAAACACCTGAAGGACACTTCAGTCATCAGTCACAGCCAGCATGGGTTCATATCAAACTTAATTTCTTTTTATGACAAGGTAACCCATCTAATTGATCAAGGGAAGGCAGCTGATGTCATCTTTCTGGATTTCCATAAACCTTTTGATACTGTACTGCAAATCCGTGTAACTCATAAGGGTTATTGATACCACTAATGACCATAAAGGAAAGGCCCCTTTCTTGCATGTGGCCCTGCATGTCTTTGCTTTATTATTTATCCACCCCAAATTTTCACTGATTGAAGGATTTACTTCTATACAGGCAAAAATAGAAAAGGCCTTGGTGTAAAGAAGCAGATCTGCAATCTGACGTCAGTACTCTCAAGGACGTACTGGCCCACAAAACATGCTCTACATGCTTTTCCACCATTTGAACTAAAAGGAAAGAACACTTTCTCTGTAAGAAGATCCTGACACACCAGCTAAATACTAAAAAAAAAAAAAAAATCCCCCAAAAAAACCAACAACCTCTCCCCCGCCAAAAACCCACTACATGACAAGAATGTAAAATTTAGCTCTTTCACCAAACGTGAAGGAGCTCTTTCTGTTTAGTCTGCAGGATAAGGGGAGGAAATTATTTGTTTCTGCATATGAGCTGATCAGTTGTGAGAAGAGCTTGCATGTGAGAAGACCCTTTCCAAAGCAGACAGATGTGTATTACAGTTATGATAAACTCAACAGAAGTGGGCAAAATATTGTGACAGAGACAGTAATTACCCACTCAAAACAAAACAAAACAAAACAAAACAAAACAAAACAGGACAAAACAAACAACAACAAAATCCCACGCTACGTCTTTAAATCTTGAATTGTTGAAATGAGACCATCTATCTTTTCAAGATTATTTGGTTTAGTTAAGGTGGGTGAACATTTTTAAGTAAAAGTCTATGAATTATGTTATACAAGAGGTCATATTATGCATTCACAATGTCCTTTCTGGATTTAAAATCTATAAATTTCTATTAGGACCTTTGGTTTTCACAGGCTGCTAACTTTATGATAAACTCCCTGTTGGGCCTCAAATTTTTCATGTTTGGTCTCAGGGGATAACATTGTCCATATATTAATTTTGAAAGAAAACTTTCAGCTGACTAGAAATCGAAGGAATTAAAAATTTTTTCAACTTTAAAAAAAAAGTAACACCACACGCACAAAACAGAAATTCAGTTTCCTCTCTTGAGACCACTGCTCAGTCAAAAAGATAAGGAACAAAAAATGGCTAAATCGTGTAGCAGAGACTGTGCCACCACAGAGAGTCAGACTATTCCTTTCTGGAAGAGAAGATACCTCAGACAAGGAAGCTAGGTGGGAAGAGCTAGGCAGGCACATGGGGTATATCCAGAGTATCCAGGTGCAGCTACACTACACAGCCTGTCCCGGGACCCCAGCTCTCCAACTCTTATCCTGATTTCCAGACGCTTGGGTCAGTTGCAGCCCTTGATCAAAACCACAAAGTCACTGCTGATATTATCCACCAGCATCTCTTAGCGTACAGAGACAAGGGGAAAAGCTAAGCCAGAAAACAGATCCCTGCCCTGGTTGTGTCCCTGTCTCATGATGGTTGTCAGAATGGCTGGTCCCAGCAGGAAAAAAAACCCAAGGAAAAGGGATGCTGAAGCCACGGAGAAAATCTGGCAGTACTGCACCCCTTTGGCCAGAACAGAGCAATGAGAGATCTGAAATGCTGAAGTGTGGCCAGGTTTGTGAACAGACTGCACCCACCTTTGCAGTGAACAATGAACTCCATCCACCCTTCCCTTCAGACGCATTGCAGCAGTTAAAACAAAAAAGCATTGGTTTGTAAAGCCATCTACATTGCTAAAATAGTAATGCCAAACACAGTGCAGCCGAGCCTGCTTTAACCTTCTCTTCTCAAATGTTCTTCATTTATTAGGTCTTTGCTTTTTCATCTTCATGAGAAATATCCCCATCTGTTTTGTGGCAATAATTCTAGGTTTCAGTGTTCCGCTCCAAGGTGAAGAAAAAAAGCAAACTATTATTCTGTTCACTGAAGACTAGAAAATGGCAAATCTTGTAACAAACTCTAAGATTGAGATGGGACAAAATCAGTTTCCCTCTACATAAAAGATCGATTGGAAAAATAATCTTCTTAAAAGACCATGTCTGACACTTTTTTTTTTCATTTTCTGCAGTTCTCTTCAGAGACTTATTGTGACTGTGGTTGCTTAAGGTACAAGGACAGTGTCATTTTCCACAGAGTAGCAACCCCTTTTATTCTAGAGAGCAAATTCAGTCTGCATAAATATATTTATCTCCTTTTTTCTTTTCTCATTTTTTTCCTGGTGCCAACATGCCTGCTTACTGCAGGATTACACTTCACGCTTTGTCTTTATGAGACCACTTCTTGACTGATTGACTAGGAATTTATGTACTCATTAAAAAAACATTTCATTTTATATGGGTTAGCTGGGAATGTCCATATGGGAATGAAACTCCTCCTTAGCCATCACCTACTGGCAGCTTCTTTTTTTTAATTTTCTCTCAACTTTGTTGCCCACTACATTTAACATCAAAAACGACTGCCCATTTCACTAAGCACTTTACAAACACATAGGAAGTCCCTGTGTCCACAATTCCCATGGGATTGATAAGGCTAAGCAGATGCACAGGGAGGTAAAGAAGCTTCTCCAGCACAACACGGCCTGAAAATGCATACAGCGATGCATCTTCCTGGCCTTGCTCCCTTGTCCTCTTGCTCCACAGCCAAAGTGAACTTTGGAGAGCTTCAGTCTCCCTCGTTAGGTTCTTCAAGTCCTGACTGCAGTGGGAGACAGACTGTTTCATGTGATTTGGGGAAGATTTATTCAGGATTGCTGGGCAGTTGTCTCCCCGTTGTTCAGGATTAGAGATGTTTCACTACCCCAAATGTCTGGAACCATTTATGTGTTTGTTGGAAGCGTTTAATGGAAATATGGACTCAGTGTTCCAGGAGTAGGGAGGTCCTAATAGACAGAGGCTGAGAAATTGCATTGTAGCAATTACCTTGTTGTCCATCACATTCGGTTTCCATTACCTATAATTTGTAGAGGTAAATATAAGGAATATGCAGACATTTTATAAATAATGATAGCAGTTCTTCTGAAGCCAGACAGGTTCAGATAATTCTTCTTGACCCAGGAAAAAGAAAATGAGAGGTGATCAGTATGAATACCAAAATACAAGGGCAGGAGGACATGTACTGTATTTCACAACAGTACATATTTAAACACTAACTACAATTTGAAGCCAAGTTCAGGGGTTTTTTTAACATAGAAGACTCTCCTTTCCAAAATCTAGGAAAGAACAATCACTTGAAATTAAAATTACCTATGTGGTACCTCAAAACTATTCTGAAAAGGGAAAAAAAAGATTTATTGGAGTAAGGGATCATTCTTATTTCTATATTTCCTCTGATAAGCACAATATTAACAGTTACATATTTGCAGTGTATAAAGTTAAAAAAAAAATGTTTCTATCGCTTTTGTTCTAGTTCAGTCAGCAATAATCTCTTTTATTTCCTTTAATTTCTCTACTAGATTTTCTCAAAGCAGCATGTGTTTTGCCTTTTAAAAATTAACTGTGCAAGCACAACAAAATCAGAGAGATGTCAAAGCTGTGGAATTTTCCCTTGCAGCCACACAACGCCAAGTTTTGGATGACTCTGTTGAGAGACGATGAATCATCTCAAGTTATGGGATTTGGGTTCAGGTTCTCTAAGGTAGCTATTATGAAGCTCAGCAAATCTATATCCACCTCCGATCTGTTGCTGTTGTGCTCTTCAGGTTTTGGAGGGGGAGGGATATATGGGAACTTCTAATATCATTATCCAAACTTAAACTTTGCCAATTACACATTTTGAAGCCTTCCTTAAATGAACCAAAGGTCCTGTCCTAAACTTTTGACAACTCTGATCAACAAATTCAAACACAGCAAACCAAAGAATTTAGGAAAAAACGTTCCATAGACATTTGCAGTCAGCAAAAGAGCTCTTAGATACAGTTCTCTGGGTAAATCCTGGCAGATGAACTTAATTAAGAGACAAAAACAATTAACTAGCAATGTGTGACAAAAATTGGCTAAACTAAAATTCTCTGTGAAATCTCCTTATTAGGAAACAAGAGAATTATCGTTCTGCTGTTTTCCACAGAAGGAAGGATGGCCTCTTTCTGTCTGTGCTCATGGGGAAATATCAGCCTCTATTCATAGTGGTCCAGCTGGCAGCCCACAGATATGGGATATTTCCATGTGGCCCCAGCCTTTGCCCAAGAGCCTGACAATGTTCAGGAGGAAAGCGATGCTTCAGCAGCCAACACATCCCCTTGCACATGCAGTGCCAGGAGTGGAGCTGGCCAGGAGCTGTTGCCCTGGCTCCTGCGGGAAAAGGGTGCAGGAGACCCGTGTACATGGCTCAGCACAGAGACAGCCATTAGCTGCGTTTGTCAATCCTGAGCATGGGAAAAGGGTATTTCAAAAGCAGCTCCAGCCACCACATCCCATCAGCTTTTGGCCAGCTCATGACTCAGTGGCTGACAGGCAGATGTATAGCAAGAAACAAACCCCCAGTTTAATGCTCTCCATTTTTCTCCAGTGTGACTGCACCAGAGAAATCAAGAAATATGCATCTGTTCTGATCCACATCATGCAATGATTCCTGGATTCATTTTGGAAAGGATGCTACCTTTCAAAGAAGAATTAGATGGAAGACTCCTCCAGAAAATTTCAAGTACAAGTGTTCTGGAGGATTGTTCAGCTTAGGGCTGTCCTGAGCCATGTGCTCCTTAGAAAGCTGATGACCAACAAGCAATGCTAGGAAGCGTCTCTGTAGGAAACCCCTCAGTTGTGAAGGCCTAAAGATCAGATAAAATGTCCAATATATCCTGGTCCTCCTCCCAAGTCATCCAGGATTAGCCACTGTTGGGGAATAATTGCAGTCCGTGAAGGTCTGACACAAAATGGTCATTTTTTTAATGTTCATAAAGCAGTAAGTGTCCAGTGGTTATTAAAACGGCTTATTTAAATGGACAATTTAATTTAAAAATTCAGATAGGCTTCTGTGAATAGGGAATGGCCTTGAAATTTTTTGCATTTATCATTCCAGTTTTATCGAGATAAGAAACCATTTTTAAAAATCAGAGAATTTTTAAGTTCCAGAAATAGAATTTAAAAGTATCCTTGAAAAAACAAACTATTGGTTTTCAAATATTGTAATTTTCAAATCTGGCACAGAATTCAGGACATAGTGTCTAATACAACGATTTAGAACAAAAAAAAAATCAGAAACTGCAAGAATATGAAAACTTTGAGGTGCTAATGTTTAAAAGAAGATAAGGAATATCCCAACTCTCTCCACATGCCCTTTCTATCCCCTCCCCCCCAAAAAAAATTAAAGCAAGTGCCAAACAATCTCTTTGGTTCTCAAATCTTCCATGTAGCATGTATAATAGGATTAACTTTAATTACTTCCAGCCTGTATCTAAAGATGAAGAACAGGATACCAGCTGGTAGTAATAGAGATACCTCACCAGTCATTATCTGTTTAAAAAAGCTGGCTCACACAACAGTTGCACATAAATCAGGTGCTTCTTGAGGTCAACTTTTTTACCTCGTCAGCTGTCCTAGCATTTCATAGACCTCTGTTATACCCAGAAGATGTGCTCAGGTTATTTCTTCTTGTTGTTTGGGCCTGTGTCCTGCAGGGTCTGGGGTGTTTTGCTCTTGCGTTGTGCCTAAGGAAATGCTTGACAATACAGATGCATTTAGATCTGCAGCTTTCAAACTGGGAGCCATGATGGATCAGTGCCACACTACTAAGTATCTCTCAGGACTGAGCCTTTTGTTGCAGCTTTGCCACTTTTTCACTGAGTTGTCTCTTCCTACACAAAGGAGACTATTTGTTTCAGCTGGGCTGCTCTTGTTGTTTAATACTGCTCAGATTTAGCAGATAGCAAAACTACACTTTTGCCTATACATAGTGAGGTAACAAAGAGAAAAGTAAGTCCAGTAAGGGGTTCTCCTAGCCTGAAACCATTTTCTTTGCTAGAAAATATTTAAAAGAAGAAAAAACTGTGGGATGTAAATGGGAAACATTTTCTACTGCTGCAAATGTTTCATATGACCTTATAAAAAGGTCCTTTTTTCTCCTGGATGAACACCAACCTTACATATGCAATAGAATATTCATCCTTCTTAGAGTAATTTCATTCTTAAAGAAATTTATCTTTTAATATTGCACTACAGATTCCTTTTCGGTAATAGAATTGCTGGGGTTTTTTCTGAAACTAGAAACAGATTGTAATCCATCCCTTTGCTTGTATTTTTTCCCTTCTGTCCAAAAGTTTTTTAGACCACAGCTGCTTCTATCATTAAAAAAAAAAAAAAAAGGAGAGAGAACCCAAAACAAGACAATAAACAAGTACTAAGAAATATGGGAAGTGACTGGAGGATTAGAAAAGTAGGTCACATGTCAAAAGCTCCTACATAATATTACAGTAAAAAAAGCCGTGTAAGGTAAATTAACCTTGTGATCTTAAGTCCCTTTGGAAGGGGCATCCCACCCCATGCTTTCCTGTGTCTTCTAATTTTGACATTTAGGGAAGAGAGGGTGTTAGCACCGGATTTCTTGGGATCAGCCTGTATGACTGTCCCTTTTCCATCCAGACTGAATTAATTTATTGTTCAGCTTGTGGGATCACTGTGCAGTGCAGCAAGCTACCGCAGTGGATATTTAAGCAGAGCCTTTCTAGGCATGAGCAATGATCTCTTTGCTGGGTTGGCATAGCAGCAATGGATTCTGCCTTCTCCTCTCTGCAGCTCTGAAAGATGGAAATTGTTGCTTCACATTAGAATGATGGTTTGACAGCCTTCTGCACCACTCAGACGTCTCATAGCAGGGTGAAACAACCCAGCTTCCCAGTTGCTGCTGAACAGGAAAGAAACATTTTAGGACTTGCAGGGATCTCCAGAAGCAGAGATCTTTGCACAGCACGATGCATCTTGTGATTGCCTTTTTACCCCACATGCAAAGCAGCTCTTCAGGAGCAAGCAAATTCACACACCACAATGGAGTCGTGGTCTGGCTCTGGAGGGAGGGAATGAATTCCTATGGATCTCTATCATGAGCTCACCCCAGGAAGCTCACCCCAGTACCATGTCAATGCAAAACCAAGAGATTAGTGCTGTCTGGAACACAGCTTGCCTCCAGTACCTAGGCAAATGGTGTAGTGATGCAAGATAGAATTTGAGTAAACCCTAGGAGAATTTGGCAATGGTGCTATGGAACTGATACATCTGTGGGTAATCAGCATTGCAGGTACATTTGAAATTCTAGCAAGATTCAAGAAAATAGGATTCTCAGCTTGTGCTGAGAACACTAATGGCGCACACAGACCTCTCTCGCTCTCTTGCACGTGCCAGTAGATGAACTCTCCACAAGAATGCTCCTCTTGCATTCTGCGGGACTCACTCGAGACTGGTCTCATGCAGAATGTGACTTTGAAACGTGGCTCTTTCTCACAAAACTACATTTGTTGTATTCTTCCTGTTTAACTTGAGGATGGGAGGGTGTTCAACTACCACCTAACTAGGTTTCTGCTGGACACCATGAAAACATGGAGACAGAAGTAAAGTAGGAGTATAAGTCAGCCAGCCCTTGGAAAATACAAATGTTTTACTCAGGTTGCAGACACTCACAAGGCACAAAGATGTTATGATGTCCTGCTCATTCCCTGGAAGTAGGTGAGGAAACAGATGCAGAATGATGGGGAGATGTAGGAAGAAAGCACTGAGAGATAACTCCTGAAGGACTTCGCCAGTGAACATATTGTAAGCCATGGCAAAGCACGGACCAGAACACAAACTGTACATGTGAAAAAGCTGAAGCAAAAATTATATATTCAGAGACTAAGAGGAGCCATTGTGATCCAGATGGATTCTAGGGCAGAAGGGGAGAGAGGTGTGTAGATATTGCTGCCCAATTTAGTAAACCTAGCTGCCTCAAGAGAAAAAAATAAGAAAGAAAAGGAACAGCTCTAGAGCATGATTCACTTTATCCTAAAACAGATGTTAAGATATGTCAGATGAGTCACGGCACAAAATTGCCTGTTTCCCTCTATTGATTATAAAAGGGAGTCCAAAGTGATTAGTTCAGATGAAGACACCTACAATAATGAATATGTTAGATGAGCTGAATCTCCCCGAAAATGTTCTCAGTAAGGGTGCAGGCATGGACACAGGCTTTGATAGACAGCATTTAAACACTGAGTCTTAAACCTACCTTATCAGTTATTGGAAGAGCTTTTATCTCTGAGAGGAAACGTGATTTTTGAGTAAAAAATGCACCTGACATTACTCATGTAGGCTTATGGATCACAATTTCTACTTAAGGCTTTGTGGGGTCTCCTGTTTGAACATCCAAGTCAGAACTTGGATACACAAACTGGATTTCTACAGTGAACTGAGCTAATGCAGAAGGAGGAGCGCTATCTCCTTCTGTTACACAGGTATTTGAAATTTGGCCTATTACTAGTAATACAACAGAGTTTATGAGAACAGGAATGATCCAGTTGGTATTCTCTAGTGGAATGTGCTTAGTGGAAGAGTGGAACTGAAAAGCTAGAACCTGGCAGAGGATCAGAGGGAAGACGAGACACTGGGGCAAGCAATAGGGCCATCGCTGCAGAGAAGAAGTTGTCTCTGTGTCTATACCAGGACCTCCTCTGATGAGAGCTGCCCTTTCTGACCTCTGCAGATAGGGTGTATTGGGAGAAACTGCTTCCATAGCCCGCAGGAAGAAATGGCAGGAGAATAGGCACCCTGCCAATGGGATCAAAGTACTGTAAAATTTTCCCTTTAATTTAATTGTTTAACTACAAAACATTATTTGCACAGCTAGATTTCCCTTATCCCAGGTAGCTTATCTTGCTTACGGGGTAACAACACCAAGGGGCAGAAACACCCATCCTGCTGCCCTCAACAGTCACTCCCATGTCTTGCAATATATTCTCATATTTATGACGCACCTGTCCAAAGATAATTTCATGAGCTTACATGGGCCTGCAACAACGAGGATGTATCCCAAATCTGGGAGCTTGGTGCAGAACCCCCGCAACCAGCACTGAGGGAAAAGCTGAGGGCCAGTAGTGTCATCCTGGAAGTAAACTGCTACTTCCTGGCCCATCATTCCTGATGGTGATGAGCTGACTGCATGGACAGAAAGCGGTATACAGCACCGATGTGATGCAAGTCTATGGCAGATTTATTTGCATATTCCAAAGGAGTGCTTTGTGCAAAGACAGTCCAGCCTTTGGGTCCTTGCAAAACTGACTTACAGATCTGCTTTCAGGACTTTGTGCCCTCGTTATGTTTAGATGGGAAGAGCTATAGCCATCAACAAGAGGTGATTAAAAGTCTGAAAGTTCTTTAGCAAGAATTTTTTCTCACATTTCCATCTAATTGGAGATAATCATGTAAAGTTCCCTCCATGCCCCGTTTAACAGACTGCTGACATTTCCATGTCTGGCTCATGGTAGCCTTATGGGGCTTGACATCTGTGCATGGCAAAAGCATTTAGCTTCAGACCTATGTTCCCAGAGAGTGCTATCAGTGTGGAACAAATTCTGTTCACTTAATAAATGTGCTGTGTAGTCTTGGGGGCTCTATAACATTTGAAAAAGAGGGAGAGCAAGGCTACTCTTAGAAGCATCAGGAGAGCAGTCAAAATGGTACTCAGCACAGATGGCTCCTACAACTGTGAACCACACGTTGGTTAATATGAAACAGCTGTGCGGATGCTCTTCTGCATGGGTGAAATAAAAGCATTTGGCCAATAAGCCATGGGCCTGGGACACAAAGACTGATGAGACACCCTGCAGTGGGAGAAGGCAGACAGCACAGCTCTCTGAAGGAAGGCAGCAGCTTGACAGAAGATGTTGATTCACTCTTCTCAGCACTGTGCTGCAAGTACCAGGCTTATTCCCCCACTGCTCCTTCTGCACCTTGTCCTTCAGTAGGGGAATGTGTGTCTCAAGTGTGTTAGCTGGCTTGGTTCAGGATATGACCCCTCATCCTGGTAGGATTTCAACTGTTTTGTGCTCTGGAGCATGACACTGCCTTTATTCAGGGGTAGCCATAACAGGATTTTATTTTTCTCAGTGAAAATGTAGCTCAGAAGTAGTATCCAACAGCAAAATAATATCTTCCTTTGGTCTTTCATGTTTCCTCTGTGGCTTACTTGTAAGAAGTAGGTGGAACAGAGAGAGAGATCAGGAAGTGTTTAATAACCTCCTGGTTATTTAATCTGTAAATACCAAGCTTTGAGGGGACTTTGATGTGAAAGTACATCAAAAGATAGGGTTGGAATTCAAAATTATCTCAACAAACAGGAGATGTAGGCTGAAAAAAACCCAAAAAAACTCAGTGAGATAAATACAAGTTAGTTCAGGTATACAAAAATATTCAACTAGGGACCTACTGGCTTGGAAAAAAATGAGAGTTACGCAGGAAAGGATGTAGGGGTTGTGATGCATCCATCGTAGGCTGAACATGAGGCAGAACTGTTATGTGAAGATAATACCGAGGTGTATGAACAAGATTATAAGGCATCCAAAATAACTTTTGTTCAGAGCCAAGATGTAGTTCAATGTCTGTGTATGTACACTGTGTTTCAGGAAAGATGGAAACTGTCTGGGGAGAATCCCCCTGCAGAGAAGGATAGATTAACTGGGAAATTTAGCTCAAAGGGGCCTTGTGGAGGTCATCTAGTGCAAATTTATGCTCCAAACAAGGTTGACTTCAAAACATTGTTCAAGGTCTTGCCCAGATCGGTTTTGAAAATATCCAATTCTTCTGTCTCTCTGGAATATGAGAAAGACTCAAGAAATGGGATTTTATCTCTGAAGGACTCCAGTTCAGTGGCATTCATTTGTGATTTGTAGGACTTAGATGATATATTAGGGGAAGTTGGGTCTTCAGTGAAGGCAGAGCAACATCCCCATATTCTTCAGACATTTACATTTCCTCACCTAGTGGAAAATACATGGCATGGAATTCTTCCATTCTGTCTCCGCCTTGGGAACAGTTAATTTTCTCTTGTAGCCAGTCCATGTCATTGAAAAGTTCTGAAGAGGCCTGGTCCTGACTTGCTCAAGAATTCAGTTCTAAATATGTATTTGCTAGAATCTCTGGGAGAAATAGGTTTATGAATGCATGTATTTTTATTTATCGTATAATTTAAGCATATTTAAATTAAAAGATAACCAGAAATCGTAAGAATCGCTTATGAGGGCAAAAAGATTATTTTAGAATCCTTTTCCACTTCTACCCTGGTCATTTCTCTTCACTGAGGGTTCAGCCTAGATGACCGCAACAAGTCTTGCCAGAGTCTGGGCTGTACCACTTTAGTCATGCATCCAGTCATGTGTATTTGGGTCCTACCTGCAAGGACCTTGACCCTTTCCTGGACAGAGCTGACAGAGCTCACCTACCCAGGATGAATGGTGGTCAGAATCCAAAAGACCACCAACATGTAACCACCAACATGTAACTGGGCTTTAACTATTTCTAGAACAGAGGGTTTCCACTTCAATTTGGGAAATAGTTGAAGTAGTAGACTGAAGATATACTTTCTTTTGATGGCTAGTAAATGCTAATGCCCTGCACACACACATAAACACACCCACACCTCGTTTTGTTTTGAAGTGATGAACTCACCACCATATAGCAAGTATCCAATTTCAAAATGAGTCATATTAACTACCAGAAGAGTGAAATCTGTCCACGCAGTAACTTTTGGCATGAAAAATCTCTTTCGAGAATTTCCTATTAGACTATGTTTTTCTGCCTTTTAGGGGAACGTGGAGTGACTGGTTTAGTTTGGCAACATAAAATTTAGCCGTGCAAGGACAGGCAAGAGGCCGGTGATCCAGGCAGAACCAGATTCAAGTGAGGTCTAAAAACCTGTTGTTAATGAAAATTTCAGCTCAGTGCTGGAATCCAGTGAAACCTTCAAGCTTATCGTTATTCATTAAGCAGATTGAAGGAGTGAAATGAAATTCAGCAAATTGTCCGCCTCTGCAGAGTACAATATGTTCATGTTCAAGGGAAACTGGTGTATGGATGGGAGATGAAGCATAAGCCACTCTTACCTTAGGGCAAGGAGGGGAGGGGCACGTGGGGGTCAAATGATTTTTAAAAAGCCACATCCCTCTCTCAGTGAACTTGCACATCCCTCAGTGGCCTGTCTGGCCCCTTCAATATGCCCTGGTGAAAAAGTCCAGCTGTCCATCCTCACCTGCTGCATGTGCTGATGCCAGGTCACCAAATGTTCACAAGTGGCAGCCACACTGAGCCCCACCCAAACTCTTCACTGATCCTTTATTAAGACTAACCTCTGCTTCAGCCCTGCTCCTGTGGCATTTTGTGGGAGATAATTCAAAGCTGAGTGGCGTGACTGACTGAGAGACAGAGCTAAAGATGAGAAGGGAAGACCCTTCCTTCAGCCACTGAGCATGTTACCTTTTTCCTGCGATTCAAGTGACTGATTCGGTTATAATTACCCAGACAGATCAGTTTATTATTTCCTCTGTGACAGTCTCCATGAGAGACTAGAGGAATTTTTTTTGTGGAGACCCAGAGAAAGAGATGGTGTTCCATGAAGTACAGTGTTATAAGACAGGACCAACAAGCAGAAAAAGAACCAAGGAAACGTTTTCTCCTGTGTTAAGGGGAAGCCGGGATAGCTCACTGAGGTAGTCAGAGCTCAGCAGCCTCTGTCCCCACTTACTCCTTTTGTTTATCTCATGCTATACTGCCACAAAGGTTCAAGCACAACCTTCCTTCAAGGAAACACAGTAAGCGTGGCTGGACTTCGGCCTTGTCTGCCTGTCTGCCACGCTGCTTCTCTGCTGACCTGGACAGTGAGACCTGTCACCTAGGCTTAGAAATGCCACATATCTAAGCTAAGATATGCCCAGTGCAGATAGTGGAGATGCCCATCCCTACTTGTGGCACCAGGTCCACCTGGGAAACAGGAAGAGGAACAGGCACTTGTCAGATTCATCAGACTGGGGTTGGATGTCTGCCTCGAGAGCAATGACTGTTTCTCTGCTAACTACAAAAGGAATCAGAATATGAACCTGAATATGAACATGCAGTAGCTGAAATGAACATGCTAAGTGAGATGTAGACACTGGCATGACTCTCAGCCAAGGTAACTAGAGGTTAACAGAGTTAGGAGTACGTAGTTTAAAGCAGAAGTCTTTTTCCGTCATCTGATTTTTATTTTCTGAAGTAGAAATTGTAAGAAAGCCAATTCTTCAAGGTCCTAGAGGCTAAAGGTTGTAGCATGCTGCTTCAGAGCTTGCTTGATTAGTCTGTAATTCAGTCAATTATTTCTGCTAATGAAATGTCTCACCTATAACATTTCTCTGAGCTTTGGGGTTTATTTTCCATAGAAAATGATCTTTTAAAAAGAATAACACGGTGCAACTGAAGTTCCTTTCCTCCAGTGAGTGCACAGCACTCTGCAGTTGTCAGCTGCACCTCTCGGCACCTTATAACCCTCTCTTGTTGCCAGAAGTACACTGATAAACAGGGATTTCTCTCGAGGCCAAGTCTCTCTTGGCATATGCAACCCCTGGCAGGATGGGGCACCAATCAATGGTTAAGGTCAGTCTGTGACATCCTCCTCTGTGGTGCTCTCATAACAAAGCAGCAGTGGAGCCAAGAAGGAGCTCTCAGTGCTCATTACACCACACACTCCCTAACTTGTTAATTGTGTTTGAACAATGAAAGTCATTTGGGAATTAAGTTTGGTGTGGAAGTCCTCAGCCAAAATGTGCATTGCTTGGGACATTTGGGAAATAAGGTGCTGGGAGTAAATTGCCTGCTGATGGTCTCATGGCTCCTGGGCACTTTGGGGTGGATTTGGACCACCTACAAGTGTACCTTGTGAATATTTAGGCACTGGTGAAGGAATTCAGGGAAATGATGAGTGCTTTAAAAAGCCTGCAGCTGCCTAACTACGACCCATATGTCTGGGCATGGGAGGGGACAGGCTGCAGAGAGGGGTAGACCCAGTAGGGCACAAGGTGTCAGGGCAGCCTGGGCTGGCAGAGCCCTGAAGGCACGCTCAGCTCCCGCAGACCTGTGCATCCAGAACCACAGGCAAGCAGCACAAACACGATCTGCTGGCAAGAAGATTCCCAGCCAGCATCATTTGCTCAACTGAAGCTCCTTCCAAAATTGTTAAAAAAGTTAAATTACCCATCTGTTGAATGGGGAAACAGGGAGGCAAAGTCCTGGGCCACTTGGCAGCCCCCAGCAGAGCACCCTCTCTGCTGTGTTTGTTCTCTACCTACTCCTGGGGCTTCGCTGCTTCAATAGAAATGTGAAGTTCAATTGCCATAGCAACGGCATCTGGCAGGTGCAAAACACTATTCTCTCTGCTAGATGTAAGGGAAAACCTTTCTGCTCCAGGGAAGGGAACTGTCAGTTGTAATGAAGATTGTCCTCTCTTCTCTTACCTGGAAACGCAGCAAGGAAAACTCTTTATTGATTTTTCGTGAGAGGACTGGGGCTCCAGGATTAATTATCTTCCGCTGTTTTTCTTTACTACACAATAGGTATCCGTATAGGTAGAGGCAGAAAGTGTTTGGGCTATATATAACACCATCTACAAAGCAGCCAAGGGAATTTCTCTCCACAGAGGCAGTGAGAAGGAGGTGAAGTTGTGTGGAAAACGATGCTGCTCTTCCCAGTGTCCCCATGATTGTCCTCACTAGCCAGAACACAGGTCATCTTTGCCAAGGCCCAGAGAGCTTCCTCCCTACCTTTTAAGGTTTCTGGGTTCTGGTACTTGGGTCAGATGTGTAGAACAAGGCTCCCTGCTTGATACAGACAAAATTTCCCCCACACTGTGCCCCAGGAGCAGGTTTTTTCCCACAGAGATAGTGCTGGGATGCACCCAGGGCTTGGGGCTGGGCCAGCAGGATGTAGCACTGCATCCCCTGAGACATCCACCAAGACATCCACCATCCCCTTGCCTTTAGACCTTGCACACCTTGGGAAAGGAGTGTCCAACTGCACAGTCTAAAAGCACATGTGTTTTCATTGCATTACTCATCTGGAACATGGATAATGGGGTCACCCAGCACAGGGGGACTGTGCCCTGAAGAGAAGGAGGTGTTTGGCCACATGTGTCCGCATAACCATCAGCTAGCATATTTTTTCATTTGTCATTCAATTGAAATATTTAAGGGCTGTCCCTCATTATTTTGAATTGGCCCCTATTCAAGAAAAATGCTCTATTTTACTGTTGAAATGAGGAAATTAGGAGTGTGCTTTTATGGTCAACAAAGCCAGCAGAACAGAGGAGGGTGTGGTGTACAGATGACAATCAGTGGGCTGTCCCACCAGGTTGCAGAAGAGTATTAATGAAACAGGCCCTCTGTAAAAGCTTCTTGGTTCTTTCCACTTTTTTTTTTCCTGTACAAATATACCTCAAAATTAATTTTGATTTGAAGGATGAGGTCCAGGAACGAGCTGGCATCACAGCTTTCCAGGCACATCTTGTATTGTAACATTATCACTCAAGTAAGAAAACGTACAGGTAAACCATGAGGCAGGCGAGGAGTGTCGGTGTGTGCTCCAACAATGAGTGTCTCTGTGATGCTGCATGGTACGTACTAATTATTAAACACGTATTTCCATGTAACACAGTATTTCCTTCTGTTTTAGAGGGAGTCAAATCCAGGGTAATCTTTCTGTTTATTTAGCAGTGTTATAAACAATATCAAATACGTTATGAATCAAAAGTGGCCAAACCCAAGACTATTTCCTTGATGGAGATAACTTTCATCTGCCAAGTGAGTCCATAAAAGAGCAAGGAAAGAGCAGCAAGGCCATCCCCTTCAAAGGCGCTGAAGGCTGCAGTTATTTGTATTCTGAAACACAAAAAGCACAAACTCAAAGTAACACATGTTAACAGCCCTCTCTATTGCAACCTTCTAGCTAGAAACAATACATCTAAAAATACATCTGCTGATGAGGTCAGTAGGTTTATCCCTGGTGAGAGGCGGAAGGGCAGGAACTATGCAAAATCAGGGAAAAAAGCCTACAGCAGTGGGAAAAGATCAAGCTCTTTGTTTTCAGCTTTCCTGACCAGCTCCAGTATGGGACCTCTTTCATGCTGTTGAAACTTCAAGTTCAAATTATCACTGCTCAGAGTGCGGCATAATTATTAAAATTTTTAAAAAGTGTTAAAAACCAACACAAATAGCTACTTAATAAAAAACAATTTGTCGTACAATATTCCCCCATTCCACAACCCTGAGTAAAGACACATATTTGGTGTCTTTATGGGTGACAGTGGCTAATTTACTCATCACTAGACAACAGTGTCCACTAGACACTGTGTGTGTAGTTGAAGATGGTCAAACTGTACTCATAGAATCCTCTTCTCATTCTATTATGGGTTTTCTGAGAGCCCGGTTCATATGTGGCATATGAGATATTTCCCTGTTCCCACAGAAACCTAGTGTGAAGAAGAAAATGTGGTGGCTTTTAATCCTGTGAGCACGCTCTTCAAGCCAGAACCAAGAACCACAACCAAGCTGCCAGGAACTTCCAGAAATAGCAAGATGTGGCAGAGCTTTAGGGCAGTCAAGGTTTTTGCCAATGAGTGAATAAAAGACAAAAGTTTAAAACTGCAGTTTGGAGAATAAGCAGAAGAGTTTCATGAAGAGCCTGACACAGGACTGCTAGGGTCACTGCAGAACAGTAAGCAGAGGTGGAAAAAATCATTGGTCAGCCCAGTATTTACACACATTCATAGTGCAATGCCTTCCTGTGAAGAAGTACAAACCAATTTGGTCTTAAAAGCAGTGGCCAGTTTTAGAAGACTCATGTAAAGAAGAAGGAAACAAAAGAAAGAGAAAAAAATTAAAAATAAAAACCTCGGCTTTATAGTTGTGCCACACTGTCTGCTTGCTGCTAAGGCACAAGCTGTAGATGTGTGCCAGGCTTGCAAATCACACTAAAGCATCTGTGCCTGGGAACCAGTCCTGCTCCTAAGTCAGCGTTTTCTCACCCGATGTCCCAGAACAAGAGTTGACCTTACTGACACTGCTGCTCTAGAAGAAATAGGAGGGACCATTTGCATCTCTAAAGCAACTCCACTGAGGCAAAATCACCACAGCAGCCAAGGCAAGCCCTGCCGAACTGTGGGCTCACCAAGGAGAACCCTCTGCAACTCTGCATCTGCTCCCATTGCAATGAGTGCCAAATATGCCCTTGACTTCAGCTAGAGCAGAATCAGGTGCTCTCTCATGGGAAAGCCAAAGGCATCCTAACAGAGAAAATCAGAGCCTATCAAATAGGATAATTACAAAAACTGTAAAGGAATTTTTCAGGGGGATATTTTTTGGGGAAAACCCCTGTATTTCTCTTATTGCTACTGGAATCCCTCAATTAGACATAGGTGGCTGTGGAATTCCAACCCTTTCCCTGTAGGGACAGGGCTGGCAGGTTAAGAGCCAGTTACTTTATAGCCGGAGTGGTTGTTCTGGTTTTTAAGCTCCTTGAATCTGTTTGGATAGCTGAGGAAAACTGACAAGGTTAATAAAATCCAGGCAGTTAAGAAGTAGCTGTGACATTGCCATTTGGGGGGAATCAAACCAAGAGGTCACTCACGCTGATTTCAGCCACGTTGCACTTGGGATAAATGGGACCCATGAGATTTTTGCTCCAGTCACAACTGCACAACAGTTAAAAGCTCAGGATCTCTTAGCCTTGGTACCTTCCCCGTGTGAACACACTCCTGCACTGTTTTTGGTCCCACACCTGTGCTTTGAGGTGCAGCAGCATCCAGGCACTGCCTCAGGCTTGTCTTCCCAGGCTCATCCAGGGGTGCACTGGGCTGTGTCATATCCTGGCAAAGGGCTCACACTCCAGCAACACCGACCAGGTCCCAGGCACATCCCTGCCATGATGCCTGGGGTGGCCACCTAAAAACAGACTAGTAGAGTAAGGGAATAAAGGTAGGTATTTATTTGAAGGGCCTTCAAAGGTACACCCTGGGCAGTCAAAGGCTACACCCAAGAAGGACGCCGGGTCTCGAGTTCTTCACCCTTTTATAAGTTTGGTCCATTTGCATATCAGGGTTAATTCTCCAATTACAACCCCAAGTTTGCCCCAAGTTTTTTTTTAAGTCATTTGCTTTACACCACACTAGAAATGCACAGATCCAGCTCAAAGAAGAAATCATTATATGCTGTGCCATCCTTGCTTTGCCTCACCACCCTAACCGGTTTTTTGAAATTGAAGGAAATTCATCTCAGGAGAGAAGTGTCTGTTCCCTCTCCAGACATCAGGAGCACGGCTGACCTTTGTAGGATGGAGGCTCTCTGATTTTGCTGTCTGTGTCTTTGAAACAGGCCCATGAGACATTTATACTCTTTTTTTTTCCTACCATGAGGTAACGGTATGTCTGCTTTTGTCAGGTGATCAAGTTCCCTCCCAGCACAAGTCAATTCTTAGGGAATAAAATCTCTTTTCCAAATAATCACATACGACATCAACAAAATAAAACTTATTTAAAGCACACACTAGCAAATTGCTATTTACCCTTGGAATTGTTTTCACAGGCAGAAAGTAAATTTTATTTGAAGCAATCATTATTGTAGATAACGGGTACAAGGCTGTATTTGTTAGTGAAAAAAAATCACACTGTGGAGCTATAAACAGTAAATTGAAGCTATGAATGCAGAGGAAATTTCTTGATTAATAAAACCAAAATTAAACAAGCAGTTTTAAATTTTGTTTTGCTTGTATCTTATTCTAATCTGAAGACTTGGACATGTGTAATAGATGGTATTCTGGTTTAAGCTGAGTTTAAAAGAAACTGCAAAACTCACCTCACCTCTACGACACCCTTCGTAGAGCAAAGAGCAAACACGTACCAGGTTCTGCAAGTTCCTTGTCCTCTGCTTATCATTAGATACAAAAACACTCATCAAGTGTACAGCATTAATCATACAAAAAAGTATTTGCAGAACAGAGACACCATTTTCTCCAGCTGCACTGCCCAAGATAGGCAGCATTAGAGCCAGGAAACAAATCACAGTCAGGGCATCCTCTTTCAGCTGGATCTGCTCAGTAAAAAGCTCCACTTGGAAATGGCTGCAGCCCTGCCTAATTAGGCAGACTGGACCAGCTATGACATCCAGTGAGACTTTTCAGGGAAAATGGATCTGGAGAGGAATTGAGATTACCCATTTCTGACATTGGCTGCTGCTGGAGAGAGAATACCAGATGAGATGTACTGCTCCAGAAAGTGCTGAGTTCTTAATTTAGGCATTTTGTGGAAATTGTTGAAAAACATTCTAATTGGAAGGAACTTCTGCTTCTCCAGCATATAATTTTCCCCATTTTTTAACACTGAGGCATTTGCATGAAAACAAGCTCTTTGTTTTTAAAATTCCACTGCACTTGTTGTTTATTCCCCACTGGAATTCATAATCCTGTGTTTGCACAAAGCACTATAATTGGTTGCTGTGGAAGTGTTTCTATCAAAAGGAAATTATTATTAATAATCAAGAACGAACAGTTGCATAATAGAGATTAGTAAAATATGCACCATTCTAATAATAATGCTAATCTCCATGAAACCACTCTCTTCAAATGCTTTGAAATAAACATATCTCAATGATAAAAATCATCTTTAAACATGAAGAGCAGCAAGAATCACAGGAACAAGTACAGGTGGAGGTTGACACTATCAGCAAGAGTGGTGCATTTTGCAGCTGGCAAGTACAACATTCCACCATCAACTGTACTGGGTTTGCATGGCCGGGTTTTGGTAGTGGGGGCTACAGGGGTGGCTTCTGTGAGAAGCTGCTGAAAGCTTCCCCTATGTCCAGCAGAGCCAGTGCCAGCCAGCTCCAGGATGGACCCGGCCACGGCTGAGCTGATCAGGAATGATAGTAATGCCTTTTTGATAACATATTTAAGAAGGAAAAAAGTTATTGTGCAGATGTAATTGGGACCAGAAAAGAGCAGGGTGAGAACATGTGAGAGGAACAACTCTGCAGACACCAAGGTCAGTGGAGGAGGAGGGGGAGGAGGTGCTCCAGGCACTGGAGCTGAGATTCCTCTGCAGGCCATGGTGAAGACCATGGTGAAGCAGGTTGTGCCCCTGTGGCCTTTGGAAGGCCACAGGAAATGCAGAGATCCACCTGCAGCCCATGGAGGAGACCCACACTGGAGCAGGTAGATGCCTGAAAGAAGGCTGTGAACCCATGGCAAACCCATGCTGGAGCAGAGTCCTGGCAGGGACATGTAAACCCGTGAGGAGAGGAGCCCATGCTGGAGAAGGTTTCCTTGTAGGGCTTGTGACCGACCCTGTGGGGGACCCACACAGGAGCAGGCTGTTCTTGAAGAACTGCACTGTGTGGAATAGACCCACACTGGAACAGTTTGTGGAGAACTGTTGTCCGTGGGATGGGTTCACATTGGAGAAGTTCGTGAAGAGCTGTCTCCCGTGGGAGGGAACCCACACTGGAGCAGGAGAAAGACTCTTCTCCCTGAGTAGTGGAAGAAACAACATGTGATGAACTGTCTGTAACCCCATTTCCCATCTCCCTGCACTGCTGCAGGGGAGGAGGTAGAGCCTGGGAAGGAGGGACAGGGGGAAGAAAGATGTTTTTAAGATTTATTTTATTTCTCATTATCCTGCTCTGATTTTGTTAGTAATTTAATAAATATCCCCAAGCTGAGGTGGTCGTGCCCATGACAGTATTTGGTGAGTGACCTCTCATGGTCCTTATCTCAACTCATGACTCTTTTGTCATATTTTCTCTTCTCTGTGCAGTCGTGATGGGGAGTGACAGAGCAGCTTTGGTGTGTGAGAGAGCAGCTTTGGTGTGTGCCTGGCATTCAGACAAGGGTCAATCCACTACACTTTCCCAGACTAAAATTTTTTAAGACTTGGCTGGCAATTAATTACTTCATATAGGCGATTCCTGTTGGCCCAAAATACATGTAATAGTGAACTAATATAAGTGACAAATTTCTCCATCTCTTTCTAAAATTCTCGAGAGAAGGAGAGGCTTTGCTAGCAGTTTACATTATTTCTGATATTCTTACTGCAGACATGGAAAGCTTTGTTTTCTTGTTCCTGAGACTCAGAAATCTGGCATGGGTATTCTGTTTTTAGCTGTTCTGGGAATCAGCATGCAAAGGGTTTTTGACCAGATCACAATCTTGAAGTCCATGAGAGTCTGCTGGTATATTACTAACTCCCTGTAGACCTTCAGGGTTGAAGCATCTTCCTGTTTAGCACAGAAGTTCCTAGTTTTCCCTTGTAAGACACATTCCTTCTTTTCCAGCCCACTGATTTAATCTTTTAACCCAGACCCATGCTATTTCAATGGCAGTAGGAACAACCCTTGTTTCGGAGCAATGCACAGAGATCTGGACACTAATTTAGGGCTCCTGGTCCCTGGGTTTGCCTGCACTAGACCTCCAGAGGAGTCATCTGCTGCCAGCCAAGTCACTCAGAATCAGATTTAGCACAAATCAGGATCTGAGAATAAAATGTTTGCTTTAAACTGATAAGCAATCATGGAATGATATTATAAAAAGATAAATTTCCTGAACAAGGGCATGTTTAACTATAGAGATCCTCCTCCATAGCAGCTGGCGTCTACCTTTCTTTGTTCTAGGTTAAACAGTAATACCTCCAAAATAATCAGGTTCTTTTTTCTTGTGAAATTGTTTCTGATTCCTCTTGCACCTTTTCCTCAATCATCACACCTGTCCTCTCTCTGGGAAGCACAGAGATCCTTCCTTCATGCCAGTCCCAGCCAGGATGTTCAAAGCTTGTGAACATCCCTGTTTCCCCTGTGAAACTCCCTCGTTGTTGCCTCATTGTCTGGCACCAGACACCACTTGGTGCTCCATGTCAAGCAAGGAGAAGAAAAAGTCACTTTTTTTCCTTTTCTTCTCTTCTACAGGTGTCTTTACAAACTGATCAACAGCGGAAGTTAAATCTCATGTTTTTGGCTTCAGGCTGTTTGTCTGTTAAAACATCTTGAGGAAACATTGATAAAACTTATGCATGATATTGTGATAAGTATTAACATTTTGTCTTCTTCCTCTATTCATAACTAGCTTTATTGTGTGAGTCTAATCTAAGTTTAAATATGTTACTTCAGAGATCACAAGCGGGAATGGCTGTTTTATCACCTGCAGCCCTCTCAGACAGTCTCAGTTATCAAATGTCCTTGCGGGGGACACTAGGAAACAAACTGACAGCCTGAACACCTGGTACGCTACAGCGATGGGAAATGGGATACAGAGTAAAAAGGGAATGCCACCTCCTCACCCGAGCTGGCTGTGGTAGTGCCTCTGCCTCTCTCCTTCCCACCCCACAGCTTTCATGCAGAGAGCAGCATGGAGCTGAGGCTGACTGTACCAGGTGCACACTTTTTGTCAGGTCTGGCTATCACCTGCCTTATATCAGTAAGCAAAACAGCCACACAGTTAAAGGTTGTCCTGCTCTGTCCACCTAACTGTTCGGTCCAGTTAAGTGACTAATAAAACACAAAACCGGAGATATGCTCCAAAATCAGCCTTTTCCTGAGGGACCATGTTTCAAATGAAGTAAGGGTTTGTGTTTTTAAAGAACAGCCAACTCTACTGCTTCAGATGAATATGCATCCTAAAAGCTGCTTTGATTTAAGATTTACTTCAACACACATCCATCTAATATAAGTCCATATCTTCCTTAAAGAAAATGATAGAATTTCTTTTTAGTGAATGACATTTTTGAGTAATAGGAAAACCAGAGAAGCAATGGACAAATGAAAAGTCTTTATAATAGCAGTCATCCACAATTGCCTTCATGTCTGGCTTTTGGCAGATCAAAGGTTATTTGGGTTTTATAGGTAAGGCACAGAGGTATTTCCAAAGCAAACATCATTCTAAGACATGGAGATGAAAATACAGTTCTTAATATGGACTCTCCATTTCTTTATGCGTGCATGCCAAAGGCAAAACTGAAATATTTATAGAATTGCCTTTTGTTACAAGCTTTGCCAAAGCTTGCAATATGCCCTTTTATAAATGAAAGGACTCTGTCTTGTCTGCTGATAATGGCATCTTTGGCATGGACTGGAGGTGATTATTCTTCTGTTTTGACAGATGGAGAATTCAAGGTCCAGGTACCACTTCTCTGGGTGCAGTTTTTGTCACTAAGTGAATTGTTCAGTGGTAATACAACCAGGAGGGGTTGGAAATATCCTTGGCCTGATCTCTTCATCAAGAAGCTACCTCTCTGACAAAACACACATTATCAGACAACGAAGAAGAAGCGTCTCTCTCCTCTCAGTCAAATAAACTGCAGTGAAATAGTTAACTAAATTCAAAGCCAACTGATGTGGGTTAACTTAAACTTATTCAGTAAACGGTCATGTAGCTGCAGCTACTCCTTGCCAGTGATCTTCTTGGGCATTTATACATGAGTAACAGCCCTCAAACCCTACACAGACATGCAGGAAAATCCTTCTAGAGTTCACATAAAATGAGAAATATTCACTTCAAACCAAAGAAATGAGACATTAGTATGCAAGCAAATGGATGATATCTTGGAGGTGTACATGTTTGGATTTGCAAAAGGCTTTGAGCAAGCTCCTCAGCAAAGACTGTTCAGCATCTGAGTTGTCAGGATACGTGTGAGAATACATTCTTCTGAGTCAGTGACTAGTGAGAAGATACAACACAAAGGACATGGATATGGTCCTAGTTCACAGTGAAGCGAATTTCACAGCAGGATCCAGTGAGGATTTGAGAGACCTGTATTAAAGAGCATATCCATGTATGACCTGGAAAGGAAAAACGGGATAACTAAAGTGACAAGTTCACAAGGGGTGCAGAGTGATTCAGAGCAGCCAGGCCCGACTGTGGGGAAAAGCTGGAGGCAAGCTGATGCTGCAGAGCTACAGAGGGATTACACAACATGGAGATAATGGCAGGCAAATTTTGGTGTCTGTAACTGCAAAGTAATGCACATGGGGAAAAAACCAAAACCCTAAACTATATCTAATGGAGTCTGAAGAAAGTTTAATCAGTCAGGAAGGAAATCTTGAAACCATGTGTTACTTCTATGGGAGTAACTCCATGTTCAGCAGTGGTTAAAAAGGCATTTAAGGAATTACTAGCAAAAGAATAGAGAAAAAACCAGACAATATTATCATGCCATTGTAAAAACCCCTGGAGTATATACTTATGGAATATTGAGTACTGCTCTGGTCATGCCATCTCAAAAGGAATACAATTCAGTTGGAAGCAGGGCTGGTGGGCAGCAGGATGGTATGACTTCCAAATGAAACAATGATTAGAGAGACTAGGAGTTCACTTTGGAAACTGTATGATTGAAGGGGTACATAGCACAGGGCTTCAAAGTCAACACCCTGTTGCTGAAACAAATAGGGAAGGTTGTTCCCTACTTGCTGTTTTTCTGGGAAGAGTGGCATGGTCTGGTAGCAGGTTTAAAACAAAGATTAGGAAGAACTTTTTCACCCAGCACATAATTGTATCACCGAACTCAGTGACACAAGTGCACTGATAATGCAAAGTGAAGAAATGGTAATCATTTCAAAAGGGTGTTGGAACAGTTCATGGAACACCACCAAAGACTATTAACATGATGGTCTGTCTGCAGGTACTTACTGAGGAAAATCCCTGAGGCACAGAGAGTGAATCTGTAAAAGCCTGCCAGGTAATACCACATACATCCTCTCTACCTGCCCTCAGCATCAATCACTGGCCGCTGGCAAGGGTGTGCGTAGGGCACTGGCTCTAACCTACAATGGTAACTCTCACCCTAATGTATTTTTCTCCTGAAACAAAGCCACAGTAACTTCATAGGGATGCTGCACCCCAGATTTTGCTGAAAAAAGTTATAAAGGACAAAGCAATCCCAAGCCTGTTTCTCTCCAGCACACACAGCCCTCTTGTACTACCCCAACTGCCTTTGTGCCCGCAGGTTCTTGTGCTGTTCCCCAGAGCCTGTAACACAGACACCAATTTCACACTCTCAAAGCATCACTCTGGTGGGCTTCAGCATGGCTTCTGCTTCCCANGCAACTAATAGAAAATGGGGAACAGAAGAAGGGTCTGGAATGAAGGGAGGAGATGTCGCAGGGGCGACACCCAGCTGGTGGCGGCTCTACTCCCCCGACCCGCCCCCCGGGTCGGAGTCATAGGCGGGGAAATCCACCCACTGCATGTTGTCCAGCCACGAAGTGGGCTGAGCCACCGCAACAGACACCCACACACCCCCACATAAGCACAGCCACAGCCACAGGAGTAGCCCAAGTGACTCAAGGAAAACCCAAGGCCAAGTAGCATACAATAACAACAGAAGCAGCCTGCTCTCACAGAGGGGATCAGCACTGAGTTGGGTTGGCACACGTTGGTTTTGCACCACTGGCAAATTGATCCCGAGGTCTCTCGGTTGAAAGCTGGGGAATCCAAGGGGACAAAACGAAAGAGCGTATGATGAGAAGGATGCTGAGAAACAGAGAGCAGGTCCACATAAGGCGAAGGCCTTAGGCAATCCTGTGGGATGCTCTGCCTACGAGAAGTTCAGTGAAAGGCTGTGAAACTTCGGAAAAGTTCAGGGAGCTTTACAGCTAGAGAAATTACTACCAGCAACTACCCTCACAGAAGTTTTCTTGCAAACCCTTCCACATCTCTGATCGCCAAATGAAGATTTCTGCTTTGCTGCTTCAGCTTATCTGAGAGTCCTTGTCCCAGCCAATGCACTTACATTATTTTTAGCATATACAGTAAAATTCCATTTTGTTTCTGAAACATCCAGTTCTCCCAGGCTTCACTACTGTGCTTTTGCTGAGGCCACACTGTTTTACAGGCTTATAACGTCTGCAGTTTAGCAGAGTCAGATTTATCAGATACAATGATGGGCAAAACTGCAGAGTCCAAAGGAAATTATGAAAATCTCAGTTGAAATAAGATACTGCAGTTAACATAGGAATTCTTTTTTTCCCAGTTTAAGCAATCCAGATAAGCACCTGAGCATTTAGGCTTTAAAGGCTGTAGAAGCCTGGCTTACCACTAAGTCTGACAGTGCAGAATCAAACTGAAAGAGGGCGGATTTAGATTAGATACTAGAAAGAAATTCTTCACTGCAAGGGTGGTGGGGCACTGTAACAGATTGTCCAGAGAACTCGTGGATGCCCTATCCCTGGAATTGTTTAAATACAGGATGGTGGGCTGAGCAACCTGGTGTAGTGGAAGGTGTCCCTGCCCATGGTAGGGGGTTGCAACAATATGATCTTTAAGGTTCCTTCCAAACAAACCATTCTGCAGTTCTATGGTTCTATGATCGCTATGACTATGGGAGTAACTGAGTTCCTGTCAATCACACCTTCCACTTATGTGACACTGCTGCAGAACTATATGGGTGTTTTTAGACACTCATTGCTTAACAGCTTAAAATGCATTAAGTTCATTAAAATAAAGAGAGCAGAAGTGCCTTGCCTTGCATTACACTGAATCCCTTGCCCTAAGCTGTGGAGCCAGACTAGGTTTAGAGTGGGAGTTTGAGGCAGGCAGGATGTCCAAACCTACAGCACTGAAATAAGGACACAGCAAAACACAGGTCCCCGTGCTAAGGGCAGGGCCTCCAACCTGCCCTGCTCTCAGCCGAGTGCCTGGATGTGTGGCTTCTGCCTGCAGTGCTGAACAGCCTCACCTCCCAGCCAGTTGCTGCTCTCAGCTGAGCAGTGATGGTTGTCAGCTGCTCTGGCTCCCCTGGATCCTGTAGGATCCACTCCTGCAGTGCAGCCCATTGAAGCAGTGGTCTGGATGTAGGGCACCTATGATCTCGTCCTGTTCAGGAACTCTGATAAATCCCAAAAGGACCTGGGGGTATCTTGAGATGCCTAAACAACCTTATTTGTCAGATCAGTGAGTAAGGATGGCTTGCTGCCTGTACAAGTAACATAAAAGAATGGTGTCTATTGGCATGCTAAGCATTACTGAGTGTTCCTTGTCCTAATATCTGAAATGCCCAGCAGGAAAACCTGACAGACACAGGTTCACCCACCCAATTCCAGCTACCTCTGCTCTTGTCCTGGAAAGGGACAAGGAAAATCAGCTTTCTGATGTTAAACACAAGTCATGTTGGAGGAGGAAAATTTTCAGACGAGTCACTGAGATTCTGTGAAAACTAGGAAAGGAAAAAAAATGTAACAGCAAAGCCCTGCAAGAATAGGTTTAACGATCTTGTTTCTCAGGCTATTCATAGATGGTCATTAAAAAACCCAGCCTGAGGCTCTGTTCCTCAGCCCTCTCCTGGAGAATCTCCTCTCATTCCTGGTTTTTGTGTAAGGAGCATATATTTTGGTCGAGGATAGTGCTGACACAGAGGCACCCACCAGCTGTCCAAATGCTGGCATGGGCAACTGGGCAAGCCAAGAGCCCTCGAGCTGTACAACTTCAGCTGGTGGCCTGGCACAGGTGTGCAGAGTAACTAATATTGGTTGAAAGGAGAAAAAGCTATTCTGAATTGATTCCCTGTTGTTTTTAATCACAAACAGCATTTGCCTTTGTTTTTTCTTTCCCTGCCTTATATCATTTTAAGGCCTACCCTACTCTTACTGTCATCATGGTCCCCACTGAGGCTCAGCACAGCTCACAGTAAAACTTAACCTTTCAACTTGTCAGTGGCAATACAGAAATTAAAATCTCAAACACCCAACTGCGAAGTCACACAAAGGCTGGAGGCTTATGAAGTTGTTGGCAGAATGCTGTGCTGGCAGGATGTGGTGGGTTCACCTTGGCTGGCTGCCAGACACCCACCCAGACACTCTCACTCCCTCTCCTCAGCAGAACGGGGGGAGAAAATAAGATGGAAAAGCTCATGGGTTGAGTAAGAAAACTGAAAGCTGTGCATGGAAGCAAAACAAAAGAAAAAAAGAGAAAAACGAGAAATTTATTCCCTACTTTCCATCAGCAGGAACTTCCTAGGAAGCAGGGCCTCAGCACATATGGCAATTGCTTGGGAGTACAAACATCACAACCATGATGTCTCCTCATTCTTCCCTTTATCTCTGCTTTTATCACGGAGTACAACATCATATATGACATCCCTTTGGTCACTTCTCTCTCTCCGCCTTCTGCCCATTCCCAGCCTGGCCTTTTCAGGATGAGAGGATTGGCAAGACAGCCTTGATGCTGTGCAGTCACTGCTCTGCAGCAGCCAAAACACTGGTGTCTTTTCAGTACTGTTTTAGCCACAAATGCAAAGCCCAGCACCCTAGAGGCTGGTATGAAGAAAGTTAACTGCATCCCAGCCAGACCCAGTAAGAGCTGAAAGAATCTGAATATCTATATTATGAAATAAAAAGGGAAAAAAACCCAACCCAACCAAACAAACCAAATCCTGCCTCTTCTATAAAAAAGCCTACTACAGAAAAAAATAATTTTACAACTAATCTAACTTCCTAGGTGGCTACACTTCCAGCACCGTGTCGTTCACTTGCAAGCTCCATAACTTGGATTTATACATCCTCTGTCATGCATGCATGGAAGTTGAAAAAGATCTGTTATTTGTCTTTAGGATGATGGTTCTTCTGGGCTCGTGCAATACACTCAAAAAACAGGTTGATGGTTTTTGTGTCATTTCCTTATGCAACAAGAATTATGAGATGACAATACTTTGATTTTGGAAAGGATGTTCAATTGGAGAAAGGATATGAAAAGGCTTAAACCCTACAGACTGTCTCTGATTCCTTTTTCACTCTGGAACTGTGAGTCCCTGCAGAGCTGGATGAGCTCTAAAGGAAATTGGATGCTGAGCATCGGCTGTAGTCCCGATGAGACCTCAGGAGCACTAACTCTGCTCTGCATGCTCAGATGAAATTTTGTACTGGGAAGTTGTAGGTAGGACCAGCACCTTTCCCTGAAAAGAGGAAAAATCTCCTTTTAGATATAGTAAGCACTGAGGAGTTTGGTCTTAGTATAAACTTAGCAAGGACTGGCTCTGGTTTCTAAATAGCAATGCATAGCTGAAGCCAGGTGGAGTACCAACAACAAGGAAAAAAACGATGAACAGGGCGAGCAAGGCCTGGTTTCACCTCACTTAGCACCATCATGCTGAGCACACAGCATGCCCAGGTCCCACTGCAGCCACCAGAGAGGCACTTCTGAAATCCATTCAAACATCATGTTTGCTGATTTCCCTTTGGGCTTGCCTGTCACTCTCCGTCGATGACGGAAATGGTCCAGCAGGGCAGCCGAGCTGCCATGGAGTCCGTCTCACTCCGGCATCTAATTTTAAGGTGTGCGGAGCCAGAGCCAGTCCTCTGAGCATTTTTTCTCTCGGACCTAATTCCATCTTCATGACTAACAAGTGAAAGCATAAGAGTCTTAAATTATCACTACTCTCCTTTGAACTTGGCTAATACTGGGCTCTGCATGGAGCAAAGAAATCACACGTGGATGGGCAGAGGCAAAGCAGTCGCTCAAATTGAGGGCACTGCGCCGAGGGCACACTGCATTGCTACAACATTCACACGCTGGAAGCTAATAATTAAAATTCGTCTTAATCATGTATCTTTTGTGGTCCTTTCAAAGCTGAATAAATGTTCATTCACTGCCTGGTAATAGCTGACAAAGTCCTGAATACTGGAACAAAGAATTCATCCCTATTTGGTCATATTCTGGAAAGCCATCTTCTTTTTTTTTATAATTATTATTAACACTGCACCATTAAGAATCATGATCATCATTTGCAAACTAAAGAAGTGGTAAATGTCTGGGTGCAAAATTTATTAGTCAAAAGCTATTGCCTGATGTGAGAGAGAGTGCTGTAATTCCTAATTTTTCACACAAAACCTCGCTTCCAATAGGGAATTGTTGAAAATTGTTGATAAATCATTGCTATGATATATTTAAAGGCTGATGGTGAACACTGCAAGACATAAATCACAGAAAGTGGCATTTTAAACTAGTAAATAAAAAGTAAATGAAAATATCATCACAAAGATTTAGAGAGTGCTTGACAACAAGGGCCTCTGATTGATTTTTTTTTTTTTGGTAAGAGCTCTAAATGGGAAACAACAAATACTGAAAGTCCACATTATGACCCTGCATTTCTAAGGCAACACCCTGTCACCAAAACTTGAATTATGATCCTCTCCAACTGAGAAGAATGGAAGAATCTGGCCCACAGTGTGTACCAACATCCACTCTGCTCAACTGTAAAAGAGTCTGGAGGACAAAGCAGGAGATGGTTTGGAGGGATGGGATCAGACAGACCCATTCAGAGGGCTTAGAGTCTGTCCTAAGCAAAAGAGAAATCTTACCCTCGTGTGGGCAAAAGAAAAGAAAGCAAATGAAAACAAAGCTGGGGATATTCTGGCTGGAAAGCACCGGGCTCAAGCTGTGGACACAAATAACAAGCTGCAATTTGCCACTCTCATTGAGTAGTGTCTACATTATTTTTGGGTGTGCAGAGTGAGAATTACCTAATGTGGAATTTCCCCTCCTACCAGTAAAATGCAAATAGCACTCCACACACACAACTCTCGGGATGAGCTGTGCCTCTTTTGCACGTGTTGCAAGCTGTGATGTAACAGCCCAGGGACAAGATGCCCAAAGGCGACCATCTCTAACCTCCCTTTCCTTTCTGGTGCTGGTGTTAAATGCTGGAGACACTCCCCTCTGCAGGCCCCCTCCGTCACAGCTCCTCCCAGGGCATGGAACTGTTGAGAGAGGAAGACACAAACCACGTTTTTCTACCGTCTCTCCATCTGCCCATGTGACTGCAGGAGGAGTGGTTACAGTCAGTGTGCAGTCAAAACCTAGCTAGGAAGACAGAAATTTTTGCTCTCTAAAGAGATGCAGGGCAGCTTTTTTGGACCATGTGCAATTGGATTTACAGTTTCTTACACATCACAGAGTTCTGCTGGGGTTTATCCAAGCTGCAGAAGTAATTTCATGAACATCTTTGCCATATGGACTATTTAAGATGTTAAGAAACTAATTTGAAATATTAAGTTTTTTTATCTTAAAGTTTGTTCTCAGGTCTGGTACCTCCCACATCAAGGAAGATGCTTCTCACTAGCAGGACCATCAGTCAGCCTCTTATGGAAGAGGAGTTACCTAGAACAGTTTAGCCTTTTGGTTCAATAGTCCCATAAGCATTAGACTAAGCCTAGGTTTTCTGCCATAAACGTTCTTATTTAGACATATGTGCATCTTGATACATATATTATGTTCTAGAGCCTAGAGGGAAAAGGAAGGTTTGCTCCACTCTGTGGAAGAAGGTGGATTCCAGGCAAATTTATTGCACTTGTGAAAGGTCTTACTCCCACTTTTTCAAGTGCCATTCATTGAATTAAACAGCTTTTGTGTTTCAAAATCAAATTCTTCACATGGAGTGGTGAAGAACTGTACGAGTGTGATTCCCCTGGATGGGAAAACTAACAAATCCCACATTTTCAGTAAATCAACCCAGATTTTTACTGCACAGTCCTTTAACAGCATCAAGGAAGGATATAAGGCAGTAGAGCTCTGTCTTCAGTTCTGTTTTCTTCATTTGGTTGAAATGGTGTTGCCAACATTTCCCTTTTTTTAAAATAAATACACACAGGCCTTTTTATTAGCACCAAGTTTCTAGCTGAGGGAAAGGATGGAGGAAGTTAAATTGAGTTTAGAGAATGTTGTTTGCATAATTGCTGAGATTATGCAGCTGTTACTATCTGCAGGTGTTAAGTGCTGGGCGAGACTTTTGTGTCACTTTGAAAATTTTAAAAAGCAAACTTTTAGCAACAACCCTGTGTATTTTGAAGTATTTTAGGTAAGCTTCTGTTTCTGATTATTTTGGTCCAGTTATGGATTCACATGTTTGTGAAACTGAGTATCACACACCAAAAATACTTCATGTGATGCCATGGTCACAGCAGGAGGACAAGAGACATTAGCTCCCTCAGTCTGCCCCTGAACAACGTACAACCTTTCTGTGCCTCCCCACATTCTTTGTAAAAGAGGCTTTTAAACTACTACCTTGAGAAGCTGTGACCTTGTTTGACTTCTTAGCATCCACCACGCAAGTTGTGGTTCATCCAAGTCCAGTGGGAGGCTCAGCAGGGCCATCAATTCATGTGTACATTACAGGTTTGCTATTAGCCTGTGCATTGAAGGAAACAAGCCTAATGTGATCAGAGGGTTTTCCTGGATGTCCATTCCCTCTTAGCAACTTCTGAACACACTGGCCAATTTCCTCTGGACTGAGGCAGTAGCAGTCTCTGCCATGCTTCATAGATATTTCATCAAGATGGGTGGTAAAAAACAGGAGAGAAGTCCTATTAATGAGCCTACAGAGAAATGGCAGGAGGACTACAGCTGGTTTTTGTTTCCCCTGGTAGCTTTGCCTTGGTTTTTCTCAGTCTTCTTCATGTCTCCAGCTTTTAAAAAAATGTGTGCATTCTGGAAGAAAGTTTCTTTGTGAACCCTGTAATTCACTTTTCCAGGCCTCTCTCACCAAGGCCATTTCTTGCAGCATTAGTATGTTTTAGCTCTGCTTAGAGACACCCTTTAAAAGATGCTATCTTGCCTGCCTGTGAGGCCAGTCTTTGGGCTTCCCCTTCTGCCTGGTGTTTATAAAACCCTCCTGTAACTCCAGGGTGGATGCTGATGGCTGCTGCCATCTGAAACACACTGCTGCTTCTGCCTTCTGCCTTGCTGAACACCGCTGAGCTGCAGTCCTTGCCTCTCCCAGGATGGTCCTCCCTAGGGCTGGCCAGAAAGCAAACTATTTTCTCAACCAAAATGTAAATAAGTGAAGAGATTTTATGGGTATTTCCATGGAAATGATCAACTTTCAGACAAAATATGAGCTTTCCTCTGAAAGTTTGGCTGTGAGTATTGCTGTGTTTCACAACAGCACTGATTCAAGAGACTCATTTTCCTGCTGCTGCTATGGTGTGAGCAGCTAGCTAAGATGATCCATCCCACAAGACAACCCAGCATCCCACATGAAGAAATCCTTTTACCCTGGCTCTGTGCTCATTTTCTATAACCTGCCTTTTGAAAACAAAAATCTGCATTTTACTGTGAGGAGGTGGTATTTTTCATGAAATAGTATAATTTAGCAAAGCACAAACTTTCCATCAAGACCAGCTTAGATAACATTTTTTACACAGTTCTTTAGTCCCAAAACCTTTCCCTGGGGTTATCCTCAGGATGCACAGGAGCCCCAGGCATGTACTGACAGACTGTTTCCAGCTTAACCCACCAACAGAGCCTGCAGCAAGTCAGCCCACCACCACTTGCTTTAATTGAGTTGGTGTCCACAAAGTGGTTTTTTAAAGATGCAGCAGTGGCCTTTTTTCATCATGTTTTGATCACAGAGTGAGCTTCTTCCACCCAGGTGCCTAAATGTGAGTTAGGGGTTAGTGCCACTGCCAGCCAGGGCCACTTGAGATATCTTCAGCTGCCACTCCAGAAGGACCTGGGGTCCCACTGGTCCCGATACCTGTGTTGAGAGGCCTGAATCAAGCTCTTGGACTGAGATCTAGAACTGAGGCCCATACTACATCTTTAATCTGATGCTATTTAGACCAAATCTGCTCATGCCTATGCTTGCAATGCTCTATTTTGGGTGAGCCAAACTCTTCCTGGGGCTGTCAGAGGAGCACACACTGCACCAGACACTGATGTGCAGACACTGAGCTTCCCCTCTTCTCTGACTCCAGGTCTGCACTGCATTTAATTTACACCTCCGACATTGATAAATTCCTCTCCCAAACAAGGTGCTCTCCAGGGGCTGATCCATTCACTGCAGTGTAATTCAGTCACAGCAAAACCCAAGGAATGGAATATGTCTTCTCTAACTCTGCCAGACAAGCATTTTGCATTTCATGAGGGCCAATTTATAATGGTTCTTGGCTGAGCCGAGAGCCGGCAAGCGTGGCAATCTGGTTTCAGGCAGGGTAAGATGAGGGAGTGCCTTATCGCTCTACAGCTTTAGCTAAACGCTCACCCACTGTCTGAGAAAAAGAGCTTTGAAGTGGTTCACCTCGGCAGCTGACTTGGGCTCGTCGCTCCCAGACATGGCTGGTCCCACAATCCAGACAGGCACATGCAGGAGGGGAGTCACCCTGGACCCTAAAAGCACCTGGGGCATAATCTGCTCCTCCTTCCGCCACCTTGCAGAGACCCAGCTCTGGCCTCCTGCCCTGCTTTGGCTTCTTCCTTTTCATCAGTATCTCACAGGCCTCTCCTCCCTGACCCCAAAATGATCTGCCTCCAGTGTTTTCTGTAACAAACTCTTCCCATTCCTGCCAAAGTTGATGGAAACCCTTCATGAGTTAGAGGGAAGGTCAGAGCTCATGGCAGGAACCCAGCCCCATGAGTGAACACAGTCATTACAGGGGTTGGGTACTCAGCGACTCTTTTGCTTAGACCAATTGTTTTTCTGTTGAGGCTTCACGAACAATGAAAGCAATAGCAATGGTTGAACCCACCCATGGTATGTTTTGCATATCTCATCTTCCACACAGAGTCACCTTCACTGCTGTTTCATAATGCTGGAAATCAAGCTTACTGTCAGGACGTGCCAAGTAGATGAAGTACTATTTGGAGATGAGAGTGAAGCAGCCCCATATGGAGAGCTGTTGAGCTAGCAGGAATTCACTGGTGAGGTTCCTCAAGGAAATCACGTTTGGAGCAATCTCGGGGGGTGTCTTAGCAATAGCTTTCAGTCTGAATACAGACATTTGCTTTCTGACGTCATTGACAGCTCAAACTTTTCCATCACGAGCTCTTCAGAGAAATGAAAAATGCCTGGTAAAACAAATGTACAGGGTGCAAGTGAGCCTCGCACAGCACAACAGACCACTTCTGCTCACCCCCCTCACAAGAAGGAACATTAAATGCCCACATCCCATGTGAGCCTGCTAGGAGGGCCAGTGCGGTGGAGCCAGTCCAACAAGCAGAGACCCAGAGAGCCCGAATTGTTTATCCTGTGGAGGAGAGACAGAGGGGGTGAGATTGCTTTCTTAGAAATGCCTGCCAGAGGGCAGAGGAGCTCCTCACCTCAAAAGACAATGCTGGCACAAGTTTAAATTACTATGAATAATTCAGTCTGGAAATTCAGACGAGAGGAGGGATTCAGCATCAGATTTTGTGTAGGACAATGGGGAAAAGAGCCTAAACTTCCTCCCAACTGGAGCCTGCTGTGCTTATGAAAGCACAAGTGTGTCAGTGGGGTGAGCAGACAAGGGAGGTTAGGCTGGCAGGAAAAGACGGGATTTTGAAATGGAAAAAAATGAACACATTTTCAGGTGGAGAAGCACTTCTTAGAGGTATTTTGTAGTGTCAGGAGTGCTGTGCACACAGGGGGCCTGAGATAAGCAGTGTGTAGCACATGGTTTTGCCCTTTGCTGCTCTGTGCTGTGTGCCCCTATCAGTGTCAGTATGTTACAGGCTAATGATATCCCAGCAGTATGATTACTTTTCTCTTGATGCACGCCTTCTCTCCTGTGTTAAATTGCAAAATCACCAAAGATGAAATCTGCAACTATACCATTGTGGACATTTCTGATGTCCCACGTTGAATGTGCCCATTATCCCATTTACAGCCCCATCATTAGGCCAGCAAGTTCCCAGCTACCCCTGCCTCCTGTGTGCAGTGCAGCATTTCTGCTCGTCTGTCACTCGGGTGTCTGAGCTTCTTTATCGTTGTATCTGCATATCTCTGCAGTGATACTTTGCTTGCATGCCAGGAACAGCTCTGTCATACCGCATGGAAAACAAAGCCCTCCTATAGCCTTTCTCCTGAAGAGTACTGAAGAGTATCCCTGAAAATCTTTAAAAGAGAATAAGAATGTAAGTTACTTTTAGTTGAAATTGCTTTGTTTGAAATTGCTCATGGCTAATTTATGTACTGAGGGAAAGGTAGTTCAGCTCCTCCAATATTGAATACCAATTTTGTATCTATATAACATCATAAGGACCTATATATTAAATAAATAAAGTGTGGGCAGGGCTAGTCATGATTTAATACCACAAAATTATGTCATGATTAAATCACTAAATTGTTAGTCGTGATTAAATCCTACTAAACCCTGCAGTGCAGGAACATTAGTGAGACCAGCTAAAGCTTTCCTCCTCCACCCTCAGAGGTTCCCATCCACCCCCCATTGCCCACCTTAAAGCGTGCCAGGTATGGCAGTGCGGGGCCAGGGGGCTGCTGCAGGCACAGCTCCCCCAGTAACGCCCTCCTCCAGGTTTACAGCGAATTTCCATCTCATGCCATCTTTATAAAAATAAACTGCTCTCACTCATATCCCCAAGTGGAAATGTTCTTCTGAGGCAGTATTTCATTTTTAAGTAATAGCCTGCGGTGGCTTTTTCCAGAGGCCCTTTCCTGCCTGGGAGTGTTTTTATTTGGTGGGTGAACAGTGACATCTGCTGGGAAAAATCTCCAGGAGGTGGACTGTATTCTCGGGGTGTCCAGCATCCCTGCAGACGTCCATCCCCTGTACCCCCTGCATCCCTCCCTCCCCTCCTCCCCTCTGCCATCAGGGGCAGACAGGGCTCTTCCACCGCCCACAGGGCTCATTAGCTGCACACCATTCGTTCCCGATAGGAACAATTAAGCCTATACAATAATCACCTGTCTGACTGTACTAAGGAGCTAGTGATAAAATTCACTAGGATTGAATCTATTTTCTCATTGCTTTTTCAAGTGCTAGGGGTTGCATGTGTGTGTGGGGCATGGGGTCATGGCACACAGTGGCTGTGCGATAGGAGCTTCTATCCGCGTGTCTCTCTGAGCATTGCGGTCCTTCATCTCTCTCCCACCTGTGCCACTCTGATTCCCCCACTGCCTCCCCTTTTATTATATTATATTTACAAGAGGACTTGTCTAAAAGTGAAATTCCCTGGCAGAATTGCTGGCAGTAACTGACAGAGAGGGCTGTGTTACTCCAGGCACTGGGGTGTCTTTTCAGCCAGAGTGCAGCATGATGTCCTGTATAAATGACACAATATTACACTTTCCCTCCCATAAAAAAAATCTTTACGTTAGGAAAAATACAACCTGCCACTCCAAGTGAAGCACTGGGCCTGCCATGCAGCAAGCTGTGCACTTTCTCGGCTTCAAGGCATTAGAAACATACCTCTCAAAATTATTATTATGACATTAAAATGCATAAATGCAGGCTCCAGACACCATACAGGGCCTTTATTATGGTCAGCAGCCCTCTGACTGTACGGTGGTGGTTAGGTGATTTTGCAAGAGCTCTGTCTTCCAGTTTCCCCTTTCATTTCCAAAGTGCCCAAGGAGAGAGAGGTATGTGGCTACAAGCCCAGCAGTAGGCACCAGAGATATATCATGTACATATCATTTACCTCTTCTGACACATTTTTCCCATGTTATTGAACACAAGAGGTATTGCAGTTAAAGGCTATCAGCTCATGATTATCATTATGTAACTGTTAAAAAGAAAATAATTTACATCTTGACTCTAAGGCACATCCTGCTGCAGGGAAATGCCTGCTCACCAAACTGGGCTGCTTCTTCTGGCCTAGAAATACAGTGGTGCAAGAAGTGCTCACCTCCAGCTGAAGGAAGAGGAAAATGCAGTGCACCTGAGCTCGCTTCACTACAGGAACACGCCTGGTACCAGTAGCCCAAATTTGCCTTCAGTTCAAGCTGTCTTTCTTCCACCACAAAGACCTCATCATCCGATCCTTCCTCTATGAAGGTCCCCACACTTCCTGTCCTTCCACCTCAAGGCTCAGGTACCCCCATCACAACCCCATCAGGGATTTCTGCTCTGAAGCTCCCACACCTCAGCCTCTCCTCCCTGAGAGCCCTGCTAATGTCACCCCATTACAATATTTCCAGCATTCATGTTTCTTTTCCTCTTCTGCATGTGCCTGCTGTCCAAGGAAACATGGTCTGAAATAAATAAACTTTTCAATGATAAGATGAGGTCTTACCAAGTGCATAACTCAGTAATTTATAGACTTCCCTCAGCAAAACTGAATAATGCCTTACAAAACTCAGGGCATGAGGCTGGAGCGACTCACTGGTCCATAAATCACCAGAACAGAATAGGAGGTGATGGCAAACTGTGTGTGCCACACAGGTAATTGCCACCCGGCAGCTCCCTCCCACACCTGAACGCGCCTCCACTCGGCACCCCCGGCCAGAGATGGGTGGCTCTGGTGTTGTGGAGGATACAGGCAAAGCACAAATTTTAAATAGGAGTTTTCTGGGGAAGGTAGCTCTGAATGACTCTGCCCACTGCAGCCCAAAAGCCTTCTGACTTGAAGATATCAACTACTTTCTTGCTTTGCTTATCAAAACCTGACCTACAGAAAGACACAGAGATGTCTCAAGAAAGGTGAGAAATATCCTCAGAGAAGCTACTGAGAAACATCTGCAACGAGGCAAACACCACAAGGTGGGGTGAAATGTTCAGAGCCAGGAAGAAACAGATGAGAAGCAAGCAGAGAATTCAGGAGACTCTCCCCCAACTTTGGGAGATGCAGAGAGGTGGAGGGGAGAGACACTGGGGAAGAGAGACTGCGAAGGAAAGAAATACTGAAATAGGGGCCAGTCTTAAACCTCTTTTTCTATTTTATTAATGTGGCAGGGGCATTTTCACCTGAAATTACACACAAAAATATAATTTTTAAGCTAGGAAAAAGTTAATAAACACATCTGACTTTCTGTTTGTGGTCTGAAGAAGGAAATAAAAGATATTCAGAAGTAAAATCTTGCAAAAGATTTTTTGGAAAAAGAAACCTTCATTTTCATATTACTGCTCTGTGACTCTTCCCACATAGCTGAGCATTTTCATATGAATCACCAGTTTACTCAGAAGAGTCAACACTCAGCTCACAGCACTGAGAAGGAAAGCTGGGCCAGACAGAGCCACAGCCTTGCTTGTTTTAGACTACAGAGCTGGAGATGACACAGCAGGTGTCAGGAAGCCCTTTCAGACTCATGCACTGATACAGGGGGAGATCTGATGGGAACCCACAAACAAAAGACAGCTGAACAAAGCACTTAAGAAAGCACCAGAAAATACACGTTTTTGCACAGGCAGGACTAACTTGTCTCACTGTGAAGCAATCAACATGCATCTGCGAGGGAAAAACTGGAGTTTAAAGCAAGCAGACTGATTGCTAAACAAACTTTCACCAAGAAGGAGGCTGAGTAACTGAGCCCCAAAGATCTGCACATGCACGCATGTGTTTGGGTGTGCATTCAAGTTTAGCATATTGGCAACAGCACTTCTGCAAAGCAGTAAAAATCTTGACGTTAACACCAAAAGAGTGAGGTTCAAAAAATAGCCTGAGGAGTCTTTCTTCTTTTTGTGCCAATAGAGTTTATACCTTCTTCGTGTTTTCAAGCTTTTCCCATCAAGCTAGACAGGGTCAATTCTCTTTCTTACACTGAAGCAAGAGATGTTCTGCTATTTCCTTTGATTCTAGCAGCTTTATAAAGACTGAGAACTGTAAGCTGGTGACCAGACAGTAAGAAATGGCAGGCCTTTACTCCTTCTTAATGCACAAGTAACTTCAGCAAAGGACCAGAGAGACACAAAAGCAATGAACAGCCTTCTCTGTTCAGGGGCAAGGAGAAAACCCAGAAGTGGAAGGGTAAAATGCTGTACCTCTGAAACATGGTGTGAAACAGGGATTAAATGTCTCTCCACTCTTTTGTCTTAATTAGCAGCTCCTGCAGAGGACACCCTGGTCAGCCTTTCCAGGCTATGTCGTGAAAGAAGAAACCTCTAAGGATTTATGTGAGGCAGCTGTGCTATCTGCAGAATCCCAATTACATCTAACTTTCAGTACTGCTTCAGTATGTTTGAAGTCCAGAAACTAGGACTAGAAGTAAATGTGCTGGGGTTGTAACAGGCTTGCTCTCTACTCAAAATCTCAGAGCTACCCTACTGTTAACATGCACTCAGGAGACTGCCTGGTTGAAGTGAGGCTCAAAGCTTGCTTTAAATTAATGAGCACTATCTGTATTGACTCCAACTCTTCTTAACCATAGTTCGCCGCACTAAGAATACCTTGTCCCTTTAGTACTGTCCCTAATAGTAGCTTAAACGTGAGTCCTGCTATGACACCTTCATTGCTCCCAAGGGATTGCATTCTCCCAGATCACCACAATAAATAATGCAAAGCACCCTTGAAAGTAGCAAAAGAAAAGCTTCCCAGCAAACCCAGCTATCACAGACAGAGCATAGGCATACTGCTTCTGTGATCTACCTCACCATTGCCTCTCGGTGTACTACACTTGGCACTGCAGTCTTTTGAAATGCAGCCATGTTATCCTTCCCACAAGGAGAGGTTAGAAAATGAGATGAACTCTTACAGTGACTTACTCCTACTGCAAAGACTGCTGTTAGGAATGTTAACCCTGCCTGAGAGACTGGAAAAAGTGAAACAAGATAAGTAAAGGTAAGGCATGGAGTCAAGCCTGGCTTTTGCACTAACAAGTTCGTTTTCTCTGTCTCCTCTCTTCTGCAGCCTCCTTTCATAAGGGAATGGTCTGACTGGACCAGCTTTCTTCTCTTCTTCAAAGTGAAGTTCTTCTGTTGTTGTCTCCAAGATGCCTTTTCCCCCCTTAAACCGTAGCAACTTCTAAGAAGACCAAACATTTTTTATTAAAACAACCAAAAACAGATAGATTCCTGCTTTCCTTAGGCCGGAAGGATGGCATGGTTTCACCAAAGGACCAGAAAGAAGCAAAAGCATCAAGCAGTCCTCTCTGATCGTGTTTCTGCATCATGTTTCAGCTGCCTCCAAGCAGTTCAACTGGTGGGTTCAACTTCCAGCGCTCGTGAGCAGATGGCACTTAGGTGGCGAAACATTCCTGTTGTAACAGCCTATGCGCTTTTCAACAGCTTTCGTCATGTGTGATGCAGCGCGGCACGGAGCTGCACGGGGAAAACGACTACCAAGCTAAAGGCAAGAGCATATGTGTAAGTGTGAGTTGTGGCTATCTGTATGTAATGAAACAACATGGGGTGTTATCCTCTCTCTTCTTCCTCTCCCACTCAGGTGTCCAAGCACAGCTATGTCTGGGTGTTCTCACAGCTTTCCAGCTCTGGAGGTATCACACCTGGATATAATTGATACATATCTTTACCACAGCTGGGACGGGAGTGAAAAACAACAGGCGGACTTTCTTTAAGAATATTGTTATTCTTTTCACACTCAGTCAATGAAATATAAACTCACAATAACTAGAAATATACATGATAAAAGCTTGTCTCTTGTTAGTAGTCAGTGATTACTTCTAAAAAAAAACTGAAAAAAATCAAAATGTAGGAAGATTACATTTCAAGTAATTACAATTCAATGTGACAGAGATGGAAAATTCAATCTATTCATTATATCATGCTTCTTGGTAGTTGAGTCAAGTACTTCACCTCCAGTAAAGCAATTCCGGTTTCTTTGACTACAGCTGATCCTGCGATAAACCCTTTTTAAAAACTGTTAACCATGCACTGGCAATAGAAAAATAAAGTTCATCTTTGAGTAACATACAACAAAAATATGCCACCTGTCATTCCATTTTTCACCCTGGAGTTCCATAACAGGAGTTACCTTGATATGTCTATTCCTGTTTGGATATATAACTCACTGCAAGCTCCATGACTTCTTAGCAGTTTTGCAACTAGTGCAATTAATATGTCTCTTTTAATGACAGTGGGGATGGTTCTACTGTGTCTTTCAAGAAATATTACTTTTATGAATCACAAAAGAAGTTATTTTTTCTTTAAAAACCAAAAAAAAATCATTTAAGATCTTCGAAAAATATATTGGCATTACAATACTTAGAGCCTGGTCTTTCCTTGAAGACATATTTTTAACACCAGACTCCAAGGCAACCAATTACTGATGCCGGGTTCAGGTATTCCTGCTGTCTAAGCATTAAAACTTCTTAGCTAACATATTCAACATGTTTTAAAAACACATTTTTATCCCTTTTTAGACAATCCAGAACAACAAGCATATCACTAAAGCAACAAAGAATACTAGGACATTCAGCAATGTTATTCATATTTGGCTCCTGTGAGCTCCAGGTCTTCAACTGTGGAAATGAAGCTAACCATGAAAGAGTTCATGGGTTTGGCTCAAGTAAAAACATCGGGAGTGTGACTCATAAAAGTACACATTGCTAACTCCTTCTATGCTCAGATGATGTGTTAGCACAGGTATAATACACGGGATAGATGTGGGATCACAATGGCAAGGAAGAAGCAGGTCTACCCATGCTTTGTTATTCTGAATTATAATAATATCAAAGTGATAACAATATCCTAGGAAGCAGTGCAGCATTTTCAGGCCTGAATTCCTTTTCCACCTTAAGGCCTAATCATTCAGCATGGCACCAACTGGAAAGTGCTGATGTGTAAAACACAAGAACTGTCTTTGCCACCAATTAAGAGAAGATTAGCAAGGATATTGCACTTAAGATTCACAGTGGAAAGGTTTATCCCTCTTTTGAATGGATCAGTTATTTAAGCTTAAGGAGAACTACTTCAGAATTAGTTTTGCAAGCTCTCAGAATAGTTCTTATTCAAGGTGCACATAACATGTTCTGAAAATTCTTTGGTTTTAATTAAAAGGAGAAATTCCACCAGGACTGTAAAACTAGTCATCCTAAAATAACATCTGTGATGTTTTTGTTCACTGAACCAGATGACTCTGTTATATTCCCAAACTTTGCTTCCTCATCCCTTAAAGTAAAAGAAATAATTTCTTTATATTCTCAAATTATTTTAAAACAGTTATTTTCTTTTGGGGAAAAGGAATTTTCATGTTTCTTGCATGGTGAATTAAAAGGAGTCACTGTGAGCTTTCACAAATGCTGCTGGGGTGCAGCCTGCCATTTTTGACATTCTGCAGCAAGAGAAAATACTCAGATACACAACACCCATTAGTCTAGAGGAGGAGACTGGGAAATATCTGTTTGCTGCTGTCCCTGTTTACTGATATTCACAGCCCCGTCACTCCCGAGGAGCCACTGAAAGGCATGTCAGTCTTTGAGGAAGTCTCCAGCACGCTTGGGACAAGTCCTGGGGACAGATGGCACAGTGATGCACCCCTGAGTGACAGCCCATAAGAAGTTGCACAGCTGGGGCTTCATAATTACTAGTTCAAACTATTAGGGTATGTCTGCTCTCAAATAGCAGAAAGTTCCTTGTTAAGCCCTGGCCTCTGATGATCTCCTACACTGGCTAAGTGGGTTTTTGCTCTCAGCTTTGCGTGACAGAAGGCTCCAAGAGCAGTGCGGAAGCGGTGACACCAGCTCTGCATTTGTCCACCCATCACCACCATCCAGCATGACTCCAGCCCATTCTTTACCTCCATGTGCTCCTGCAGGCTTTCATGCCCCAGCTCAAGGCACGAATCTTGCACCTGCAATTTCCTGACATTAAAGTGCTGCTGTGGCAGGTTAGAGAAGAGCCTTAAAATCGTTTTGAAGGTAGGAAGCCCAGAAAGTCACACTTCATCATCCTCCCACAATATCAGTGACAGTAACAGCAGCAGCAACAATAGTCACAGAGCAGAGGGCAGCACGTGATGCCCAGCTGTGCCATGGGCTGGCTCCAGCCTGCCCTAGAGGCAGCCTGCCTCAAGCCATCTGAACAGGATTGTTTTATACAGCCCTGGAGTAGCCAGGGCACAATTAATTTCTTGGCAGTCACCTACTGGTTTGCCTGGACTAGCAAAATGGGCTGTGCTCTGACACTGAGGACAAAAGGCAGATCTCAGCTCTCCCCTGTGTGTGGCAAACTCCTCTCCTCCCAAAATTAGGGTCACCATGTTCAGAGTGCTTGGCAGGAAGGGTCCTTGGCATATGCAGCTCTCCTCATGGTGCCCAGTATCTGCAGCTGGTAATCAGTACTAAAAAAACCCATGCCAGCACCCAGGGTAACCCAGCCAAGCAGTGTGGGGAACCACAGAGCAGTGCTCCAACACAGGCCCTGACCTTTATGAACCACAGATGTAGCTCAGAGGCCCAGTTAACAGGCACTTCCTGCAGTGTCCTCTGGTCCAATTCCTGCCAGGAAGCCTCAGACTCATTTTTTTACTGTATAAGAGTATACAAATCAAAAGCTGTCAGAAAGGTAGGACTGCCTCTGGACCACTGGCCAGAAGTCTGAGCTTGTGAGCTGGTGAGAAACTAAGCAGATTTCCTCTGGAACTAGGCTTTCCAGCAGTCTAACAGTCCAGGAATTGCAAGCACTTGGCATTACTAAAGTATACACCAAAAATAGCCAGGCGTCGCCTATACCTCTCCACAGAACTGTATGTTCTAGTGGAGAGAGTGCTCCAGAAGGGAATGCAACAGGAAAGGAAATAATCTGATGTCTCTGTGGAAAGAAAAGTAGGTTTGAATTTGAAGGTCCAGAGAGGTAAGGGAAGCAGCGCAGAAAGTTCTCCAGATATCCTGAACTGACCACCATAAATTGTTAGGATGAAGTGCTGTGGCACTGCTTTTGATGTAAAATCTGTCAGCCTGTTGCCATATCAATGCAGAGCAGGAGGCTCGGAGGGAACAGCTTGAGCCACCTGCTGCTTGTGAAAAGCACCAGGACTGAGAGCTCCAAAAGTGAAAGGGCTTTACCTCTCTTTTCCACTACCTGGCATTGGTAACACTGGGAGATATCTTGAACAGCCCACCCACCCTCTTGAATAAAGAGAATTCTGTGGCACCTATATACTATGATAAGTCTTGAACCTAATAGCAGTGGGTTAAGAAAAGTCAGAGAAAAAGGTCTGAGAGAAAAGCAAGCCCTGCTGGTCTTTGAAGCTGCTCATCTGTTATGTTCATCCCAAGCCTCTCAAAGGCCAAACTACTTTTACACACATCACCCTAGAAAATGTTATCCATGTTGTCCCAAAGGAAGGTCCAAAAAGCCAAACCAAACACCTGTCTAGCTAAAGGGAAGCATATGGACCAATGCCATGTGTTGTCCAGTCACTCCAAGCTCCTCCATTAGTATTTTCATCTAAAAAGCCCAAATGTGATGTTTTTCTTTTCCCAATCTTCAATCTTATGTATGGCATGAGCCAACAATACACATATAAATTAGTTTTTAAATAATGTGGTGTATAGTCATCCCATTATGATCCCATTATAACTGACACTGAATCATTGTTCTACAAACAGGTAAGCACGGAAAGGAGCAGAGGCTCAAATAGTCCCAGTATCCCATGACTTTTAAAAGTCCTGAAGTCTGAGTCACACTACCAGAGGAGCAAAACTGGAATTTCCAAGAGATGTCTGCTTTACCTGACACACTCTTCAAGTATCTAACATCAGCTTAGCATAGAACTTCAACTAGAGACTGAAAAAAGCTGTTGTTTAAGTAGTGTTTAAAGGTTTTGTCTGGTCTCAAGAATTAACTCCAGAAGTAACCACCAAAGCCTACTTCCTCTGTTGAAAGTTGGCATGTTTTGAGCACCAGACACAATCAGCTCCTGGCTAGGGTGGAGCAGAGCAATGTCCTCATGGCCTCAGGGGGCAACTGAGTGCTGGTACAAATTTTGTGCTGGGGGCAAGTGGTTTTACAACGTAGAAAAAAGAGCAGCCCCAACAAGAAGTGGTTATTTAATTATAGAACTTTAAAAGAGATGTTTTGTCTTTAATAAACAAAATATGTGCATGCAATTACATCATTTAAAATATCAACTACCTATGCAGGGCAAAAATGTTGCTCTCAACTGCTTTTTTAAAATACAGCTCAGCTCCATGCATGTGGTTTGTCTGCTCTCCAGTGCATGAAACTACTCCCTGAAAACTGAGATAAATATGCACAGGAGACAGGACTAAATTGCCTCAGGTCTTTCACAGAGCAAAAGCTCCCGACAAGCTGTATTTTAACCAGCTGATATATGTACATAAATATACTGGCATCTCTCCAACAACAAGTGAAACCTCTTAAGAGCTTCCTGGGGAACTTGTTGAGCTCCACGTGGAGTTGCTTTCCCACTGCTCTGTCAGCAACCACATCTCTAAACCAGAGACAGTGGGAGACAGTAGGAAAGCCTTGCTTACCTGTATAAAGCAGAATATCTTTAAGCTATGACAGAACGTATTGCATCTATCCATTACTGATGTTTCTACTTACCAATGCAGAGAGGCTGAGGCACAGAGGTTCAGTGAGTTACCAGGGCTTACCTACGGTTTCTAACTAGTGACGTGGTGAGTATTCAGAGGTGAGGAACAAACATATTTTACCTGAACCATGCCCAGTGCCCAAGCTAGCAATCCCACCAGTCCACTGGGGGCTCCACAGGGACTTGCTGGGCTCAGAGACATGGCTATGAAAACTGGGATTCACTGTTCCAGTGGAGTGTATGGACCTGGAAGTCATTGTATCAGAAGACCTTAAGTCTAAGGGGGTTATTTTTGTTTTTAAAAAACCCATAATTTATTTACCACATTAAAACCCCACAGGTATTTCAAAAAGTTATCATCTGAAGTCAGGTAGATTTTTTTTTCCCACAACTCAAAATCTTCTCTCTTTTAACACTAGATCAAGGCACAATGTGTGTTATGCTATTTTGGATCAACACATGGCCAAAACATACATGTATTGACCAGACACCCGTCACCTACAAGTATGGATAACAGTCCATTTCTCTCCTGTACTATTGTTGGATTTTCTTCCCTGCCCTACTATAAAACAACAGACTGATTGACAAACAGACTTTTCCCTGGGAAATCAGATTACAAAATATTTCACCAACTCTGTGCAGTTTAAAACTCCAAAGCAAGCTTGGGGCTGCCACGCTAAATTTTCCGAATATCTGACAGCTGGGGTCAATCATAGCCCAAAATTAGGGAAAAGAACAGAAATTACCAAGCAAAGAGCTGTACTGAACACCCAGAGGAAAATACTAACTAGACACAGGCTTCCAAATACTTATCCCCAAAAGTATTTGAACCCCTCAGTCTGATCAGTATTCCCAGCCACGATTTTCCTGCTGGAGTTATGCTTATAACCCAGGTCAGCCTTTTCCCATGAAAAAAACAGGGAGGAAAAAAGTCTGCTCTCAATCCTGTTCAGCAAATACACAAGTGGCTTTTCTTCTAATCTATTTAGTTTCGAGTCTCTGTCTTATTGACACAACACAAAGGATGAAATCTATGAAATCTTCACAAGAAGAAAGGCTCAAAACTGGTTGGCACAGCCCCAAGGTTTGCGCTGCAAACCAAAGGCAGAGGCAGACTCACCTCTCTTCTCTCACCTCCCTCTCTCCCTTCCTCTCTCACCTGGGAGCGCAACTGAAGCAGAATTTATCCCTTATTAATCTGCTGGTTCTCACCAAAAGAATCAGTAGGCACGAGGATTTTGAATTAAGCAAATGAAGCAGAACACGGATTTGAAAACAGAGAAATGCCCTGACTGCTCACGGGTGCTAGAGGGTACTTTGGTAAGTCAGTCCTTGCCCTTCCACAGCTCTTCTTTTTTTTCATGAGAACTGATATGGCAGATGTTGGGGAGACCCAGAAACTGGGGTGACTTGGTTTGCAGGAATGTCTACTCAGAGAATCCCCTGGGGCTTGGAGAGGAGTGGGAGTCCAATTAGCTCGGCAGGCTCCCCATGCTGTACCGAATCCTGAAGTAGCTCCAGGCAGTCCTGGGATATTATGGGCAGGTACAGACAAACCTGGACTTGTTCTACCTGCCAGAGTGCTGGGACAGGAGGACAGGAGCATGCTGTGGATGGCAACTGGCTCAGTCATGCCAGATCACTGCATTAACCCAGAGCTGAACCCGAGCTTTGCTCCAAAAATACTTGGCTTTGCTCGGTACTAACACAGGTTTACAGCTTCCAGAGCTAAGCCTGTAAATCCATACGGGGAGGGACACTTCACAGATTGACAAACTCAGGTCTCTGGCAGTTTGGGAATTCTTTGCTGTCTTCTGTCTCGCGCTGCAGGTGCCTAGAAACTGAAACAATGTTTTGCATAATGCCTAAATGGTGAAGGTAGCCCCAGAAAATTACCAGCTGAGTAACAACACAGCGCAACCAACATTTCACCAGAGTGTTTGCAGGGAACAGAGGTTTTAAGGCAAGTCCAAAAGAGCAGCTGTTTTCCTCCTGTTACTGCTCAACTGTGGGGCTGCTGAGCATTTTCTATAACATTATCTGAGCAGGGGCCAGGATATCCAGCAAGATTAATATAGCTTGTTTCTTGGCTTTTCTGAGCCACGGCTTAATGAAATAAATTGGAATAGATTGAAGAGAGCTGGCTAAGTGCCCAACATAAGCCTCATCATAACTTGGGGAAGAGTAACAGGAATCAGTATGAGAGGCTACAGATTTTTGCTGCCAAGGGTTTTATTATATCTCTCCTGATTTACAGGGTCAGGCTTGGTAGGTGCCTTGCTCTGCAGCTCCATCTCTTGGCAAACATCAGGTACAAAACAGACTGCACAGCCTCTGCATACTTCAGGCAGAGATGCATGATAAGTACTTTTCAATGCAAAATACTCCTCATTTCCTTAGCAATAATGGAGGGACATAACTCTCACCTAAAATAGAAGAGGGAATTCTCTCGTGTACTTCCTTCAGTGTTTGTTATGTTGCCCTGGAAACAGTCCCCAAGTCAGAAAATGGCAATTGAGAAAGAAGAAACTGGGGGTTGTGTGGAGGTTTTTTAGATTTTTTTCTTTTTTTAATACATAATTACATTTTCAGAAACAATACTATTTTTCAGTCATGAAAAAAGATTTATCAATTCCTGAGTAAGTATTTTTATTTAAAAATGAAGTTTGTAATCTTCTTTTCTGACCCACCAATATGCCTTTCTGACGGCTGACGTAATCATGAAATATCCAGCAACACTGTTCTCCTTGTTTGTAGGTCAGTATGTCTCATGTTAAAAAAAACCAAACAAAAAGCCCATAAATTTGCCATTAATTATTATTTTTTGCTGTCCCATGGCCTTCTGCAGCCAGTTTGACTGATGAGCTGATTGGCACCTGTGCTTCCAAGGGAACTTTAGTGATTTATCCTAGTTGATGAAATGGTTTTGCCATAAGCACAGAATAGTCAAGCCAAACTTTTTTAGACCTGCTATTAAACCATGGTAATGCCTTCATCTGACTTGGGTTAAAAGTATTTTAAATACGTACAACACTAAATGCAGAAGATTACTCAAGTTATCTTGTTATAAACTCAGGCTCTGGGTATGGAGAGGAATAAAATGCAGATACAAAAGAGTCCTGGGCAGTCAAGTGTAAAGATTTTTTGCTGAGAAAGTTTGAAAATGAACAAAGAAATGGGAGAGTGAAAATGGCGGAAGGCAAAGAATTTAAGTAAATCAAGAGAGAAGCTTGGGTGAGATACCAGTAAAGCAAGATGCCATCGCAGATGAATGCAGCATTTTCAAACAGAAGATGGTGCTTTCTGAGAGGAAGAATATAAACTACATCTTCTGGCTTCTAAATTTAACCATGAAGAGTAAGAAAAACGCTTGGGTGTCACTGGCATTTTGTCAGAGATGTCTCGTAGTGCTAAAAAGAGGAACAGTTAGGAAGGGAAAAGAATGGAACAGAGAAGCAATACTTTTATTTTAAAAAGTATTTTAAATACTTTTTATTATCCAAACTGAGCACATCACGATCAGTTCTGGACACCTTGAGAAGGACAAAACAGACACGAAATGAGTTTAGAAACTACAATGAAAATAATTAGAGGCACGAAAAGATTCTAGATGAATAATAAAATTAAACCTGTTCACTTCAGAGAAGGAAAAAGATAAAGGTGTTCAAATTAATGAATGGCACCAAAGAAAGTGGGTTCTGCTTATCATTTCCCATCACACAGGAGCAGAAGGGCATCTGCTGAAATGAAAGACAAAGGATGAAGAACAATCCTTTCCCACAGCAACTGTCTGATGCTATTCCTTTCCACCAGAGACAACCAAGACCAGGAGTTTTGCAAATTAAAAGGGAATGGAAATTTTCATGGAAAAAAAGAAGAGAATATGTCAAGTGCTAAAAATAAAGATGTGACTTGATCTGGAGGCTGTGACTTTGAATGGAGGCTATCTTCCAGTGCAGGCTGCAGGACATAAGGTGATCTTTGAGGGTGGGCAAGAGCAAACTTTTTCACCTCCGAGGAAATTCTATGTAACTGTCATGCTCTAGCATTTCTCAGACCTTTCACTGCCAAACCTGGCACTTCCCACTGTCCCGGAGAGGATGCTAGAGCAGATGCAGGAGTGGCTGGTTATGGAGCAACAGGTCCTGTTCTACTGTAACAGCAAACAGGAAAAATCTGGGGGACACTAAATGTGGCCACAGGGAGACCAAGAGAGACAGAGTTTGCAGGAGTGTAAAAATGAAAACCAGACCCACAATTCAGCTCAGTTCCCAAACATCCAGACTTTTAGAGAATAAGGCTCCCACTTGGAAACCAGCAGGGGAAAACAGAGAGAAGCTCTGGGCACAATGGTCTTCACGAGAGATTAATAAACTGACACAAGTCACTGTGTCAAGAGAAGACTGGAGATGGTGTCTTTGCTCTAAAGAGGAACAAAGACACCCTGTATTTTGCTATCTGGTCTCACTTTCACCCCTGACACTCACACATACTTACTCATACTCAATGTATTGCTTTTATTGACAGCTTTCCCATGTTTCTGCTATCATTGAAACACAGTGTAAGAACAGATACATTAATTTCAGGTTTTTTCTTAGTGACTTGGCTAAAAGTAAATCTTTTTTGGCTTTTTTTGAAGATATGAAATAGAAAAATAGGACAAATTTTGGCATAGCTGCCATTCCACTTCTTTCATCTCTGTGTTAAAATTTTCAGTAAGGCCCACTGTGTTGCTCTCAGGAATTTCACGAACAAGCAGGGATGTTTTACCACTTTTGGACATTCCAGCCAGGGATCACTCTCTTTCTGCTGCCTGTTCAGGGACTCGGGTGTGGGCCAAACACTTAGCCTACAAAGATTTGTGAACAGAAAGAGATGGTGTAACACACACACACACAAGTACTCAGTATTTCAGAAACGTGCCACCCTCTTCCTTGTTTCAGCATGTTTTCAGAGATGTTCTGTCTCTTCACAAGCAGCAGAGGTTCTGAAGCCTGCTATGACTTGAATCTGAAATGCAACTGTTACTCCTTTGTGTGTGGGGATGGCTGTTTCAAGCATCAATTCCACTCCACGGTTTTTATTGTTGTTTATTGTTATTTATTTTACTGTTTATTTTAACTTCACTTCTCTCACCTGATCTAATGCAGCATCCTCTCCAGTTAGCATGGTTAATTATGCAGCCACCCTGCTTGAAGAGGTGAGCATAATACAGACTTTCATACAACTAATGGGTAGCATTTTCCAAAAGTCCAGATGAAAAGATTCCCTTGACACCTCTATCCATGCATTATATGTATTTCTTTTTGCTTAGTGACTTGAAATTCCACGACATATAAAATCAGTCATTGGCAAGTAGTTTTCCTTTCCCTTAAAGATACATAAAACATTACTTGCTGGAAGTTCTTTCTTCTATAAAGGACAAGCTGCTTCTTTTGAGGGCCATGAAGTGGAGATTTTCCCCACTTCTGCACAAGAGTTCATCCTCTGCTCACAGCCAGAGGGGAGAGCCAGGAGGAGCAGCAGGGAAAAACAGCCAAGTACAGCCTGGGAAGAAATTCACCAACCTCTTTCCTTCAGTCCCTCAACACATACTGACAGAAAGAAATATGACTGAGAACACCATTAATCTGATCTGCTCTTTGATTTTTAATTTTTGTGTAGAGGGACAATGATCAGAAAGTTGATGAGGTTTTGCAATAATCAATGTAAGCTTTAAACCTGTGCTTAGAATGGTTAGTATTTTAATACAGACAGAGGTATTTTGCTCTCCAGCACCAGGCCAGAATATTAACCAGTGGAAATACTTATTCACAGACCTTTCACAATCTGGTTCTCAGTTTGCATAAGGCTTTTCAAGTCAGAGATAGGTGAAAAAGTCAGAGATTTCAGTGAAAAAATAAAAAGTAAAGTCAAAAGACTTTAAGCAGCTTAGAGTGTATAAAACTTTTTGAACAGATGATAAACATCAATGAAACAGAAAAGACATCCTTGCCTACATGATCATCTACAGCTCAAACTCCTCTGAAGACAACAGCGGGATTAAGCATAAACAGAAAACCCAAAAATTAAACAAGTCTGATATCTTCAGCCTCTTCACTGGCACCAGGTGCTCTCATATCACCTGGTTCTACATCCCTCTCCCTGTAAACTGATAATGTGCTTTCCTAGGCTTACTGAAGTCCAGTTGAGATGGACAGCTTGAGTTAAAAACTTAATCCAGTGAAGATCAAAGTGATTGTGGTGGAGTATCAAACCTGACACAAAAAGCAGAGGAAAGATCCCTTCCACTGCTGCTCATCCTTAGGCTTGCCCTGCAGGCACCACACCCAAAGACTCGGACTGGCCTTGGATATACAAGTAACACAGCACAGAGAGCAGGGAGGAAAGGGAACAGCTTTCACTCCTACTCATGCCTTTACAAGTAGCAACAACTCCAGCTGGACAACTTTGCATCTGTGTCAATTAATGCAGCTCAGCAGTTAGGGAGCTGTGAACCAACACTTCAGTGAAACCCCTCTCATCTGAAGGAAAGTAATTTACTTTGCCAAGCCAACTCAATTTGACTGTTCTAAAATAGAAAAATAGACCGGCTAAGCCAGAATGTAAATTTACAGAGTGATCTGGAGAAATTAAAAACTGCTTTTGACAATCAGAAGGAAAATAAGAAGAGGGAAAATTATAATGTACCAAGTAGAGTAGAATGTGAGCCATCAATGCTAATGCAGAATTCTTTCTCGTTTGTTTTCCAGGAGTATATTCAAAAATATTGAAATTTAGCCTCTACACCTCAGACTGGCAGCAAGAATACAATAATAATAAAAAATCACCATATTTCAAAATCAAGAGAAAAGCTAAGTCTTTTAGGTTTTATTCACTGTCTTAAAAACTTGTATTTATTAAAACTCATAGAAATTTCAGTGACATCACAAATTCATTGAATTTTTGAAAATCAGCAACCAGTCAAGTCCTGTGACAATGCTTTAAGCTCATGAAAAAGTCTGACAAATAAAAAAATGTCCTTGCATTTTTTCAGTGTTAGTTGCCATCAATTCCACTTCTGAATCCAAACAAGCCTGTGTGCACACACAGGCATGCATGGATATACAACTTACAACTTTTTCATAATGGTTTCCTTCCTCCCACAAAAAAAAAAATTTAAAAAAGAGGTTGTGTTGTTTTACCAATGCAGAATATTAGTAAACTCTGAATTGGTTCATTCCTGGTAAAGTCCATGAAAATCCTGTGGCCCCTCACTAGTGCTCATTCACCTTGCTGCACCTTTCAGACCCACTGCAGCAAGCCAGCCCCCTGTAAAAGTTCAGAGCCTTATCATCCCTGAACCAGGCAAAACAGCAGTCCTGTGGCTTTGAGTGAGTGGAGGCAGCCAGGAGAAATGGAGGGAACAGAGGAAAAACTGCTGCATCACTGTGGAACACTTGGCACCCCAGTGCAGGAAGTGAGACAGCAAAGTCAGCTGTAGTCAAGCCTAATCCTCACTGGCAAGGGGGAGAGAAGCAAAGAGAAAGCTGAGAAGGAAACAGTGGGGATTTCCCCTTAGGAACAATGACATTTGAAAGCATAAAGATATAAATTATTTTGGGGCTGCCTGGACACTTAGCAGGAGCTGGGGATTATGTGTGTGCAGGAGTTCAGAAGAGATTGCAAGAGCTTTGGGAGGATCTTAAACTGAGTGTAAAATGAGTAAATCTCTGGTCTGCTGTGAGAGAGAAGCTGCTGTGGTTTATTTTGGCTGAAATAGGCTTCCTGGGACCTCTGTTTACTGCAGTGACCATCATGGCAACGTTCAAGACTCCTGCTGTCTTCACCTCCTTCTTCTCTCCACCAAGGGTATAACACAGGCACTTTTACTGTCAATGCTTATGATTGTTTTGCCTGTGAAACTCAATGCAAGAGTACTTAAATCCTTTTTGTGAGCCTTTCAGCTCAAAAGAAATACAAATAATAGCAAAATATCCCAATTTAAGCTATCAGAGGCCTCTACCATTTCTACCTGTACTTTCTAGGGGTCCAAGGCACATTGGATCAAATTTGTGTGTTCGTTTGATGGGACAGCCCAGTTCCAAAGTCAGGACCCAGCTGGTGACTGTCAGCAAACAGAACTGACAGGCTCTAGCAGAGGAATCTAGAGCAGGGGCCCTAAAACATTCCCATATTGCCTATTACACTGCAAAGATGTCTGACAGAGGCCACCAGCAGGAACTCTGCCCAGATGTGTTAAATAACTCCCTACTGATAAGGATTGCATCAGCTCTCCAGGTACAGCTAAATCATGACAGTGATTTTTTGCTGTCCTTGAAACTCCAAAATACGCAGTAAAAGTGTTTTCCCTTTTTTTTTTTTTAACCATTGTTAAAAATCAGATTGCCCCATGTGTTTTATATTTTCAGTTCATTTGCTGGGACAGAGAACACCTTTGGGCAAAGTCTTTGTTTCCTCAAACTTAACTCAGCTATAATAATAGCTGTTAATATAGATTAAAAGTTTTCAGAAATAAGGTACAGATAAATCCAGCAGTAAGTACAGACCACTGTGGATTCTGTGGAATCTGTGGATTCTTTGCCATGTGGATGATGTCTTGCCTTGTGTAGTTTCAGTATTCTTTGTCCTCAGTTTATGCATCATTTCCCCATTTCTCCAACCTTCCTTGAACAATCTCAAAATTAGGGTTAGGCAAAGCTAAACTGGAAGACTGCTCTGACCACCCCCGCACACCTTGTTGCAAATAATCTCCTCTGTTGAAAAATCTCTCCCCACTGGGGGGGCAGCTTCCCTCTAGCAGCAGTTCATGCAAAGGGATTTTGTGAAGGGTCAGGGTACCCTTTGCTCTTCCTTACAAAATCCTAACTGGATCATGCCACTGTGCATCAAAAAAAGAGAGCAGGGTCAAAACAGCACCCGCCTCACAGTGCCCTTCTGCCTGAGAGAGGAGGCAGCCCTGTGTGTGGAGGGTGCTGGTCAGAGAGAGTGAAGGAGGCAGGTGCTGCTGGACAGATCAGGCAGGCATGCCAAGGCCTTTGGCCATGTCCAGCTGCCTCCCCTTATGTTAACTCTTGCTGCCTCAGAGGGGATGGGAAAAGCAAACCCCAGAGATGAGCTGGCAATAACAAGGCTGTCCAAAAGGCCACCTTGGAGGAATGGGGCAGTCACCACCTTGGGCCCCTGCCTGCCACTCATGCCCTCTCCCCACTACCTTCTGCTCCCCACATCCTCCCCAGACCTGCCAGAGGATCCTGTTTTACACGTCTTTCTTGATCACGAGCAGCCTTTCCGATGTCCACGGCCCCTCTGGCCTAAGAAAGGTCTACCTCAAAGTGACTGATGGTGTTGTCACATGCTGATCTACTCCCTTGTGCCTGGAGCTGCACTTCCATGACTCTGGGACACTTCAGACTGAGCAGTGGCTGAAACTGAATAGCAGTATGCCATCCAAGCACCATGTAAAAGGCACCTGAATTCAGACATGGAATGGATGGGGAGCATCAGTCTGCAGGGTTTGGGGGAGGCAGGGGGCAGATGAGGACCAGCAACTGGACCAGGAAAAGGCAAAGACGATCAGGAGGGCAAAATGGGGGACATGGGTTTGGACACTGTCAAGACAATGAGGAAAACAACATTTGGGGGAGTAGGACTGGAAAACTAGGACTGGTTGAGTAGTGAAAGCATGAAAGGGCAAAGCAGGGCTGCTGTTCAGCAAGGCAGTAGGAAGAGTGATGCATAAATAAAACATGGTACAAGAAGCACAGATGGCTGGGGAGAACCAGGGATGCAGAGAAAGGCAAGTATGTGGCATCAGGAGAGCGCAAGAGGTGCAAAGCAGCATGCAAAGAAAAAGTAGAAAGATTATAGTAAAAGCTTTGTGAGCTGAGAAGCATTGAGGGTCTCCTTTTTTTAATTTTCTGTCCAGAAATGCCTATGAAAGTTTCTGACAAAGCATCCCAGATCTCCCAAAAGCCCCAGGCAACCCACAAAGGGCAGCTGGCAGCTGCTCTCTGCTACCTTCTTCATTGCATACCAAGCATCAGTTCTGCAGAGAAATTGACATTTTTGTCCTGGCTGTTAGCATGTCCTCACAAATCAATAGTATGATAAATCCACGTGTTTTCTTTGCTTTTTAGAAACCCAGGCTCACAATCATGATTCCATCTGCTGCAGCACATAGCATCACATAACCCCTGTGCAGAGACTATGCATTAGGAGACACAATCTGCCAAAGACTCTGCTCCACTGTCCAAGTTCACTTCGTTTTAGGAGAAGAGAATTCAAATGAAATATTTGGAGCCAGTGCAACCCACATGTGTTCCTCTTAAACTCAAGCACGTGGAAGGAAAATATTTTGATTTTATTCTTCTGGAGGAAAAAAAATCATCACACTTCCAGAGTGACACAATCACAATTCCCAGAGTGGTTTCCAGCTAAAAATAAAACCCATCAATGGACAATTTAATATTCTTGAAATGTCATTTTACCTCCATAAATGCATAAACATACTTCATTTTTTTACCTCAAACTTTCTGTTGTTAACCTGTAAAGCACAGTAATGCTACCCCCTCATCATTTTAAGATGTTAGGAAATAAAGCCATGGGAAGCACTCAGTTGCTATAGTAATTAGCATCATACGAAAAGGCCAATGAGGAAACAAAGGACTTTGTCTCCAGAACAAGGTTTAAATCATGCATGAACTCCGTGTTAACCATAAAACCCACATAAAATGACAAGGAGAAAAGAAAACATACTGAGGCAAAAAGCCTGCAAGAATAAACATAACATGCGTTGGCATAATTAAAGGCTCTATGGCTCACATATATACCTCCTTTCTGACATTTCCTGAGAGATTTTTAGATGACTTGGCAACCAGAAGAATGTTTTTATTAGTTAATGGCTTGTGTGTCAAACTCTATTTGATTTGCTTTATATGAGTAATTTAGTCTCTTGCCTGGATACTTGAGGAAATTATGAAATTTTAAGTTCTTTTTCCATCAGACTAGGTACCTCATAAATATATCTAAACTATACTATATACATACATTTAAAAATACTTAGGATAAAACCTTTCAGTTTCTGTTCCAATCTTTGTTCACAATCTGTTCCTTTTGCTCTGAAAGGCATTCTTTTTGCCACTTTTCTGTTCCACTTCATCTTCAATAAAGAAGAAATGCTTCCTAATCACAAGACGTGATGGGGCTTGCTACATTTTCAAACAGCCATATGCTTGGGTGCTTAAGAGCATTTGGCTTTGTGTTTTGCATCTAAACAACAACGCACCCAGGTGAGCTGCTATTGGGCAGGGACTTAATCCCTGTCATGTTTAATTACTACATTAAAAGATTTAAAGACTAATGTTAAAGGCCATTCAGTTTGGGCACCACAGACCTACAGGATGCAGTCAGGAAAAGCCACTTGGTTTATCCTAGTAAAACCTATTATAAATCTTTGAGAACAAAAGCCAGGAGAGCTGAGAAGGAAACTCCTTTTCTGTGACACCCCCTCAGTGTGTCTCAGACATCCACCTAGACACCCTGGGACTTCCTGCAAGTTTCACACATGAGGTGTTACTTGCACCATTTACTTAAATAGCTGCACTAAAAGGTTAGCTTTGGCCCACTTCTTTTCTGCATAACACCAATAAGAAAGTTACTAGGTCAGTACTGAAAAATTCCATCCCTAGTCAGTGCACAGCTCTGCAGGAAGGATGACTCATCTGTTCCCCAGTGCAAAAAATGTGAGGGGGCCATTTTACATTCCCTTAAGAATCTGACCCCCAAATGTAAAATCTCCTGCTTGGATCCCACATTGTTGCGGTATGATTGCTAGCAGCAGTAGCCAGGATTGTTTCTTCCTGTCCAGTTGGCTAAGGAATCAGAAGCCCCTCTTGGAGGTGTGGACTTTGTACAATTCCCTAAGTGCTGCTACTCTGTGCTTAACTCAGATCTCAGGCAGCTGCACACCCAGGTTTGTCCCCTGGGGCCACACAACTCTGATGCTGCATAAACTCCTTTGGCTTCCAAATCCAGTTCTCTGGTCCAAATCCAGTACAAGGCATTTTCAGCCTAGTAGTTCATCAGCTTGAGGACCCTGACGCTTACAGGTCAACAGAGACTGTCCAAAGCCTTTCACATAATTTTCCCAAGTGGGTAAGAAATTAGCATTGTGATAACAGTACATACAGTACCTTTATAATTGCTTTATCTACAGATAAAATTTAGTTCTTCACAGACAGCCCTACAGCAATCACCACTATTTTCAGCTACGAGAACCTGGCACAAAGGTCCAGAGAACAACTCTCTTTCAATAATCAGCTTCTGTCAGCACCCACAGAGCAAAGACATCCCGCCCTGATGCTTTCCCTGCAGCCCTTTTATCTATGCTGCCTTGACTGAAAACATTTTCACAGCCACAAAGCTAACAGTATCACACATATTTTCAAATATCAAGTCATCCTCAAATGGTAAAAAAAAAAGAAATTGTAAAACAGCAGACTAGACAGTGATAACCACTGATGTATAACCTACATGATATACGGGTCTTATCAGTAAGGTCATTCCTTATGAATTCTCATTTAGATTTAAAATGCCTCCATATGAACAACTAGTAATTTATTCCAGTTACCCCCATTTTACTTTAACAGTATATGGATTCATTCAAACCCTTTTTTTTTTTAAATTAAAAATAAGCCACTGTTGTTTTCCTCACCAATTCCTCATCAGGATAATAAAAAGTGTCTTTGTCATAGATGTATGATCCCAACACAGGTATGTTTTAATACTCCAAAGCAACCTTTTCAAATGTTAGCCTTTATCATATATTTGCCTTCTTTTTCCCTGCATCAATGTCCCCCCCACACACACATAAATACAAACTGAAAAGCTAGGGAAAACAAAATACTTTCTAGACCAACCACTGCTAGCAAAAGACATTTGAAAATGAGACAAGTCGTGATCTCTGTACACAAGAGAATTATTTGCTCAAGGAGGTCAGGAAAGACTTTGTCTAGGATGTTGTTTAATGTAAATGTAATATAAAAGACCTTGCAGTTCAAATATTTCATCATTCACATGACTTACATGTAGTCTGTAGCGTAAGCACCATGAAAAGCGGTCTTCTCTTGTGCTAGATATATATTTATTTATTTATAATTTAAGGGAGTGGAAACTGAAATATGAGCACAAAGGAATTGTTAATGAGTGTCAGTCTGTGAGGTGGCCTCTCCAGCTCTCACTCACCATAAACATGTGTCTATGCAGGGAAGATAAGGCACACATGCCCTCTGTGTCTCTGATGACATCTCGTGATGTCCTCTGTGGGACAGCATGAGAGGTCTGTTCTTCTTCTAAGGTGTTGTGGTTTAACCCCAGCCAGCGGCCAAGCCCTATGCAGCCACTCACTCGCTTCCCCACCAGCAGGACTGCGGAGAGAATCAGAAGAGTAAAAGCCAGAAAACTCACAAGTTAAGATAAAGACAGTTTAACAGGGAAAGCAAAAGCCATGCATGCAAGCAAAACAAAAGGAGAAATTAGTTCACTGCTTCCCACAGACAGGCAGGTGTTCAGCCATCTCCAGGACAGCAGGAGTTCATCATGCATAATGGTGACTTGGGAAGGCATATGCCATCAATCCAAATGTCCTTCCGTTCCTCCTTCTTCCCTCACTTTATATACAGGGAAGGATGTTGTATGGTGTGGACTATGCCTTTGGTCAGTTTGGGTCACCCGTCACAACTGTGTCTTCCCTAAATTTCCCATGGACTCACAGTCTTCACACCAGCCTGGCAGTAGGAAAAGCAGAAAAGGCCTTGGCTCTGTGTAAGCCCTGCTCACCAATAACAAAAACATCTCTATATTATCAACCCTGTGTTCAGCACAAATTGAAAACACAGCCCCATACCAGCCACTGTGAAGAAAATTAACTCTACCCCAGACAAAACCAGTACATAAGGAAAGTTCAACATGAAGTAGAAAGGCATTGTTCCTTATATACCCCATATTTGCATCTAGTCACAGTAAGATTGAGGATCAGAACTTCACTTAGTGTTAAACTTCAGAGCTCATATCTAGCCCTGAGTGTTTTGACACTAACTTTAATAATATTTTCAGCTATTTTTAGTTCACAGATTTGGCATCATTTTTCTGAAAGACAGTAAAAAAGGGAAAAAAAAGATCACTTAGACATGATAGCTAGAGTTATATCTTAATTAGTAATGAAGCACATGACACAATGTATGAAAATACTATTTCCAACATTGCAAGCATTATAGTATTAGAAATAACTCTACAACTTTAATTCCAGTTCATAAATCATTGCAAGCACTTACTGAGCTATATAACTCTTAGCTGAGGACCCTAAATGCTTATAAACAAGCTTTTGAAAAACCTGCAACTTTGACAGGGAAATCAAACCACAGTATTCACTCTCAGGGAAAAGATTTTCTTGTGCGAATCTTGCTTTTGAGTTCAGTAGGACTGTTTTTATGGAGAAGGGAAAAAAAGTAGTGGGGTGCTACTTACTGCATTTAGGAGCTCATTAATCTAGTTTAAGAGTGAAGAGCATATCAGTATTTGTAAGCACAGAATTAACTAAAATTGGAAACTGAGAGATATTCCTTCTGGAGTGTAACATGCAAGCCTTAGTGACATCAGTTCAGTGTGGGTATTTTAATAAAAGATAATCTTCCCATCCTACACAATGCATCTTGCCACATTTCCATTCATTCTGAGGGACAGATTCTTCAGCAATTTTCAGGTGTTCACTCCAAGCTGGAGAGGGTAATTTGTGCCCTTGAAGGAAAATTTTCCATTCCAACACAGGAGTTTGTGATTGAGTTTCAAAGATGCAGTTCTTAAAACAGCACACCAGTTGAAAATTAACTTTTCATTTTCACCTCCTTTATGGTCAGTACAGATAAGAAGCCCTAAATAACGGACAAAAATCCAGTCTTGTTCATATAGCAAATGCAAGAAACTGCAACCCAGCAGACCATGCTGTGATGTCCACTGTTACAGAACCTACATTATTTAAGGGTCTTACCCTACCTCGCCTTGTGAGTGCTCATCCAGCTTTGCAACACCTTTAAGTCTGCAGTGACATCAATTTTGATCAATTTAGAAGCATGAGATTATATTCATTTTCAATTTCCTCTCTGGAATGGGGAGGATACTTCTTAAATCAGATGTCACTTGTGAAAAAGCAGAGAAGCACTCACCCTCAGCTTCCTTCTGCAAAAGGGGTGTCAGTTCAGCCTTTCAGGGTTACAGAATAATCTCTGGGCACAGAATGACATCTGCTCTGTGGCTTTTTAAATATATTTCTTTCCACAATTGCAAGGCTGTCAAGGAACATTTAGGCTTACAAAGGAAAACATTACAAGAAGTCACAATTAACATTCATAGTATCTGTTTGAATTTGATTCTCATGTGCATAAAGAGCTCTATATTTCTTCTTCAGTGTCTCCAAACAAAGTGATGTAGCTGTTTTTATTTTTAAGTACCTGCAATAAATGAGTACTGAAGGTTAGGAAAGAACTAGTACTAAAAAGCTTATCAGATCTTTAGCAACACAATAATTTACTAACAAGCTTGGCCTTTTCCTTGTAAGTAAGGTAAAATCAGCATTTCACAGTTTACACAGATTAAAAACCAGCCTAGAAAATCAGCACCAAAAACTGTATCATACCTTAGCAGACTTTCTGAGAGACCAGAGAATGAGGATCCTGTTTTAAAAAGATACTTATTTTTAGTTCAAATGAGTCCTGCATCCAGACAGCTCCAGCCATCATATTTGAAAGAGAAAAGCAGTGGGAGCAAGGATCTCTGAAGCACCTTGGTAAAACTCCAAGGTCTATTTCCATCCCAAGGGCCAAACATTTCAGTGCTTATTCAGGAAAAAAACTCGTATATATTTCAAGCGGATTTTCCTCTGTCACATAGGATTTCGCTTTCTCAGTGAAAATAGCTGTATTTCTCCAGCATGCCAGACAGAAAGTTTTATTTTCTGGTCTTACAAAATGCAAAATTAAGAAAGCAAAACTGAAAGCAAAAGAACAAATGCAAACAAGACCCTTACCATAAATCTATATTTGGGCAGTTGTTGGATCGACATGAATGGGATAGATGTTGAATGCTCTGCCAGATCAAACATTTATTGAATGCCTTTGCTGGGTACAAAATAGCCTGGGTGATCTCTTCTGCAACATGGGTATTACCAGTTCAGAGTAAGTTTCAGTTCTGGGGTCAAGAGCTGTGACAGGGTCACATGCCAAAGTCACACGTGTCAGATTCAGCCTCCAACACACTCCAGCAGGACCCCAAGGATAAAACTTTATGGTGTCTCTCAATCCTCCGCTTCTGTGGAGAGCTCAGCACTGGGGATAGTGGTTGTCTCAGCACACAAACAAACTGTAGTACTTTTAACTTCTGGGTTCAAACACAATTCACCCCCACTTCAGTAATAAATTAACATTTTCATCCTTTTCTCCCCAGCTACTCTTCAATGATCAATGCCTCCTAGATCCTTGTCCTTCTTCCTTCTCCTCTGATGTTCCTTGGAAGTAAGATGGGGGAGAAGACACAAAATACAGTAATTAAACTTCCACCTGATACTAAACCCAGGCAATTCACTGTGACAAGGCATGTGAAGCAGTTTCAGCTCTCCATCTTCTTCCCCAGCCCTCTTACTTTCCTGAACGGGGCGGCCAGCCAAGCATACACTGATGAAGAAATGTTGTGAGTTGTATATTCTACTTTTAGACTAAGGTCATACTGCAGGGTAGGTCCTTATAGCTACAGGAGGTTGAGCCATATCTGCAGCAGCAACATCTACAGTAAAATGAGTACTGCTGCTGAGTAAAGGAGGGGAGATGGGCTTCCATTCTAACATCTTCTTGCATGTAAGACAAGAGACATTGGAGCTGTGACTGATGCCTTTTCTTCTCAAGCTAAATAAGGTTTCATCTTCATGCAAACACCCCTCGGGAGTGCCCTTTTCATATTAAAACCTCCCCAGACAACAGTAATAGTAAAGCAGCTTATAAAATACTGGGTGGAGAAAGCTGCATATTGATGCTAATTACCTGAGCCTTCAACTTTTCAATTATGTCATGATGACCTTTTAAAAATCATTTATTGACTGGAAAAAATATGGAGAGCTGGTTGAACCTGATTTTACCAAGGTGCCACTGTAGTGCTACCAAACCATACTCTGTATTCAAGGAACGAGCTGTTTAAATAGGAAAGTAATTATGACATTAAAATGCCAAGGAAGAAAAAAAAAGTCATAAATTGAATTTGTCACTGTGTAGGATAACCCAAGGATAAAGTGGGATTCTGGCATGACACAAATTCTCTTCAAAAAATAGAGTGTTTTGTCTCAAAAGCAACATTACGACTAAGCACTATGCGGTCCCTTCTTTAGAAAAACACATGTTTGCACTGGGATTGCTTGTCAGATTTTTTTTTCTTTTTTTTTTTTTAGACATGGTAGGTCTATAAATGCAGTTGCCTGCATTCTTCCAAGCATTATTAAGCATGTCACATTAATTGCACAAAGCCATTTTGCTCTGCTCAGCAAATCGGACTTCTATATATATCTTGAAAAAAAAAATGTAGGCATGTGGTCAGAAAAACAGCTGTCAGTCAGGCTCCTCTTCTACAACCAAAACAATGGCTAGCCCAAACCTGCATAGCTATGTAATGTAAGGCAGCTTCAGCTGTGCTGAGTGCTGCAAAACCTACCAAGATGTCCCCATGAAATCTCTGAGTAAACAAAAGCATTGCTCCTAAGCATCTCTCACAGCTACAACCGCTCAAGACTTCTTTCTGAAAACAGACACGTCAGGAACCAGGGCCAGACTGTGAATGTAGAAAAGTGTGTAATACAGCACAGCAGCAAGCAAAAAGGCAGGTGGGAAAAAAAAAGATGTTGAAAATCACTGCAGTGCTGGCACCCTCACAGCCTAGAACTGGAAAGAATGCAGAATGGCCAAAAGAAGAGCATTTCCAGTTCACATGAGCAGGTGACCAAAGGAAATATGATGAAGACCCGCAGCAAACCACAAACCTCTCACCCTCTGGGAAAGAACTAAAATGCCTATATTCTGCTCCATCTTCCAGACTGGAGGACCTATGCGCAAGGCTTGCAGAAAGATGGTACATTAGACTTGGAGACAAAGAGGTGCATGTGAACTGCTTCTGCTTTCACCCTATTTCCTTCCAGAGGCCACTGGGCTGGGAAAAGCATTCAGGGAAACAAGACTCTCCCTGACAAGCTTATTTCAGCAAAATGAATTGTGAAACCTCCTTCAGCTCACAGGGAGGAACTGAAACAACCTCACTCAATTCAGATATGTAAGCCACTTCAAGATGACATGAACCTCCCCACCACAGCTGAACCAAGAGACCAGTTTATCTATTTGTGTGGAGAAAAAGGAGAACAAGTATGCTTTTTAGGACTCAGAAGTACACATAACCCTTCAGAAACGCACACATAAAGGGAATTTCTAGAATCTCCCAGTTGCCCAGACTAAGCTCTAACTCAAAACTTCAGTATTTCATTCCGCCACTGATCTTTTCCCGTCCCTTATCTTTTTATCTGTAAAGGGATGCTGAAGGATTTGGCTTGACTCACAAAGTCTCAGTACACTTCAGTGTACCCCTATCACCTAAGGGGTTACACATACAGAGCTTCCCTATCTAATTTTCACTCACATAACTATTTGAAATGAACACCAAAAAAAAGTATTATCAAACCATTTGTATGGGGGTTTTCAAATTAAATGAGAACAGGACAAACATAGCACTCTGTGTGTGTTTAGAAAGACAGAGGAAACTATTTGCTACAAAGTTCTGAAGCAAGATATCAATGTTGCTGAAATTAATATGCAGCAGATGTGGTTCACCATGGCATTTCTCCAGCATCATAAGTAAATTGTGAATGAGGCTTGGGATTCTATTTTTAAAGTCCTTTTCCTCCTGCTGGAAACTACTGCCCATTCCGTACAACTTGTCTCTGAGACAAGTTGTATTTGTTCCCTTCAGCAGTTAAAAAAACCCTGTTTGTTTCCAAATATTCAGGTGTTGAAACTAGATTTTCTGCAGGACTTCCAGTTCATGACCAAGTTATTAGCCATAATAGTTGATTTTTACTTTTTTACCAAGCATTGCTTCGATAATGTCATTGAAGCATCTCACCGGAGCCTGCTCTGTGAAGGGATCACTGCAAAAGAGAGTCAAACCATTTGTTCCCCTCAGCTGCAGTCTGTACCCAGGCCCTAGAGCTGCAGGGATTAGCAAGGAAGCAGAGAGGGAGTGGTGGCTTTTCCACTGGGAATTCCAGTCAGATTTCTCCAAATTCAAAGCCTGCTCAGCTGGGCAGATCCAGTTGCTTTCCAGCAGCTGGCTATACCAGTGTAAAGTAGCTGAAAGCACTCATGGCAGCAAAAGCATTTCTGTACCCTAGTATCTCATGACTTCAGAATATGTAACATACTTAGATGAGGCAGGAAAGCACAAACATCCCCACTGTAACACACGCAACTTAGGCACATCAATGGCCACAGTCAGTCTACTGCTAGTCAATCTATCTCAAAGTGAAAAAAAAAGCTGCAAGCACATGCTACAAAACCTAAAAGTGATTTAGTGTTTCCCCCAAAATGGCAACTTCTCCCTGGCAGAATCAAGATTAAATCCATCATGCAGCTTGGTCATCTGTGCAACACTGCTATACTACAATTTGTTCTGGGTATATTCCTTAATGTATCATTCTTCACCTGTCCACTACCAATGTGATTTGTCCCACATCTCCTCAAAACAGAAGGAAAGGTGAGCCTTTTCACACCTCTGCAGTGTCCTATTCAGAGAAGTCTCCTTCTCCTACCTCTGCATCTAGCCAGTGCAATAAATAACCCCCAGCATCCACATCAGCTCGATCCATCCTGCACATTTCTTCCATCTGTTATCATCTGCCCCTTCCTCATAATTGCATTGGTTTCTTCAGAGGAAGACCTGTGACACATCTAAGCTATATTACCTCAGAGCAGTGATGGGTTATGAACTGTTCATTACTAATACAGGACAAGATCTCAGGATTGCAAACCATGGAAAAAGATGCTGTTGGTGCTCTCCAATGGCCAAAAAAACCCAAACAAGTGTCATCTACTATTTGGAAACACAGAGGGTTTAAAAACCACCATCATCATATAAATTGTATTCCTACCTTGGATACTGGCCTTTTCTGCTATAAGGAAACAAGAAGATGACCCAATATCCTGATAAAAGTTATGGAGACAGCTTCCATGCAATGACTGACTGCCATAAATTCCAGGAAAGTCTTTAGGACCATCATCTGAGCATGCAGGGATAAAATTGTGAAGGCCAGAGTTAAACTGGAGTTGAAACAGGTGAGGGATGTGAAGGACAATAAAAGCATGAGTAGATACATCAGCAGCAAAAAAAGGACTAAGGAAATCATGGCTTTGCTCCTAAATGGCACAGAGCACCAGAAGCACAGGATACAGAAAAGAGTACATCAGTGCCGTCACTGCTGGTATGGGGTGGTCTTGGAGCTCCCAGATCCTTGTGGAGAGTAGCAAAGCTTGAGGGAGAAGGATGCTGCTCTCGGATGAGGAACATGAAGTTAGAGACTACTTAGGTAAACGGGATATATGTAAGCTCATGGGATCAGATGGCAAGTGATGACACAAACTGAGAGCTGGCCAGTGTCACTGTGAGGCCACCTTCTGCCATCTCTCAATGATTGCAGTGTTTGTGAGAAGTCCCCAAGGGCTGCAGGCAAGGAGGATCTGAGGTACAGAGATCCAGGAGGATACAGCTGAGCAGCTTCACCTGAAAGTCTGGGAGATTATAACCAGACACAGTAAGAGCAAGAACTTTCAGCCTGGGAACAGCCAGCATGGATATACCAAAAGCAAATAACGCCTGACCAGCCTGAGCTGAGAAGGCTCTGTAGGTAAGAAGAGAGCAGACGATGTTGTTTACTTGGACTCAGCTTATGACATGCTTCCCCATAGCATTCTTACAGTCAAGCAGGAGATAAGGACTGGACATGTGGGCTCTGCAACAGAGCAAGGGAAAAGTAGCAAGCCAGTGCATCTTCCAGATGCAGTATTACTACTTCTGAGGTAACAGGAAAGCTCATGGCATAACAAACTTTGGCCTGAATCTGAAATTTTAATACATGAAAGTTGGCAGGTTTTGCTACTGTGTGGGAGAGAGCCTCCAGATGCAGAAGGCTGTGTTCATGCCAGTGATTATTTTTAGATGATTACCCGTGTCCGTCTGAGCACAGCAATGTACCCTGCTTTCAGACCACACTGAAGTACCAGAATACTTCATTCCATCTTAATATCTCAATTATACATCTGCCCTCCATGCCCTCTGTAAGTTCCAGGACTCTCTGCACTGGTTTGTAATAATGCCATTTAAGTCCACTGGTCTTACCAGCTATTACCCTGCAAAAAACACAATAGGTCTTCCAAAATTGTGCCAAAAAGACATGTCTTCTTAAACATCTATTTCCTAGCCCAGAACCTGGCTTTAGTATCATATTTTTCAGAATTTGTGTTTATGGTTTTAACAGCTTATTCTAACATTCGAGAACTACTCATATTTCTAGTTTATGCTTTAAAAAACCAAACCAAAACAAAAAAGCATACTCTCTGCCATGATAGAAGCACCTCTATTTAATTGCCTTTATTAAGGGATAATGTAGAAAAGAATCAGATCTATTTTCCTTTTTTTTACCTACTTACTCCTTCCCCCTTCTATGCTTGTAGCTCCACACATTGAAGGCTTTAAAAAGTCAATATCCAAAAAAAGTAAAATTTTGCATGCATTGCCCAGTTTTACAATTATTTGATCAAACTGCTTTTAACATTCACCTCCCAAAATGCAACTTTTCCTCGTGCTTTTAACATCACACAAAAAGTGTACCTGCAACGCATAGGCCTGGTTGTAGATAGGGAATGACCCAAGAGGCAATGGAAAAATTATGCATGGGGCAGAGGAGAGAGCCAGGTGTCAGGCAGGGCTGCACAGGACCAGAGGGTCTTGCCCACCCTTCGGGCTGCATCCCCGGGTCCCAGTCCCCGACTCTTCCAGGCCCACCAGCCAGCTCTACCCTCCGTGCCCCCCAGGGTGCTAGGTCTGAATAACACCGGGCATTTGATGACCTAAATTTACACCGCGGTGGCTTTCCGCCCACCGCTGCAGGCTGGGACAGGCAAGGCTGTCCCCGTGCTTCGCCACCTACGGGTCGCCCAGCTCTCGGTCTCCCCGGCCTCTCCTCCCTTGCCTGGGAGGGGCCACACACGGCAGGGCTGGCCAGGCCTGGCATTGCCTGTCCTCTCATGCCTTGGCTGACACATGCCTCCAGCGTCGGCTCCCCTCCAGAGGTCACCGGCCGCTCCCCTTCCACTGCTCCCTCCTGCAGCCAGCCATGGCTCCCTGCCCAGATTAAATCCGATAAACCCTGGGCGGGCTGCCATGGGGCCTGCCGGACAGGCTGGACTCTGGTGGGGCTCGGTGGGGACCTGCCGAGGGACGCAGAGGTGGTGACGGCCACTCTCCTTGCCCATAGCAGCGATGGCCCCTTGCTGTGGCACCAGTCCTTGGGCTACCCGCCGGCCTCCACGGCCGCGTGTGCAGCTGGGCACCTGTGTGTATGTGTGTGCCTGCCAACCTACACATGTACATACGCGTGCGTGCATACGGGTGTGTGTACGTCTGTATAGGTGTGTGCATATGCATGTGTTTATCTTTATGTGTGAGTATCTCTGTATGCATGCGTGTGTGTATGTGTACGTGTTTATACGTACTTGTATGGGTTTGTATTTGTGTATGTTTGTGTGCGTACGTGTGTATATATGCATATATACAGGCGTATCCGACACCCATTCCGCTCTTCCCTCGCACTGCCCCGATCCTGCGCGAGCGCACGCGCGGCTCCGAGCCCCGCCCCGCGCCGCGCGCGGGCCCGGTCGGCGTCCCCACCCCGCCGCCCCGCGCTGCCCTCTTCCAACATGGCGGCTCCCGCCTCGCGCGCGCGGGTGCGCAGGCGCCGCCT